>JAGFMF010012069.1:1459961-1471773 GCA_019455555.1 Galemys pyrenaicus | reverse complement strand
GATCCCCATCTCTCCCCCCCCCCCCCCCACACACACACACATCCCGGAATGATCCCTTTGGTTTATCTTTGTAGAGACACCGGCTTTCAATGCAGAGTGTCTGGAGGGGAGACCTAACACACTGTATCAGATTTTCCCTGAATGGTTTCATTTAGTAATTCACCCTCACCTCATGGAGCAGGCTGGCTCTGAGAGAGAGGATGGGCACAGGGGGCTAGACCAGAGCGCGCACACACACACACACACATACATAGAGGTAAATTTTTCTTTTAAATATATTTTGTCAAAGTCTTCCCTTTTCTGTTACATCTGCAGGGGTTGTGTTGAGGAACTTATACTGGAAGAGGCTTTTGAGAGCTGTACTTTGTGGGAATGTTCTTGGCGAGCTCTGAATGAAGGCCTGAGTTCAAACCCCCATCATGAGGGGACCCACATGGCACAGCAGACTTCTCCTTCTTCTCCCGCTGCTCCCCTCAGCAGTGTATTTCAGTCTATCTGCCTGCTCTGCTTCCCACTCTGTCTCTCCTTTCACCCCCGCCCCACATACCTCTGGCCTACACCCCAGATCTTGTATGCATAAATAGATAAATTTTAAAAAATTTCTTTCCTTGTTCATTTAACAAACACACGACACTGACTACACCGCAGGCACTAAAGACTTTATAATCGACTCATTTAATTCATTACAACTATAAGAAGTAGGTGACAATATTATATATTATAGATTAGGAAACCAAGATACAGATTAATTAATTTGTCCTAAGTCACCCCCTTAGTAGCAGAACTAGATAGGATCCTTCTCCCCCCACTCTTCATGAATGGGGCATTTTACTGTGCTAACCTCTTTTGCTAACATGTTCATGAGAAAATAAATGAAGCACCTAGCACTCCGTGAGACCATAGAAAAATAACAATTGTGTTTAGTGTTGTTACTAACTAGTGCTGTTGCTACAAATCTCGCAGATGATTTAAGGATCTGTGAAGAAGCAATCCCTGCTCTGGGAGCTTTGGTTCCAGTCCTGGTTCTATTACGAGTTAGCTGTGAGGTATTGGACACAGCATTAAATCTTTCTATGCTTCAGTTCCTTAACATGTAACATGGGGATGATAATAGTCGATATCATTGGTTTGCTGTGAATATTAATTAAGGTAATATTTGTATACCCCATCGTAAAATGTCACGTAAGTTCTCAGTAAATATCTGTTCTTCATAACACATCTGTTATTGTTAGAATTGAATTAAATTGCTTTTAATTTCTAGGAGTTTCTTTTCACTTAGCCTATTAGTCACTTATTCCAGGTAATATTTATTGCCTTACACTTATTTATGGAAACACCAGTAGGTTTCAGGTGAGTTACTCCATTCAGTTTTGAAGTTGATGGCAGGTAATTATTTTCTCGTTAAGAAGCTGGAAAAAGGTCAAAGAGATGAAATGACAAGATCAAATCTATATGGTCAGTCATGGTAGAAATTTCTGACTAGTATTTCCAGTGGCCTTTCCAGTGTATGTGTGTATGTGTGTGTGTGTGTGTGTGTGTGTGTGTACTCCCTTTTACCTGTGTTCTCTCGCCTTGTCCCTCACGCTCTCTAATCCTGTGTCACCTACCCCAAATTCTTGAATCCCTTGCTGTCAACATTAGCAAGGACTCATTTTCTACAGATGTTCCCTGCTCCCCAGCCCTCTTTCCCATTCACCTCACATTTAGTCATTTAATGCTTTAGGGACTCACTGAAGCTTGCTTTCCAAGATTGAGAAACAGACCATTTCCAAATTTGAATTTTCAGAAAGTGATAAATGCAACAGAGAAGACCGGCGGTTGCTTTATTCTATTTTCTCGTTAATTCAAGTGCTGCTTGCCTGTCAAGGCTAAGTCTAAACCATCGACCTTACATCGAGTTGTTTATGCAATGAATTTAGGCTAAATACAGAGGCTGGCTTTTTACTTAGGGAACTAAACAGAAGAGATATGAGGGTTTATGAATTTGGAGAGAACTGGTTGGGAGCAATTAGGTGGCCTGGGTGCTGCACAGAAAACTCTGCCCATGGTACAGGCCTTGAGATCCAGCCAAGGACTCCTGGGGTGGGGAGAGAGACTTGGGTGGTGGGATGTTCCTTCTGCTTCTAGGAAGGTAATTAGAGTTTCCTTGCACATGATTCCAGATTAAGTTTTATATTTTTAGTCTCAGGACTTTTTCTTAAAATTTCACTGCTACACAGTTGCTTTCTTATAGCACCTGGAGGAAGCAGCAAGTCTGATGGTGTTGCCATTCCCTCCAGTCCTTGAACTTTCATTTTGCCCTTCCACACTCTCTGACCAGGGTCCTCCCCAAAACACAAATCGATGCCTACCCCTAGACTTCAACAACTGTTGTGTCTCTAAATCTGGTTTTGTGTTTGCTAACCTGCTAAGCCATTTTAGTAAGGCTGGGAGGTGTCAGTGATTGTGGGTTTGCATGTTACCCTCCTCCTGTTATTCAGAGGTTTCTGGAAGCAAAACCATGACCTGAAAGATTGAGGCTAAAGATGGAATTTCGGGCACTGGTGCAGATCCTGATACCTCTCAAATTACACTACTCGGAGTGCTTACTCTTCTGCCTGCCAACCCTGAATCCTTAAATAAACAGAATCTATATGTAAACAGAGATTTACATACTTTGATGCAATCTTGCAGAGGTAGTGATGTGTGATGGTTAAGATTATGGCTCAGGGAAATGGAAGTGTATCGCAGCCTCATTTATGTTTTCCAACCCATCATGTCCTAATGTGTAAACACACACACAAACACACACACTGACTGTATTCTGTTACTTTCCTGCTTCCTCACAATTGACCCAGTGGTCAATGAAGGGACTTACTGGCATCGGAAGAGGAATCTCTTCACGGGAAGCTCACCAGCAAGCTCCTTGCCAGAGATGGTCATAGTCACGTGGCCCCCTGGCTGGCCTGCTGCTGCGGGGGACACCTGGCCCTGTATCTGAACAGGATGTTGTTTCAGTTCAAGTCCTTCTAGCCCTGAGATTCTGAAATTTCCTGCCTCTCACCTTCTGGCCCACCAAGTGGACCTCCTCGGTGATGTTGGCAATGGAATGTGGGAGGCAGATGCTGCCATCTCTCACCCTTTCCCTTCAGTCTGCGAGGTGAGAAGTTCAAGACTTGGAGTAATCTTAGCAGCTAGTGGTTTTGGAGTCATAAATAGCAGTCCTTCCATATATAAGCTGTGATTTGAAAAGGCCCCCTCCCTGTGCAGGGGAATATTATCAAGGATGACTTGTATTTGTCTGGGATGACAGGTGGGGATGGCCACCTAAGGCCTTTCTGTGTCATAGAGATGAAATGCCATGGATTCTCTTGGGATGGTGACATTGACATTCATCTTACGAAGGCAGGGAGACACAGCATATAGTTGGGAAGGGTGGATTACCTACCACAGGCCACGAGGGATGAGCTGACCAGAAGTCAGGAATGAGGAATGACCACACACCGTGGACAGGGCATCATGCCCCAGATGGCAGCAGGGTATACGGTGACTTAATGCCTCGATGTGTAGCGGTTGGCGCTACTATCGCTCACCAACCAAAGTCTCCCAGGATCAGACTACTCATTGCTGAGCAAAAGAGAACACATTCCAGATGAATCTGAGGGCCTCTTGGAAATGGCGCACAGGCAGGTACCTCTTATTGGGATTGGATGTACTTGGTGGATTCCCAAGAGGGGTTCAGGAAGCAGGGGCCATTTTGGATTGGATGCTTTTAAGGAACAGGGTAATTCGCTGTTTTAGCATCTCAATAAGTTTTCATAAAGGACAGACGTGGCTGAAGCTGTCATTGGTAAAGGAACAGCAGTGACTCATGTTAGTCAGAGAAGGATGTTTAGTCATTTTTGTTATTGCTGAGTGGCTTTATCTTTATCTTGTTCCAAATACGATCAGAGTGGCCTCGTCCCCGCGCTGTTTATGTTGGTTGAGAACATCGTGGTCTGACTGCCAGCAGGTTCGTTTTTCACTTTCTCTGCTGTCAGCAGGATGTATTTCATAGCCCAATGGCACGCCCTTTTTTTCTCATAAAGGTTAAAAAGAAACAGCCCTACTAAGTCTGTGCCTGCGGCAACAGCACAGATTCGAAGGAGCATGCCAGTCCTTGTACCACCTGGCTAGGCCAAAAACCCACATGGGAATTTGGTTCCTAGTTTAACACCAAGTGATGTTGCTTGAGAAATGATAGCCTTTCTTCTTCACAATAGCAAGGTTCAGACAATCCATCCTACTTTCTTTTCCCTTCCAGCTTCTAGGAGACCCAGCACCAAATTTGAAATTCCTCAGACATTGACCTTTATGATTAGCACATTTGTATTCACTTTTCTCCCTGATATTAATTTATTTCTATTTAATAATGTTTTTGTTGTGATTGTTAGCTTTTTCAGATAAAGGTGGAGACGAAATGAATAAATTCCACTCTGATCCGTGTTGCATAGCCTGAAACTAATACAAAATTAGATCCTGCATTAGGTCCCATTTATTTCATGGATCTCATCTGTCTCTTATAGTTTGAGGGGAGAACATCTATCTTTTCTGTTTTCATTTCCTTCCTCCCATTACAGAGCACACAGAAATGTTAAATAGATGCTATTTGGAAACTCTTTTGTCTTTGACAGGAGATATTTGGGGGATTCTTGCAGGCAGTCAGCAGAGGTCACCGTGGAGCTGTGCATGAGGGAGCAGCTGTTCACAGACGTGGAAACTTCACTCAGTGAGTCTTAAATGACATGGGGCTTAACCATTACATTTAGATGCGTATTCTTTGTGCTCTAGTCTTTCAACAGACTAGCGCAAAATGGTGGTTGCTTTCAGTGTCACTTTGGTAATATAATTGTTTAGAGGAGAGAAGGTGGCTTTTATACATTGTTTACCAAAAAAATTCCATTTTAAGCACTAAGGAACTCTGAAAAAAAAATGGTTACAAAATGTGTTTACTTAAATATTGTGAAATGAGGATGGAAATTCGCAGTGCAGGCTATTTGTCATCTGCTCATGACTAGCAGATGGCCGCCTCCTCCTCCTCCTCCTTTGCAAGCTGAATGACTCACATCTTACAGGGTGTGCAAATTGAAATTTCGAAACTCTCCAGAGTAGAGGTGGCAGTGCCATAACTCCATGCGGGAGGAGTGTGCCAGTCAGATGACTTTGCCAGTCAGCATGCTGCCAAAGACTTCACAAAATGTCTTTCTCATTGGAAAGAAAGTCATCTGGATGTCTCTTTGCTTGCGTTCAATACGCCATTTCTGAAAGGCTGCAGAGCGTGCTTCAGACTGTGGGTGAGCCTGCGTGTGAAAGGGAGCAGGTAGTCACCAAGCCTGCCATGGGTAGTAATCACTCCAGCCAAGGTGAATCGTGCAAGGCGGGCTCACCTGTTTTGGCTTGCCAGCTCTAGAATGGTGGCAAGTCTGCCTCCAGCCATTGACAGAGCAAAGTTTAAGCTATTATCATATGCTGCAATAAATGGGAGATGAAATATAGTTTAAAGAGATACAAGTCATCTAAGTTCAAAGGTTTTTTTTCCCTCTTTTGTTTAATTAAAAGGAACTCTGGGTCTGCTGTGCTGAACCAAAAATTGAGGGTTGTATTTTAGGCAATTATATTTGCTTAAAATGAATCCTGCCAGCCAGGAAGATTAACAGCTAACTTGACTTATCGTTGCAGCTTCCGCTTCTCTTCGTGTGGTAGTGGGTCACCAGTCCTGTCCCATCCCCCCTCCCACCAAATACACACAGAGTGAACCATGTCTTGTCGTCCACATGTTTGTGTAGTTCTTTCCTTTCAAAGTCAAAGGAAGTCTTGTAGCTTCCACTTGGGTCTCTTAGAACACTCTGGAAGAAGCCAGTTGACATGGAAGAGGTCTAGCTACTCTGGGGCCAGTGTTTTGAGGAAGCTCAAACTGCTACATGATTAGGATGTATCAAGAGAGAATTCTTGGGAAGCATGAGCCGGATATGTGATAAAGAAACCATCTTGGGCACCCAACCCGATTCAGCTTTCAAGTGTATCCAGGTGCCATCTAACTACAACCAGTGAGAGAGCCCAACCACCCAGTGGAGCTCATTCAACCCCTAGGACCACGAGGGAGAATAACAAATGGTTTTAAGCAGTATGTCTTTGTATGATGTGCCACAATAATACATCACTTAACACTTCACATTGAGAGAGAGGGTAGAAAGAGAGAGGGGGAGAACCAGGTGGTTGTATTATAACTGTGTAGGTAGATTGTGTTACAACTCAGAAGTTGGAAGCACTTTTGATATGTTCTGAACCTCTAATATTTTCTAGAAGATCTTAGAAACTAGTGATGTGATGAACATGTTCTCATGAGTACGTGTAACACAGGGGAGATAGAAACAGATAATTCTCTGGGGCTCCATGAGATGGGACACATGATGGACCTATGAAGTAGAAGAGAACCTGGAAAGCTTTCACTACAATAGTAGAACAGTGAACCCTGAGGCCCTTCACTCTTTATTCACTATTGGTTAGAGAGACATCTGAAACATGTAGATAACTGGAAGATGAACAAAAATGTCTGGACAAATTATTTAGAGTAGCGAAGAGACGTTTTTATCAAAGAAACAGGCTCCGAATTAGGAGCGCCTACCTCCACAATGGTTAAGGAAAGGCAGCCCATGAGACTGTCAGTGCCAAAGACAAAAGCATAACTTCATCTGTAGGACTGGGTTAGGGCCGATTTGGAAGGAGAAAGCTGGTGGATAGGCAGCAATGGAGTGAGGAGAAAAAGACAGGCTCAGGATGTATAGATAGTGGGATTTTTAAGATAAAGACTTTCCAGTAAACTGCAATCACCACATTTAAGCAAGCAGTTTGGTATAGCTGAAAAAGTACCAAGGTGTCAATTAGGAGGTCTTTGTTTAGGTGCTAACAAGCAGTATAAACTTGGCAAGTCATTTATACTCTCTGGGCCTTGGGAAGGCATGTTGTAACTTATGAAAGACTCTACAAAGCCAAATATAATATCAGTTATAATAAAATTGGGTTTAGTATTCTATGAAATCTATGCTCTTTTTCAACTATAAAACCTTACGGTTCTAAACCATAGAGAGAGGAGAGAGCTTTTAAATTTTAGAATTAGATCATTAGACTTAGAGACATATATAAAAAGCTTTGATTGAGATTTTATGTGCTATATGAAGCAAAACTTTCAGATAGGATAAGTCTTTGTTTTCTTTCCTGATAAATCCCAAGTACCTAAGACAATGCCAATAATAAAAATATTTTTGAACTGACTGAATAAGCTATTCAGAGGAAGCCTAGGACAAAAATGGTATAAGAAAGAGACATATCTACTAAAAGACTATTCTTATCTCTTATTTTTTACAAGTTTTTCCTCTCTTAGTCCTACTGCTTGGCAAACAATATCCAAATTCATAAACAATATTTAGTTTTGATTCTCCTTTTCAAGATATATAAGAAATTATATGATTTTCTCAATGTTAATGTCTTTTCAATGTAAACATTTTACTGAGGAAAAATTCAAACTATAAATAGAATGCCCATTACCCAGATTCAGTAATAATCAACATTCTATAATTCTAATTTTATTTATACCTCTCTCACTTCTTACTGCCACTGGATTATACATGATTATTTTAAAAAATAGATTTTCCTGAATATAACAGAACAAAATTTTGCACTCCATATATGTTATCCTAGGGTACACAGTTGTAGGTATTTCAGTTTCTTAGTTTTTCAGGAACTTGCAGCAAATAACTTTCCCAAGGACACTATTTCTTCTGATTCTGGGTTAAGTAAAAATCTTACTTAATTGTAGAAAGGCTCGGTGTGGATGAGTCCCTTTTACCTAGGGTTTTATAGCTACTCTGTTCAGAAAGGGATCCATATAAATCAGATTTTTAGTTACAAACGCTAGAATTCCCTAGGCTAGTTAAGCAGAAAACATATATAATCGATACCAGATGTCTACATAGACCTGAGACAGAAACCCAGGATTGAAGATATGAGCAGGATCAACCCTCAAATGGCGCTACTGGGTGGCTAAAGAAGGGGTTCCAGCACTGCTGGGTGCAAACCTCACAGATTACCCAGCTGATCCTGGGCACTGGATGCTGACCTACTGCTAACAGTTCCCTGGACGTCAGCACCAGTGCCATCACCCTCTTTAGAGAATGATCTCTACTGTATCTTTTCAGCCTGCTTGTCTCTTTAGGCTTAAATCTCATGTGGATGAAATTTATTACCTGAGTCAAGACAGGTGCTGTTTGCATCACTCCAAGGAAGACTGGGAGGGTGAGTTTTTGTCCTCTTGGTTCGGAAAGGAGTCACAAGATGAGTTATTCCCCACCTTAGGTGTTCAAATGTTCTAAATAGTCAAAAATTATATGTGTTTATTAAAGTATTTCTAAACCTAAAATTGTATTTGAAGCAATTTTTAAACTGTATGAGATACTAGAGCTGACGTTTTACCTCCATGCTATATACAATTTGTTCATTTTTTCCTCCATTAAAAAAAAACATGGTTTTTTAAAAAAGATTTATTTATGCATACAAGAGCTGGGGTATAGGCCAGAGTCACGGGAGGATTCACCAGAGACAGAGTAAGGAGCAGAACAGGCAGATTGACTGAAATACACTGCCGAGGGGAGCAGCGGGGGAGGCAGGAGAGGTCTGCTGCGCCGTGGGTCCCCTCCCTGGCTGGGGATCGAACTAACACTGCTGTGCCACGGATGCTTCACAGTGTGGCACTCAACCCACTGTACCAACAGGGAAGCCCCACAAAAAAAAATCACAATTCTTGCAGCTTGAAAAACGACATATGTAGGAAGTCCCACATAGGAAGACAGCAGCATGAAGACACTGGGCTCACCTCCTCCATGTATTAATCACTGAATTGCAGCAGAATAAAGTCAATAAAGCTTGAAGAATAAACAGGTGAGTAACATACATGCGGAGCAAGAGTCCCTTGGAAAGTGGTAGGAAAACCTGTCACAGATCTCTGTGCTGTGATATCAGGTATGTGCAACTCACAAGAGGGAGGGGCAGCTACCGTGTGGCGCACCCCTACAAATTTGACCTGGTAGTACATACCCACTGCAGGGTCTTTTGGGACCAGGCACTGCACGGTATAAGAGGAGGCAGAGAGTTAGCATCCGGGAGAGGGCGTAGAGTACTGAAGATGAATAGGAGTAGAGGTGCAGAGTGAGGGTCACTGCCCTTAGCCTGAGACTCCCAATTTAGAACAGCTGGAGCCTGAACCAGCAGGGAGAACCACGTCAGATCACCTGTGTGGGGTGGCTGTTATTTGCAATCTGAGGCTATGATATTTGAAACACCTGCCACGCACCCCAACACCCCTCCAGGCCAAAAGGAGGATGATCACCCGAGGCTTCACTCACCAGAGTGTAAGCACCGGGATCTTAATAACAGAAGGAGGCACCCTAGGGTAAGTCTCTGCACTGGAAAAGCAATGAGAACAACGCCTGGCTTGGGACACTGAGTCAACTACAATCCGTGTGTAGTGGCAGGATGGGAGCACTGGAGCAAGGTTCGGGATGGTTCTGGGCAGACGGGTCAAGGAAGAAGAGTCTTGGAGCCCTCGGTGGCTTTTCATGCTTTATTTAGTAGAGGTGGCCAGGTACATGGCAGGCAGGGGTACCAGGGGGCCAGGAGGCTGGCAGGCCTCCCAGCCCCCAGCACATATCACCCTCTCAGTTGCTTCTCTCTCTCTCTGCTGCTGCTCATCAGTACTGTCGGTCCTGTTGGTTGGTCCTCGCAGTTCTGTTAGTCCTCACAGTTCGTCCTGACGTCCTCATGACACCGCCCATTTAAGCCCGTGTCCCAACTCAGGTGCGCCCACTTGCTCATGCCCACCCTGGAATGCTCGCAGCACCACAGGTGTCCATCATCAGTGGTGGGAGGGTGGAAATACCTGATCAACCTTTACCCTACACCATGCCTCGTGCTGCCAGGTTGCTAATGGTAGTCAGTATAACTGAGAGGCCAAGGCTGGCACAAAACTATCTGAGACACTTAGGATAGGGAGTTGACTTCGAAGGGGATCACTGTGGATCGCCCCAACCACTCCACAGAGTAGGAAGCCTGAATCCCTGACACTCACTGGAGGTGGTCATTTGGTGCTGTAGCCCGATTTACTTTCTATCCATTGCCCTTTGCTGGTATCAGTTCCCTGGTCACCTGAACAGGTACAAAGGCAGAAATCTGAAAGCTTATCCTTATTACCACCTGTTAAAACTAAAAATGAAGAGACAAAAGAATAGCACACAAATGCTGGAGGAAAACAAGCCTTCAGTGAAGTCTCAATCCAGCAGAACTCTAGACTATTCCTAAAGCAGAGTTCAAGGTAACAGTTATAATGGTGTTTGCTGAATCAAAAAAGAAATGGATGATGTAAAACAGAATAGAACAAAGGCCTAGATAATATGAGACAGTTACAATTAGAACTAATGGATCTAAAAAATACCAAATAACCAATTGAAAAATATAATAGAGGGCCTCCACAGCACACCAACGCAAATAATAGCGATAATTAGCTCAAAGCACTATGTCAGAGAACACACAAAGTGAAACAACAAAGAAAAAAAGAATAAAAGAATGAAGCATATGAGAGCCCTTTGGGGTACTCTAAAGAGACATAAAATCTGTATCATGGTGGTCCCAGAAGGCAAAGAGAAAGAGAAAAGCAGAGAAAATTTATTCAAAGAAATAATTGCTGAAAACCATCTCCACCTGGGAAATGAACCAGACATCCTGCACCAACAGATCCAGAGTTCCAAAGCTAATAACACCAGGCCACCACACTGCAAGACACATGATAATAAAGCTATTGAAAGCCAATGACAAGGAGACACTATTAAAAATTTCAAGAGAAAATAATTGGTGGCTGTTGCGGCAGGATGGAGGCGGTGCTGGAGTAGGGTTCAGGATGGTTCTGGGCAGACGGGTCAAGGAAGGAGAGTCTTGGAGCCCTCAGTGGCTTTTCATACTTTATTTAGTAGCGGTGGCCAGGTACATGGCAGGCAGGGGTGCCCGGGGGCCGGGAGGCTGGCAGGCCTCCCAGCCCCCAGCGCATCTCACCCTCTCGGCTGCTTCTTTGCTGCTGCTGCTGTCAGTTCTCGCAGTTCTGTTGGCCCTCACAGTCCTCACAGTTCTGGCGTCCTCATGACGCTGCCCATTTATGCCCGTGTCCAACACAGGTGCGCCCACTTGCGCATGCCCACCCTGGAATGCTTGCAGCACCTCAGGTGTCCATCATCAGTGGTGGGAGGGTGGAAAGACCTGATCAACCTTTACCCTACAGTCCACCCCCTCCGGTTTTCCACCATACAAATTATACATAAAGCAATGCAGCAAATACAATATCATACAAATAGACACAAATACACCTAGGCAGGGCACCAACCTAGGGGTAAAAGACATTATTGGCACCAGCAGATGATCCTGCTACTAAGGCACCGATTACATGCGAGGCGGGAACCACTCACGGCATCTGCCTTCTCACGCCAGGAGTCGTCAGGCTTCCTGGTCTTCTCTGGCTGTGGTCTCAGTCACAAGCCGCACACCGCACCCACCCCCAGGGTGCTCTCACTCTCGGGACTGGCGATTCTATACTGTGGGGGTAATCGCCCAATCCCCAGGGTACTCTCTGCTGTCACTCCAACACTCGGCTTTTCACAGCCACATGTGACAGCAGACCCTGCACTCAGGCCAACCCTGTGCACGCGCACACGGGTCGGGGATCCGTGGATACAGCTCCACATGCGGCCTCTCTTGG
>JAGFMF010012069.1:1428044-1447740 GCA_019455555.1 Galemys pyrenaicus | reverse complement strand
TTCCTCCTAAGGGAGGAACCATCTGGTATTTTTCTTTTGCCTTCTGACTTACTTCGCTGAGCATAATCCCTTCCAGTTCCATCCATGTTTCTATGAATGAGTCTAGTTTTTCATTTTTGATTGCTGAGTAGTATTCCACAAAGACAATATTAAAAGAGAGAAAACCAAATCAATAGCTCTTATTAGTATACTTTAAAAAAATCCTTAGTAAAATTTAAGCAAATTAATCCAGCAATATATGAAAGAAGTATACACTATGACCAAGAGATTTATTCAGGGAATGCAAGGTTGGCTTACCATCCTCAAATCAATTAATTGTAATATACCATATCAATAGATAAAAGCCAAAGGACATAATTAGCTCAACAGACTGAGAAAAAGCAGTTGATAAATTATAATACCCTTTCACAAAATATCACTCAATGAGCTAGAAATAGAAGGGAACATCCTTGATTTCATAAAAGGCATTTCTAAGCAAACAAAATCCACAGCTAACATTATACTTTATGGTGAAAGATTGGATATTTTCCTCTTGAGATCAAGAACAAGAAAATGGTGTCCATTGTTGCCACTTATATTTTTAACATTGAACTGAATATTCTAGTCAGGACATTAAGTTATTAAAAGTGGAAAGAAAGGCTTCCACATTAGATAGGAAGAAATAAAACTCTGTTTATTCATAGATAACATGATCTTATAAATAGAAAATCCCAAGGAATATACTAAAAACCTACTAAAGATAACAAGTTCATCATGTTGCAGGATACAAGCTTAACATACAAAAATGAATTGTATTTCTAGATATTTGCAATGAAAAAAAATCACAAAATGAAATTAAGTTTAAAAATTCCATTTGTATTTGCATTAAAAAGGATAACTTTAACAAAAGAAGTACAAAAATTAATCTTGAAAGCTACAAAATATTGTCAAAAGTATTTAAGTTTTAAATAAATGGAAAGACATCCCATCTTCATGAATTGGGAGACTTAATACCTACACCTGACATAATTTGTTGTTGCTATTGCTATAGTGAGAACATAAGAATACCAGCATATTGGATTAGGGATTCATCCTACTTCCCCATATTACCCTGATTTAACCAATTATATCCTCAATGACACTGTTTCAAAGTAAGGTTAGGGGTTAGGGGTTAGGACTTCAACATATAATTTTTTAGAGGGGAGGACAAAATTTAATCTATAACCATGTGTTTCAAAAATACACATTAAGCATAATTTATGAACATGCAGATGGGTTATGAAAGCCTGAAATATGGACATATTAAATACCATGTCAAGGATAATATCAATAACTCCAGAGAGTGAGGGACTTAGGAGAAAAGGTTGAGTAATTGAACACTAACCTTAACCTTAACCCTGTGTTTTTTAAAAATACATTCTGTAGCTGATGTGGCAAAAGCACTGTTAAATCTGAGATCTGAATGGCAGGTATAGAGATGAATGTTGTATTATTTTTGAGTATTCAATAATTTGTATTTATACAAGAGTAACTCATTCCCAATTTCAGTCCCTAGAAAGTAGCTACAATGGGACTGACTCACCAAGTTCAACAACACAGATAATTTTCCCCTCCAGCAATCAGAATATGGCCTTGTTTTCTTCTCATTTTATTTATTTATTTTTAAAGATTTATTTATTTATGCATACAAGAGCTGGGGTACAGCCCAGAGTCGCGGGAGGTGAGAGGACTCACCAGAGATAGAGTGGGGAGCAGAACAGGCAGACTGACTGAAATACACCGCTGAGGGGAGCAGCGGCCAGGCGAGGCAGGAGAGGTCTGCTGCGCCATGTGGGTCCCCTCCCTGGCCGGAGATTGAATTCACACTGCTGTACCACAGTGCAGCACTCAACCTGCTGCGCCACAAGGGAGGCCCCTGTTTTCTTCTCATTTGAGGGACTGAGGTGATGGTGCACTGGTGAGATGGTGATGGGGAATACATGGGGATTACAATTAATGGCAAGTATATGTAAATTTTAAAATATTTTAATAAAAAACAAAAAGCCTAAAAAAAAAAAGAAAGAAAAATAAAACTGTATTTGGCAATCCAAAAAAAAAAAATCAAATGCAGTTGCTTTGCTTTTACCAGTCCCTTTATTGATAAACCTATATATTTAAAAGTATGATCATCCTCCATAGGCTAAGATGCTGTCAGTATGAGAGGTAAGAAGTATCTTAGACAAGAGAAGAAAAGAGAATGTCTAACACCACATTTCATGGCTGCCCACTGCCTCTTCTTTTTTTACTGTAATGAGGTAGAAAAGAGTAATAGCTTTGTCTTCCTCCCTCCCTTTTCCCCCCTCTCCCTCTCTTTTTCCCCTCCTGTCTCAAACAGTTTAGTTTATTTAAAAGTCATTTGTTAATTTTTTTCTATCTAATACTGACTGAAAATATTAGGTAGCCTCAGATCTAAATGTATTTAGAAGAATAAAGGTGATTGATGTCACAGGACATAAAAATTTGATGTAACTTGTAAAATGATAAAAAAAAAACTAGTTAAATATGTGTGTTTTCAATTCTATGATTAGCTAGGTAGCATACATGACTAACTTATTTTCAGAGAGAGGAATACAATCACTTATTTGTTTTGGCATCATGTAAACTCACTCTATGCTAACCTGACTCAATTATACAGCCCCATCATAACATTACTCACACATCAAGACTCTTAAAAAAAAATTCTTTTTGGTAATGAAAAACTCATCTGCCAGGAAGAGCAAATAAATCTCTGTGCAATCCAGATGCCAGATGAAGCTCTCATTCATGAGACTTGAGAATACACTTCCCCGGGCTGAACTTAATGCAATTTTGGTCCCTTAACCAACCTCTGCAAGAAAGCCAATCATATCAAATATTTTCCAGGTTTTCTGGAAGATTCTGTGGGACTGCAGGGAAGAAACAGTTTGGACAATATGCAGTATTTCATGTAAATACACCCAAACAGAGCCACCTGTACTTTAAGTCTATTATTTTGAGCTTGTAGCTTCTTTCCCCAAATTTTGCCCCAAACAGTGCTTTAGTTAACTTTTCCTCCTTGGAAGAATCTGGGCCTTATAGAGTAGCTCTTTTCTTTCTGTTTCCTTATCTGTGTATTTTCTCAATAAAACTAGTTTATCCTACAAAGAAATTCTCCTTCTGGATATGTAGATAAACTCTTCCACCTCTAGATACTTGAAAGCTTAATATCGTTTGCTTGCAGAAGGCTATATTTAATTGGAAAGCAACCTACTTGGCTGTTAGGTCTTGATTATGTAAAAATCTTTGGACATTTGTTCCAAGGAATGACGCCCTTTGTCCCCCAATACAGCCTGAGCAAGAGACCTTTCAGTTTATCTCCCAGATACCAAAATTGTTAGATGACACTAAAGTTGCCTTGGAATCAGCCCCTAATTCCATAAGTACCTTATATATTCAAAAGGCTGGCTTTCTCACTTCATCCAAACTCAATTGGAAATATACACTTAATTAGAAGGAAAAATTGGAAAGTTGTTAACATTGTACAAGTATAATTTTCTCAGATGATTTGACACTTTCTCTTTTGAAATGAATAAATAAAATGGAAAGAGGGGTATAATAATAATAGTACAGGTTTTACTTTTTAAAAGTTGGAATAAAATTAGCATAATTTCCCTTTTATTAAACTACAGTAGATAGAAGTACATTATAGACACTGTAGGTGGAGATGTGGGTGGACACATAAGAGGGGTAATGAGAAAGCATTGAAACTACAGCTGAAATAATGAGCACATAATATGAATAGCAGCAAGGATCAGGCTGGAGGATGGAAGGATTCCTGTTTTGATCACAGACAAAGGGGATGGAGAACAGAAAATAAGAGGGAACCTTTCAGCTGAGCTGAGAGACTGGAGTAGCCTGAGCTAATGGAACTGGGCATGGATAGGAAAAGAACAGGGAATTATTCGCTGTTGATAGGAGTTTAAAAACTGTAGTTAAAGCGGGGAGAAAGCAAATAATATCATTCATAAAAATAGCTGGTTTTATCCATATTAACCATGATGGAAGTAGAAGATATAAAACTGAGCTTGACAATGAACATGCTTTCCTTTCATCTGGAGCAAACTTACTAGAATATAGAACACTGGTTTTGAAGATCGTTCTATCCATCCCCCACCCCCAAGCAAGTAGAACACAACCTTCCACATTCACCATTCCTTCCCCATTCATTTTACAAATGAGGAAATGAAGTCCCAGTGACATTGGGGAAAGTACGTTAATTTTTAAAATTGTTACAGCTTTGAGAGGTAGATAGCCAAATCTCCATATACTATTTCTACAGAAATGACTCTCCTGCTTGACAAGGAGCAGAAACTAAATCAAGAAATTATTAACAGGATTGAAGGAGTTGATCTAGATTATTCAAAGGATGTTTACAGACAAATGCATGAATCAGAATTTTGAATTTTTTAGGCTGATCTGTGCCAGGCATAGTATTTAGATGGTACCATTATTTCAGTTAGTAGTGTGGAAATCTCAGCAGCTGTCAGTATGATGTTTTCTCTCCCCAAACACAGGCAGTTAGATGGTAAATTCTGAAATCCAAAGTGGGTCCTGGGATATCATCATCCTTTCAGCCAGCTCTCTCTGCATCTCCCAGTTGGTGAACCCACTTTCTAACCCCTCTCTAGTGCTCCTCTCACCCACACTTCTTCCATAATTCCCTATTCTCTTCTTTTCATCATGGTTTCCCTTGATGGCTATTGAGATCTTTGATTGACCATTAAATATGAAGCCAAATTTTTCATTAATTTTAAAATGTTGAATCCCTTTACTCACAGAGAAGCACTCATCCAGAAACAATTCATTGTTTGAACTCTCCTAGAGATTTTTCTTCTCTGAGAACAAATATCTTCTGTATAGGTTAAGCAAATAGCACATTTATAAATAAGAGAAAAACAAACAAATAGTTAATTTCTCCTTTAGAAAAATGTGAATACTTGCATCTTGCTCAAAGGTCTTATTCTTCCCATGATAGATAATCAGTTTTGGGGTACCCAACCTAGAATTTGCTAATGTCAACCTGTTGCCTGCTGCTTGTCCCATCACCAGTTTCTGTACAGGACCTTGGCTGTGTTTAAAACAACTCACCCGACATTGTACTATTTTGTGCTATTCAACCTTCTTATGTAAAGAAGGTCCCCATTTAGTCTTTGTAGCAACACATTTGTTTCCTTTATAATGCTTGAAATTGTTGTAGGTAATTTTCTATTTTCTTGTATTTAAGTTGAGCTCCTTCATTGCCTAACTATGTTACAGGGATTTTTTAAAAAAGATTTACTTTTATTTATTTATGCATAAAAGAACTGGGATGTAGGCCAGAGGTGTGGGGAGTGAGAGGATTCACCCCCCCCCCCATCTATCATAGACGATAGACTGAATCATGAATACCAATTTTTTACTTTTACTAATCTGTGGTCATTACTTTTTTATTCAAACATGTCTTGCTTTGATAGATGGGAGCTGAAGTGATGTTGAGTTAATTATGAGCCTAGGTATTTTTTTTTAAGATTTACTTAATTATGCAAACAAGAACTGGGGTACAGGCCAGAGGTGTGGGGGTTTGAGAGGATTCGCCAGACACGAGTGGGGAGCAGAACAGCAGATTGACCGAAATACACTGCTGAGGAGAGCAGCGGGTAAGAAAGGAGAGGTCTGCTGCGCCATGTGTGTCACCTCCCTGGCCAGGGATTGAACTCATGCTGTAGTGGCTGAAGATGCTTCATAGTGCTTAACCCCCTGTGCCACCAAGGAGGGCCCTGAGTCTAGGTTTTAAGAAGTCCTGCATGTTTCTGTCAAGAGCTGAGCTGAGCTGAGAAGTCCTAAGATTCCAGGTAGTCAACTTATAAAAAAGAAAGAAAAATCAAGCACTTAATCACAGACTCTGATAGGATAAGAAACAGACTAAACAAAACAAAGTGCCAACTCCCCTAATGTTCCACTTACCACCATGAAAGGGCACCTAGTGAAGGTTATTTGTCTCAGTGAATGGGGGGAATCATCTCACTGCTGAGTGAACCACAAACAAATGTCTTCTGTTGTTCATGGACAGGGGTGGTTTGGGGGTAAGAAGAAAAAGAAATGTTAAGAGTTGAAAAGTATACTAAATATTGAGGCAGAGTGGAGAAAAATGTCTTTAAGTCTCTTTGATAATATAGTTTCAGTAGAGGTGACTAAGAATCATTGGTAAAATTCCCCAGTAAAGAGGCCTCTGAATGGTAGTACCTTGACTAGTTATGAAGATTTGCATAAAAATATGGCTGGCTAGGAGGCCTGAATCCTTGACTACAAGACCCTTAAGAGATCTTGCCCAATTAGGCCTGCCAGTAAAGTCTTTGTAATTGTCCAAACAGTCAAGCCTGAAAGATTACAAGTAGAATTTTGGGCATACTAAGTTTTCAGTTTCTACTTACTCTTATGGGCCACTGTCATTACCATTACCAACTCTTCTAGAAGTTGCTGCATCTTTTGCCTGTGCCCTAGAATGAACACATATAGAACAGTCACCCTCGTTGACCAATAGATCTTTAGTTAGAGGCAAAGCTGTCCCAGTCATGAGTGTAAAGCAGAAGCATTAAACAGAACCCTGCTTATATAAGCATGGTCAAACTAACTGATATCCAGATCCATGAACATAAATGCTGGCTATTTTAAGTCACTGGGTTTCAGTTGTCTGTCACACAACATTGTTGTAGCACAGGTAATAAATAACATGGCCCTGGTTCAAGTCACAATGGGAGTAGATCTCTACCACAAGTCCTTACTCCAATAAAAAAAATATGAAAACTCATTCAATGACAAGAAAAAAAATCAATCAAAAGTAACACAGATATGATACATATTATTATCAAAGATATCTAACTTGCTAACATATGCTCAAGAAGCTAGATGATGACAGATGGAACATACTGAGAATGGAAGATAAAGCAAAGACATAAATTGAACTTCCAGAGATTAAAAAAAGAATACAATTTCTGAGCAAAAAGTACTGTATGGAATTCATGACAGATTAAACATTACAGAAGAATATAGTTATGAACTGGAATACGTAACAACAAAAAGTATCCAAGAGGGGCAACTATAGTAGATTATTAATAAATTCTGCGACAAATTTGAGCAGTCTAATATAAGTATATTTGCGTTGCATTGACAACACTGCACTGACAAACAGGAGTCATGGAGCAAGCTGTACAATGCAGGATGCTACCAAATGGGCAAGATCCTGGCCTTATTATTGATAGAACAATTATATGGCATCAATTATGTGGTGTAGGAGAAACAAGAAAAAAGGTGGATGAAACTGAAAATGTTTTTATCTCACCTAAGGCTTTAGGGGAACATGAATCTGATGACCAGGTAGTTTTTACCTGCTTGATGACCCGGTGTTGTAATCTGAAACCAAAACCCATAATCTAAAACCATACCCCAGAACCCTGGCCATGGTTCTAATCTTATCAACAAGGCTGATCACTGGGGTTCACAATCACAGATCAGGCAATGGCCTCTCAGCATTCCTAGTCATAATTTATGATATATGCCCATTCTCCCAAGGTGATCAAGCATCCTGTTCTTGTTTAACTAGAAAGGAGCTTTGTAGGGTCTGGTATATTATATTCCTTTAGGTCACATAACTGATTGACTGGACTGTTCTGACCTGGTATTGAAATTCAGAACTGCATGTAACCAAAATGGCAGCCTAGCAAGCCATATAAGTCTAGAAGTCCACATAATTATAATCCTCAAAGTTGATGGTGTGGGGGAGAGAAGAGGAAAAATAGCTTAAGAAATAATAGCAGAAAAATTTTCAATGATGAAAATTATAAACATACATATTAAAGATCAACAGGTTGCTAGTATAAGCGATGAGAAAAATAACTACACTGAAGCACATCATAATAAAATTGCTCAAAGCAATTGATAAGGAAAAAAATTTGAAAGTACCCAGAGAAAAACAACACATTAGCTACAAAAGAACAAAGGTAAAGATGACATCAGAGTGTTCATTAAAAACAATGCAAGGGAGAAAAGAGAGGAACATACTTAAAAGTAGAGAAAGAAAACAACCGTCACCATATAATTTTTTTCCCATTGAAAACATTTCAAAAATGAATGCAAAATAAAGGCATTTTCACCAATAGACCTGCCCTCTAAAATGTTAAAAGAAATTTCTTTAAGAAGAAGGAAAAAGATTCCATATATATATATATGTCTGTATTTATATAGAGTAATAAAGAACAGCTGAAATAACAACTACACGGGTGAATATTAAAAGTAAAAGAGATAATTGATGGTCTAAGCAGGAATCGAAAGACATTTTTTTTAAAGATTTATATTTATGCATACAAGAGCTGGGGTGCAGGCCAGAGGTGCAGCAGTGTAGGGGAGAGGGGCAGTGAGAGGACTTACCAGAGACAGAGTGGGGAGCAGAAGAGGCAGAGCTACTGAAATACACTCTGAGGAGAGCAACGGGAGAGACAGGAAAGGTCTGCTGCACCATGTGGGTCCCCTCCCTGGCCAGGGATCGAATTCAAGCTGCAGAGGCTGCTGAAAGCTTCACAGTGCTGAGGCTTAACCCCTTACACCACCAGGGAGGCTCCCTTGTAGGGCATTCTCTTAAAGAGCCAAGGCAAAAATATTTTATGTTTTGTAGATTATATGCTTTTATCATAACTGTTCTGTTGTTATCTCATGAAAGCTGCCATATACAATATAGGAAGGAATATAACTGTTTTCCAATAAAATTTACTTACAAAAACAGATGGTGGTATCTTTTATTATCTGTACCTGATTTAAAACAACATTAAACACAATATATTATAGGGTCCATATACATGTATCAGTAAAATATATGTCAAGAACAGCACAAAGAATTGAGGGAGGAGTAGTCTCAGCCACCAACATCTCCTCAGCAGATATATGTCCCATTCTGGGCCACACAGGACCTCACCCAGCATCAGGGATCTTCATCAACCTTCCAGAAGCACTCCTAACACCAGGCTCAGAAATCAGTGCCTCAGGAGTAGACCCATACCCTAGTCCAGGCCACACAGGGACTTGCCTTCCATTGTCAACACTCAGTCATTCTTGGAATGCACACCTGACCCCAGGCTCAGTCACCAGCACTAAGGGAGCAGATGAAAGCCTTAGTAGAAGCTGTGCAGGAGCCACCCTTTCACTGGCAGCCCTCAGCCACCTTTGGGGAACACCCTCAACCCCAGGCTCAACCACCAGAAGACTAAAAAAAGACTACTATGAACATATGTATGTAAACAAATTCAACAAGCTAGATGAGATAGACAGATTCTTAGAATTATAAAATCACCCGAACTGAAGAGGGAAGAAATTGAAAACATGGACAAACCAATCACAAGCAAGGAAATTGAAACAGTAATCAAAACTCTCCATAAAACAAAAGTCCAGGACCAGATGGATTTACAAGTGATACTACCAGACCTACAAAGACAAACTAATACCTATCTTGCTCAAAGTTGTTCAAAGAGTTGAAAAAGAAGGACTCTTCCCATACATATTTTATTTGTCCCAAATAATGCTTATACCAAAACAACACAATAAAGAAAACTACAGACCAATTTCCCTAAGGAAGCTAGATGTGAAACTCCTCAATAAAATCTAAGTAAACTTAATCCAACAATGCATAAAAACAATGCTTTAAAAAAGACTATACATCATGACCAAATAGGATTCATACTGGAAACACAAGAATCATTTGACATCTGAAATTAATCAATGTAATTCACCACATCATGAAAATGAAAAATAAAAATGTTACCATCATATCAATATACTGAGAAAGCATTTGATAAGATTCAAAATACATTTATGATGAAAAACTGGGTATAAATGGAACATAACATACTCTATGCTATTTTAAAAACTCATAGCTAGTATCTCAATGGTGGAAAAGTGAAAGCCTTTTCACTAAGATCCAGTACAAGACAGGGATGTAAGATCCAGTGCAAGATCAGCACAATACTGGAAGTCCTAGCTAGGGAAATTAGGCAAGAGAAAGCAATAAAATGAATATAAATTGACAAACAAAGCTATGATTATTTGCAGATGATATGACAATATATACAAAGAGCTTTAAAGACTCCACAGGAAAAAAAACAGTTCAGCAAAGTGGCAGGCTACAAAATCTATACACAAAAGTCAATTGCCTTCCTATATGCAAATAATGAATAAAAAATTAAGATAGCCATCCCATTTACAATCTCACCAAAAAAAAATTACATACCTGGGAATAAACCTAAGACAAGAAGTGAAGGACCTATATAAGGAAAACTATAAGACATTGTTAAAGAAATGGAAAGACACAAAGAAATGGAAAGATATTCCCTCCTCCTGTGCTGGAAGAACCAGCACTGTCAAAATGGCCATCCTGAGCAAAGCAACGTACAGATTCAATACAATCCCAACAAAAATCTCAATAGTATTCTTTAAAGATATAGAGAAAATACACTGAAATTCAGGTGGAGGCAAAAAAGACCCCAAACAGTCAAAGCTTTCCTGACTAAAAAGGGCTAATGACTGTTACACTTCCTGACTTTCAACTATACTACAAAGTCACAATAATTAAATGGCATGATACTAGAACAAAAACAGACATACAGACTAATGGCATAGAATTGAGAACCCAGAAATAAAACCATACATATGAACAAGTAATCTATGTCAAAGTAACAAAGAATATGCTCTGGAACAAGGAAAGCCTTTTCAGTAAATAATGATGGGAAAACTGAAAGCCACATATAAATGAATGAAAATAGTTGACTATTCACATCATACATGAAAATGAACTCAAAATGGATAAAAGACTTCAATGTAAGACCTGAAACCATAAAATACATAGAAGAAAATATAGGGAAAACACTCCATGACATAAACTTCAGAAATGTCTTTGTGAATTTGTCCCCAGCAGCATGGAAAACAAAGAATATATTACAACTGGAATGACATGAAACTGAGAAACTTCTATACTGCCAAAGAGACAGTAACCAAAACAGAGACATCCTACTGAGTGGCAGAGAATATTTACATATCTTACATCTAACAAGGGACTGATACTGATGATCTAAAAGAACTCATACAATAGAACCAAAAATCAAACAACAACAACTCAATCAAAAATCAGGCAGAGGTAGTAAATGAGCACTTCTCTAAAGAAGACATAGAGATGGCCAACAGGCGCATGAAAACATTTCCATCATCAATTATTACCAGGGAAATGCAAATCAAATCTATAATGAGATACCACCTCACACCGTGAGACTGGCTCTTATGAAAAAAAAAAAAAAAAGCAGAAACAACAAATGATGGCGGTAACAGCAACTCTACTACACTGCTGGTGGGAATGTACACTGGTCCAGCCACTATGGAGAACATAGTGGAGTTTCCTCAAAAGATGAAAAATGGATCTACCATATGACCCAGCAACACCATATATTGGTATCTACCCAAAGAGCACCAAAACAGTAATTCAAAGGGAAATCTGCCCTCCTATTTTTATTGCAACGCTATTTACAATAGCCAAGATGTGGAAACAACCCAAGTGTCCAAAAACAAATGAGTGGATCAAGAAGCTATGGTGTATACACACACACACACACACACACACACAATGGAATATCAAGACAGGAGGTGAAGGACCTATTTAAGGAAAACTATAAGACATTGTTAAAGAAAGAGAAAGACAAAAAAATGGAAAGATATTCCCTCCTCCTAAATTGGAAGAATCAGTGCAGTATCATGCCATTTAATTATTGTGTCTTTGCAGTATAGTTGAAAGTCTGGAAGTGTAACAGTCATTTTCCTCCTTTTAGTCAGAAAAGCTTTGGCTGTTCTGGGTCTTTTTTGCCTCCATCTGAATTTCAGTAATATTTTTTCCATATCTTATTAGAAAATTAATATTACTTTTTATATTAAGATTTTAAAATATTTTTTCTATATCTTATTATATAGCTTCTATATCAGGAAGCTATGGTGTATACACACGCACGCACACACAATGGAATACTACTCAGTGATCAAAAAAGATAAACTCATGCCTTTTGTGGCAATGTGGACAGAGCCAGAGGGGATTATGCTTAATGAAGTAAAGCCAGAAGGAGAAAGAAACATACCAGATGGTATCATGTATATGTGTAATGTAGAGAGACAAAACATGATCAAACTCAGACTTTAAAACCAACCCTTGAAAGCTGACCATAGATCTGAAGCATCAAATATGGGAAGGGTGAAAGTGGGTGGGGAGAGGGCACAAGGGACAATGGTGGAGGAACATGGATTCTTTGGCGGAGGGAGAGTTCCTGTGACCACGCCTGAGAGGAAATCCTATACTGTCAAAACTTTGACAAGGATGTAAAACAATAGTACTTCATTAATCAAAAAATAAAAAGTAAATTAAAGAATTTAGGAAGAAATGGACATAAGTAACAGAAAATTTGTTATATCACTTGTGAAATATTATAATATCACTTGAAAATAGGCTATGATAACATGAGGATGTGTATTATGAAAACTAAGCAGGCACTAAAATTCAATAATCAATCACCAAATTCAATAATGTGGCAAAGGAGATAAAACAGAATCATAAATATCTTCAATAAACCTAAAAGAAGGCAAAAAGAGAGATTAACAAATACCAGATGGATTAAAACAAATAAGATGCTTGATCTAAATACAATCATATTTACAATAAAAATGCTATAAATGTCCCAATTAAAAATCATGTATTTGTCAGATAAGATAGAAAAGCAAGATCCAACTATATGCTGCCTACAAGTAGGTTAAAAATTAAAGATGTAAAAATATGTACCATGCTAACACTAAGAAAAATAAAGCTGGAGTGAATATGTTAATATCAGACAAAGTAGGTTTCAGGGCAAATAATACAACCAAGATTCACATAATAACTTTACAATGAAAAGGTGGCCACTTATACATTAATACATATTATTTATATGTAATTTTTAAAATCAGTTAAGGGAAGACATACACATTTATATTTCTTTTAGAATTATCTTTTCTAGTGTTTTCTTGAGTGTGGATTCAAAGTTGTCTGGGGTCACATGTTTTGAGCTTTTGTTCTTGGAATATACTTTATCTTCTTTCTTGGAAACTAGCTTTGGTAGATATATGATTCTTTGTTGATAGTTTCTTTGAGAACTTTGAATATATTCTTACATTGTCGTTTGCTCTCTCCTGGTTTCTAATAAGAAGTCAACTGTTAATCTTTATGGGGTTCTAATATAAGGGTAGTCATTTCTCTTTTGCTGTTTTCAAGATTTTCTCCTTGTCTTTCCCTTTCAGCATTTTTGCTATGCTGTATCTACTTGTGGATCTTTATTCTACTTAAAGCTTTTTGGGCTTCCTATTGTGTAAATTAGTAGTCATGGATTATTTAATGACTTTTAGATCTATGATGGACCTTTAAATAATGTTAGACCCAATGAAGATTACTGTGTGTCTTAGGGATGCAACAAGTTATACCATCTAGGTTTGTTTAATTACAATTTATGACACTTGAACAACAAAACTGCCCATCAATGCATTTCTCAGAACTTATCCACATCATTAACTGATACATAACTATATTTTACAACTTGGAAAGCTTTTAGTCACTTGTCTCTGTGAGTATTTTTTTCTCCATTATTTTCCCTCTTTTTCTTATGTATTCCCGCTACATGTATGTCAGTGAATTTATTGGTATCTCACATCTTTCTGAGATTCTATATATTTGTCTTCATTCTCTTTTCCTCTGTGTTCTTCAGCATCTTTTTCTTTCTGTCTTCTATATACATCTAAAAGTTCATTAATTCTTCTTCCCATTTAATTATATTATTGAGTCCCTTTTCCTGAATTTTTCATTTCAGTTATACCCTCCAATTATACATTTCAATGCCTTTCAATTATACCTTTCAATGCCAAGATTTCAATTAAAAAAATTTCTTTATTGATATTCTCTATTTGATGAGACATTGTTATTACATTTTCCTTTACTTCTGTATTTATGGTTTTCTTTACTCCTTTGAACATATCACTACTTTGATGTCTGCTAAATTCAATAACTGGTAGCTCTAAAAGGCAGTTCTGTTGCTTTCTTTCTTCATCTTCTGTTTATTTACATGTCGCATATTTTTTGTTGGAGACTGGATATTTTAGATAACATAGCAAACTCTGGACACTGGTGCACCCCTCCCTCTGGGAATTCTTGTTATTTGTTTGTTTGTTTAGTGACAGGAGGGATTTTCTTTCTGAAATCTGTTTCCAACTTCCCCCAATATGAAATCTCTGATGTTATTTTCAGAGGGGTACAGATTTGTTTATGCCCACAGTTAGCCTGAGATGATAGTAGTTTTTGTCAGGGTTTGGTTTGACCTTCTCTTTCCCTGACCACACCCAAGTTGTTAAGCTCCACTAATTGCCAATGAATGCTCTATTGTTTTCAACAATGCTTACGCATAAATTGCTTCATAGGCTAATTCAATCAACTTTGGCTTTGAAGGGGTAATTTCTGAGTTCAATGTTTGGGATTTGTCCGGAATCCAGGAGGGCTCTTCCCAACTGTCTGTTTCCCTGTTTATCTATAGCAAACTAATCAACCAACATTTTTGCCTATATCTCCAGGGAATCTGTTAGGGGGAAAGTCCCTCTTGAATGGATTACACAAATAGGTTATGGACTTTGACCCCATTTTACACTTACAAAATTTAAGAATTACAAATTTCATAAGGTTATTATTGAAGAGCAGATTACTGGGATCTGAGGGTGGAGTTAAGCAGCTAGGCTGAGTATAAAAGCAGACATGTGTGCCTTGGTGGGGGGGTCTCTCTTTTCCTTGGGAGCCAGCTCTCAGTGTGCTGTTGGGTTCTAGCTCCGAGGAACCGGTAGGACATTTACAGATCTGTATCCCTCTCTTCCCCTTGTGTTATTCACTACACCATTTCCCCTTCTCTTGTAAATAAAACCCTTTATTAACCTTTGTTGTGTGTGCCTGCAGTTGGGGCATTATAAGTGCCTTTCAAGTGTGCGGGTGAGGACACAGTCAGGCAAACCCATTTTATATTATGGTTGCCCTATAACAAATCTACCTGTTGTCCAGTTGCTTTATGCTCAAATTTCTCCACACTGTTGGAAATGAAGTTAACATTTCTTGAGGTACTTTTACAGGGCATGGAGAGGAGCACCCCAGAACTCCCAAACCTGCCCACTGTAAATAGGTTCTGCCACCTGCTGCATCAAAACAAAACATGTAAGACCTTTAATAGAAAGGAACTTTAATACAATTAGTGTGTAGGACAGAAAATTAGTTTTTAATTCAAACCCCCAAAGTTACCCATCCCTTCATGAGTAAATGTCCAGCCAAACATGACTGACCAAAATCAAAGCACCTTCCAGCAGGGACCCATAGAAAAGGGTTAAAAGTCGTCAAACAAGTCTGGGAGGAATAGAGCAGAATCAAAACCAAGATAAAAGCTGCCACGGTCTCTCACCCACATCTGTTTCAATCAGTCCAGGACCAAGAATCAAGTGAAACTTCTTCACATGTCTCTCTGCTCCATGTGCCTCCTTTAGGTCTTCTTGCTCTCCATCCTGCTTCCTTCTAGTCCAGTCTCCTCTCCAGCTTTTACTCCTCCCTGATCAGCTCCATCCTCCTTTGGGTGGGACATGGGACCTGGAACCTCCCCTTTTCCTGGGGACCACCCTGTTACAGTAGTTCTGTGTTCTATAATCTGACTTATCCTCTAGGGTAAAATCCTTGGTGCTAGGGGCATGAGCAACGGCACCCTTCTCTCTCAGTGACAACACCACTCTAGGAACTGAATGGTTGGTACATGGAGACGTGACAACAGACGTAGATCTCCCTGCTTCACATCTCTCAGCATGAAACCCCTTCCCCATGAGCTGAGGCAAAGACATTTGGGCCTTAGTATTCTCAGCAGTGCTGCAACCCAGTTAGAGCCTCCATTGCTGGGAGTGAATGGAAGGAGGATGTCCTTACTTCATGGCCATACTGACCTGGAATTCTACCTAAGCAACAGGTGGCTGGAGGCAGGCTAACAAATGCTGACATCCAGCCTCCAACGTGCTTGGAGAAAGAGGGAGAGCTGCCTGTGCCTGTGCCAAATGGTTTCCAGCTCACTAAGCTGGAAGGGGAAGGAGGATACCGTTTTTTGTTTCAAATACCACACACTCTTATATCAATAGTCCTTGAGTCTTAGTAGATTTCTTTGAATAAATATTTCTTCATTTGTTGTATGTTTTTAGAACAACTTCAAGAGACTTTAAATGGTTGTTTTCAAAATCGTTTTCACTCGTTTCATTAGGAGGCAGATCCACAAAGTACCTCATGTTAAATAAATGCACACCATATGACTTAGGCATTCCACACTTATTTATTCCAGATAAAAGAATGCATATATCTATACATAGATTTGTGTCTGAATGTTCTCAATAATTTTTTTGTAATAGTCCTAAATTGGAAATAACTCAAATGTCCGTCAGTATGTGAATAGATAAATGAACTGTGATACATCAATACACTGGAGAACTAGTCAGCAATAATATAGAAAAATTATTGATATGTACAGCAACATGGATGGATTGCAAAACTATCACACTGAATAAAATAAGCAAGACAAACACATTTTGTATGACTTCTTTTGTATAAACTGCTAGAAAATATAAACTAATCCATAGTGACAGAAATTGTGACTGTACTGGGAAAGATGAGAGGTAGGGATGATAAAGAAATATGAGGAAACTTTTCAAGGTGATGGACATACTCATTACTTTCATTTTGATGATTGTTTCCACAAGCTCATATACATGTCAAAAGGTGAAACTATATACATTAAATATGTGAAATTTATTGCATGTGCGTTATACTTCAATTAAGTTGTTGAAAAATGTTATTCTTCTTCCTGAGCATCTCTGGTACTAGGAGGAAACAGCAAGATTCCTCTGGATCAAGATCACTTTTCTTCTTTGTTGTGTCTAGGAACAGACACAGGAGCACTTCCATGTGTTTCCAGCTTCTGACAAACAACTTGATCCACTGAACTTTTCTCTTAGCCTTTACCTTGGTGCTTGGTTTTTCTTCTCATCTGTAATTCAGCTGACTTGGAACCATTTACTCTTTTTTCTTTTCCTTATTTCCTTATCCATCCAGTAAACATTCGCTGACCACCTGCTTAATTCCACATGCTATGCTGAGTTCTAGAAATACAAAAGAAAGAAATATGGTCCCTGTTGCGAAAGAACTCATTGTTTAGTAGAATGGACAGACACATACATAAAGATTACTAGAAATATTACAAAATATGGAAGTTTGTACAAAGTACAGAGGGCACAAAGAAAGACATGATGGGGATATTTTAGGTTTTGTGTCCAGTGATACTTCATTCACCTTTATCTTGTAACCACAGTCTGATTTCCTTCTGGAGAATTACATTCTTCCCTCTGTATTGTCTCAGTGTGATGGAGGGTATAGGTGATTCTGCTTCCTTTACTGCAGGCTCTGTACATAATTCAAGCTAGAATACTCAGGTATACTTCATGGATGCTGCATCTTGAGAAATTCACAGATGGAAAAATAGATATAGCTCATTTTTACCTTCTGGACTACCAGTGGCCAGAAATCAATCCACACAGATAAAATAATTTCCCTTATCTATGTTTTTGTTTTCCATGGCTTCAGTTATTCATGGTCAATTGTGATACAAAAATTTGTACAATAAGGTACTTTGAAAGAGAAGATAGAGACAGACACCACATTCATATATCTTTCATTATAGCATATTGTTGTAATTGCTCTGCTTCATTATTAGAGGTTGATCTCTTGCTATGCCTAGTTTATAAATTACATTTTATCATATGTATGTGTTTGTAGAACAAAACCAGTATATATATAGGGTTCAAAACTATCTATGGTTTCAGGCATCTACTGGTGGAATTAGGATATGTCAATACTGGATAAGGAGGGACTACTGTACAGTCAACTGATCTTAAAGGCACCAAGAATATACTACGGGGAAAGGGTCCCCTCTTTAGCAAATGATGATGGTACAAGTTGATAGTCACAGGCAAAGGAATTAAATTGAACAATTATCTTACACCACACACAGTAATAAACACAGAATTGATTGGAAATCAGGTGAAAAGCTTCATGACACTGGTTTTGGCAATGATCGTGGGCATGACACTAAAAGCACAGGCAAAATAAGCCCCAAAATAAAAAAATGTGAAATTACATTATATCAAAAAGCTTCTCCACAGCAAGGAAAACAATCACCACAATTAAAGGCTACCTACAGAATGGGAGAAAATATTTATAAACCATATATCTGATAAGGAATCAATACCCAAAAAAGATGTAAGCAACTCCTTTAACTCAATTGTAAAAAATGGGTAAAAAAATTAATAGCCTAACTTAAAAATGGGCAAAGAACTTAAATGGGCTTTTCTCCAAAGAAGATATTCAAATAGAAAACAGGTATATGAAAAATGGTTAACATTACTAATCATCAGGAAAACATAAATTTAAAACCCAGTAAGATACCATTTACAACTGTCAGGATAGCTATATTCAAAAAAGAATAACTGTTAGAAGGTATATGAAGAAATTAAAAACTTTACACATTGTTATGTTATTATGTTATGTTATTATGAAAATATACTATGACTTCTATGTTGTTGCAGCACAATTTACACATATATGACAATCAACAGATGAAAGGGTTTAAAAATATGGGATAGCCCTTTGTTGGGTGTATGACCTATAATTAGATAGTTTCTTTGCTATGGAGAAGTTTTATAGTTTGATGTAGTCTGATTTGCTTACATTTGCTTTTATTTCCCTTGCCTTTGGAGTCAAACCCTCAAAGATATCCCTGAAGTCAATATAGCAGAGTGTATTGCCTATTTTGTCTTCTATGCATTTTATGGTTTCAGGTTAGGTCTAACATCCAAGTCATTAATCTATTTGAGTTAATGTTTTTGATGTGAGAAAGTGGTCTTGTTTCATTTTCTTACTTATCATTGTCCAGTTTTCCCAATACTATTTGTTGAAGAGATTTCCTTTCTCTGTTGTGTATTACTAGCTCCATTGTTGTAAATTAACTATCCATATACTTTGGGCTTATAACCAGAATCTCAATTCTATTCCATTGGTCTGTTTATCTATTTTTCTTCCAATACCATATTGTTATGATTTTCTGTGTGGTTGATCTGTGATGAAAAGTGATTGATGAAAGTGAGGAATTGATGCTAATATGCAAGAACTACAAAGAACATATTCAACTCAACAAAAATAAGATGAATATCCCAATCAAAAAGTGGGTAGAAGAGCTAAGTAGACAGTTTCCCACAGAATATATCCAGGTGGCCAACAGGCACATGAAAAATACTATCACTTACCACCAGGAAGATGGAAATCAAAATCATAATGAAATACCACCTCATACCTGAAATAATGGCCTACATCAAAAAGACCAGAAAAAAGTGTTGGTAAGAATGTGGAGAAAAAATGCCCAAAAACAGATGGGTGGATTGGGAAGCTGTGGTACATATACACGATGGAATACTACTCAGCAATCAGAAATGAAAAACTAGACTCATTCATGGGAACATGGATGGATCTGGA
>JAGFMF010012069.1:1406798-1419193 GCA_019455555.1 Galemys pyrenaicus | reverse complement strand
TTTTCAATGTGTGCCATTCTTACCGGTGTGAGGTGGTACCTCATTGTGGTCTTGATTTGCATTTCCCTGACTAAGAGGGATGTTGAGCATTTTCTCCACATCAACTTCTTAATGTGAAAACTTTGTATTTTACAGTCTCTTCTACTGGGAATAGTCTTCCTGTATCTTTCTATCTCATTGCTTCCCATTTTAAAATTAATCTTTTGCTCTATGGCTCTACTATGTAATTTCACTTGTCCTCTATTATTATTTGCTGTTTCAAATCTGTGTGGTTTGAGAGACAGTCTACTTGAAATATGTTAAAACTTTTATAACCAAATCGACACACGACTCCCAGCAAAGCAACCCATTCCATGTATCCAACAGATCATAGAACATTCTCAGCATTCTGTTCAATCTTTGGAATGTGGTCTTGAGGGTTCTGCAGGACCCTTAGCCTCAAAAGATAGAGCTCCCTTAGAATTAAAAGGCAAACATAAATTATATGGAAAAAGCATGCACAGATGTAAGTTTATTCCTGATGATTCCAAGGTACCAAAGAGATGGAGTACAGTAGCATGGTGCTTCTCAAGCTTTAATGTGAACCTGGGGATCCTTTGAAATCAGGATTCTGATTCGGTAGATCTGTGGTGAGGCCTGAGGTTGTGCATTTCTGTTATGCTCCCAGTCGATGCTGATATCACAGTTCAAGGAGCAGAGTTTTAGTAAATACAAGAGCTAATGAAGGCTATTTTATTTTTTATTTATCTACATATTCCTTGTTGCCAAAAACAGTTGCCATTTATAAATTAATGGGTACTAATATGAGATTTAAAAAAACTAAAATTTAGAAAATTGAGGTTAAAGGGGGGGAGTAAGAAAGGTAAAGAACACAAGTCTGTAAGGGTTAGTTAACATAAGAACTCATCAAGCTCTGAACAATTAGGGGAAGGAAAGCATTTGTGTACATTTTCATGATCAGAACAAAATAAAAAACAATCTGCTAGAAGTCACACACAGTGTTTGTGAGCTAGAACCTTCCCAGTGCTCCACAGAAGCAAGAGGCATTCAGTGTCAGGGACACCATTTCTTGTGGGTAACCGTACAGGGTGTCCCAGGTGAAGCAGTAAGTAACATCCTCTGATGTGTCCTGGGAGAAATGGAATGATAATATCTAATATTTTTAAAAATAATGTGTCCTTGCAAGCCAACGACAGAGTGCCAAAGTATAGATTTATGGCTCCCGAATGCTCTGCTTATTTCAAGGTTAAGATTTAGGATCTCCAGGATGAAAAGACTGCAAAAACTTCAGTATGGATTATTTATACAGGGATAAGTCACATCTGTGTATCTAGCGCAGGAGAAATTTGTGTAATTGGATGCATAAGAGGATATGAAATGAGATTGTTTGAAGCTGAGGATGAGTCCTGCACTAGGCACAGCACCACCCCCGCCCCCCAAATTTACTAAGATGTAAACTGATGGGTCCACAAATTATTGACCCTACCACCACTTCTCAAATATATCTGAGAAGTCCAGAGAATCATTAGCATGATCTTTGAGAGCATTTTACAGAAACTAAAAGAAATATGGCAATTTTCCTCTCCTGTGGGGAAAGATGGGGTTTTCTCCTGCCCAAATTTGAACCCTCAAGTGAACACTTGATGAAGGACTTCCTCCTAAAAAGAGAGCTTCAGATACTCAGAGACACGCCTAATTCTGTTTGTTGAGTGCTTTTGGCAGTGGCATGCTACTGATAGCTAACAACTTGCTCTCCAGAAAGGGGGTGGGGTAGAGGAAGTGCTGATTCATAGCATTTGTTGATTTCTGTGGTGTAAATATTCTCCTCATGGCCAATTTCAAGCTACAAGTCTGAAGTCACTGATGTGAAGTTGGGAGGAAATCTGTAAATAAGCTCTCAGATCCAAAATAGCAGCGGGTAAACCCCATGCTTCTGTGGTAATGACCCTGCAAATCCATGCCCTTTTGTAAACCTCTCAAGCATTAACTCTGGCCTTGATCATGTGACTTGCTTTTTAGTCATGGGAAGGCAGTAAGCATCACACACGCAGAGACTTAGAAAGTGATTGTCTAGCTTGGGATAGTCTTTTAGAGGATAAGAAATCACTTGGAGATATGTGGCCCAGCCAATGCCCAACAACAACCGCCATATATGTGACTGAAGTTATTTTAGACCATCTGCTCCCAGTCAAGTCAGCAAATGACTGCAGCTGTATGAGTTACTACATTTCAGACCAGCAGTAAAACCATCCATCTGAGCACATCCAAATTTCTAGCCCACAGAATTTTTTTTTCCTTTCATTTTTTTTATTAAAATATTTTAAAATTTACATATACTTGCCATTAATTGTAATCCCCATGTATTCCCCATCACCATCTCACCAGTGCACCATCACCTCAGTCCCTCATGTTCCCATCTTCCCTCAACCCTCCCCCTCCCCTCCCCACCAGGTGTCCCCAGTCTGTCCTTGACTCCTCATTTTTGGTTTCTAGCCCACAGAATTTTGAGCAAATAAAGTGGTGGTTGTTGTAATCTACTAAGTTTTATAGTGTTTTAACCTACTAAGTTTGCATACAATAGATAATTGATACAGCCCACATCTTTTCCCTGGAGTTTGGGGTGCACATGAGTATTGAGGCAGGTGAAGTTAGCCTGTGATGGTACGGCTTGGGAAGAAGGGTCAGTATCTGATCAAGTTACACCGACGCCTTTTGGAAAGCAAGTCAAGTGTTGACCTTGAAGGGGATCCTTGAAAAGATCTTACTCAAAATGACTATCTACCGGTGCAAAGGGAGACCACAAGAAAAGAGGTTGGGTCAGCCCCTAGAAAGGGGAGATAAGAGAATACTTCTGCTGGAAAACTTACTGCTCACATCCAGTGGATGGTGTAGTTAGGTGGCCTACACCAATGTGCTTCGTAAAGACGGGATTTGGATGCCTACAATAGGATGGCGTCCAGGGGTGGCATAGACCAGGGGTTGTCTATGGTGGTGGAACACGGGTGAGTTGGTGGTGGGTTCACTATGGTGGTAATACCTGATGGGAGTACCGCAATATTACCTCCGTTAAAAATTTTTTAAAAGACGGTATTCAACAATCAAAAGAAATATGAACAAAACCAACTCTAAGCTCTTTTTTCTCCATCCTTTCCTTTCTTTTTTAAAAGATTTATTTATTTATGCTTACAAGAGCTGGGGTACAGGTCAGAGTCGCGAGAGGTGAGAGGATTCACCGGAGACAGAGTGGGGAGCAGAACAGGCAGATCAACTGAAGTACACTGCTGAGGTGAGCAGTGGGCGAGGCAGGAGAGGTCTGCTGCGCCATGTGGGTCCCCTCCCTGGCTGGGGATCGAACTCACGCTGCTGTGCAGCAGATGCTACACAGTATGGCGCTCAACCCTCTGCGCTACCAGGGAAGTCCCTCCATCCTTATAAGACATGTTGATAGAAGTAAAATAAAGAATAAAGTGGAATAAAGATGTTTCCTGTTTTTATTGTATAGATCCAGTTAAGTCCATAATTTGGTCACATTTGCATCTAAAGAAATTTTAGATAATATTCTATGCATAAACAATGACTTATGTACACCCAGTGAAAATTAACACTATCTTATCCATTCATTTACCCATTCCATAAGTATACATGGAAGGTCATTTTCTGTAAGGAAAGTTGTAGGATCCAAAAATTCAGTAATGAACAAAAATCAATCAATCAGCGATGAACAATATAAGGCTCTTATCTTCATAGAATTTACAGTGTAGTATGCGGACAGATAAAATAGGTAAATATGTAACCAAATATCAACGGAAAATGCTCAGATGAAAATAAAGCAGAGTGATGGACAAAGAGTGACTAGTGGTGGCAGGAATATTTTAGGTAGAATGGTCAGGTGAGATTTCTCTGTAGAGATGACATTTATACATAAGCCCATACTGTAAGACATCTGTGAACATATTTACATGGCAAACTTAAGATCACACATATTCACATATATTCTCTTGCTTATCCCTTGCAACAGCCCCTGTAGGAAGGCAGGAGTGCAGGCCTCAGTGTTCCTTCTTTAACAGATAAAGAAAACTCAGGCTGCAGTGCATTTATAGAAGCTATATTGGGTGACTAGAAAATGGTGAAGCCAGAACTGGAATCCAAGCTCTTAGTCTACTGTTATTTAAGCTGCTGAGAGGAGAGAAGGTTCCCACAGAACTGTCAAGTGAAGTGATGATCACTGGAACTTATTGATAGGACACAGGGACCTAGTCCCTAGTCCAATTTTAAACTTAATATTCATGTGTGATGTAGGCACAAAAACACATTTTCTGCTTGGTCACTCTAAGAGAAGGCTAAGACCATGTGATTATAAGCAGGGGAGATACCAAATTACCAGTTAAGTGGTGGAAGAACAGTCCTGTAAAAGTGCTCTTGACAATTAAAGTCAGAGACACTAGAACAGCATTGTTTTATCATTAACATTTTAGACAAATCAAATTTTGACTCATTATAACAGTATGGACTCTAATTGGCTATAATTTCTTAATTAATCTAACTACATGAACAAAAGGCCTCCTGGTTATAGTGGTATGTGCATAGAAAATAAATTTTCCAAATTTAACCCTCAATATTTCATGTCTAGGGTACTGAATGGTATCCTACCACTGTATGGAGAAACTCTAATAACTCAAATAATGAACTTCACTTTGATGCTCTTCATTTACAGAGTTATCTGTGCACATTTTTGAACAAACTTTCTTTTTAAGATGTTAAAATTTGTTTGCATCTAAGAGTCACTGAATAATCAGTAACTGTTTATCTTAATCCAAACGTAATTATCTAGAACTTGCATGACTGATTTTCTTAGTTTGTGCTTAAATACTAGAGTTAAAGGGATAAGTGAAGAATTGATAATTAATAATTCAAATACTATACGTGCAAATTTTCAAACACACACCAATCAAATTTCAGTAATATGATGGAGACAGTTCATGCCAGCTGGACAAAGCTAATCATTAAAGTTTCAGGAAAGTTGTAAGTCAATTGAATGTCATAATAATAACTTGAAATTGGCTCCATGATACAAGTTTTTACACTGTAGGCAGTGGCAAACACTAGAAATAAGGACTTGCTCTCTCAAGAGAGCTGCTAGAACTCAGTGGTGAAACCACCTGGTCCTGGACTTTTCCATCTGGGGAGACGTGATTATTGTTTCAATTTCCTTGCTTATAATCAGTATATTCAGGTTTCCTCCTTCTTCCTGAGTCATTCTCAGAACATTGTATAGGCCTAAGAATTTCTTCTAGGTTATTCAATTTATTGCTGTAAAGATGTTCACAGTAGTTTCTTATGAACCATTGTATATCTGAAATGTCTGTTGTAAATTCTATCCTTTCATTTATGAATCAATTTATTAGTTTTCTTCCTTATAGGTCAGTTTCTCCCTTATAGGCCAATATCTCTGGTGAACATAGATGCAGGACTCTTAATAATATCTTAGCAAACCAAGTTCATTAATATATTTGAAGGATAATACAGCATGACCAACAGGGCTTTATCCCAATGATGCAATGATGGCTCGATAAAAATCATACATTTACACTATACATTTTGGATAGTATGGTAAAGTATTCTGAATCTTATTTAAATATTCTGTATTATCAGACTTCCTCTGGTACCACACCGGTGGGTGAAAGACTCAATTTTTTACTATTGGGTGGGCATGAGAGTCCAAGTTCTCTATTCAGCTTCCACTGACTCCTGGATGGAAAGGTCTCTTTATTACTCCTTGATGGAGTTGAGTGCCAAATTGCAGATAAGGAAAGGACATCAGAGGAGAAATGAATGACAGTTATCCTTCATCAGGTCCTAACACCTCCCAAGGAACCAGTGAATTTCTCAGCATATACTTACTTGAGACAACTTAAATATTCAACATCAGGAGAGTGGATGATGAATTATGACATATTTGTACAATGGAATACTATGCACCAGTGGCCACCAATGAATGATGGCCATGTGTACCAATAAGGATGAATCTCAAGAACATGACATGACAATCATAATATAAGCATGTCACAGAGGAAAACTATAAAGGTTTCAAATTATGAATAGCTTGAAAATGGGCAAAAATAGGGAAACTAAATTTTAGGAAATATCTAAATGGGTGCAGATGAAAAATTAGTGGATGATTAATGAAGTTAAAGACAATAAATGATTCTGGGGGAAGTCGGGTATGACTGGGGAGAGGTGTACATGAGCTTTCAAAGATAATGGAAATGTTCTAGTTCAGCAGTTCTCAAATGTTGCTCTAGGTCAGAATAAGATGGGAACTTGATAAAAATAAGAAAGCACTAGGCCTCTCCTTCTTCCAGGAGCTTAGGCCTCTGTGTTGTCTATTAGCTTTCTAGTTGATTCTGACAGATACCAAGGTTTCAGAATGAAGGGTTCTCACTCTTAACATGCATAGTTTATAAGAGAAAGTTTATTTTATAATTCTCATTTAACTATACATGTAAATTAAATGTGCTTTTTAATTTGAATAATACATTTATTAAAAAGTTATCTAGTTACTTTAATTGCCCATCTATACTTCCTAGGCATGAGAACTTCAGGTAGTCCAAGCCTCTTGGTTATAAATGGACAGACCTCAAAATACTTTCTGTAGGCGACTCCACTCAGAAATTAGATTCCCTGTCTGTTTTGAGTCAAAACTCCAAATTTTATTTAGCATTAAACTGTATTTATCTTTTTTTATATAATTTATTTTTTCTTTATTTATATATATTTGACATCAATTGTAGTCCCCAGGGAATTCCCACCACCATTTCATCAGTGCACCATCATCTCAGTTCCTTGTGCTCTTCCTGCCTAATCACAGTTCCTCTCCCTCTCTCCCACAAAGTTCCTCTGATTTGTCTTTGTCTTTTTGTTTTTGTTTTGTTGTGATTTTTAAAATTTTCATTGTTCTTTTCCTTGATCCCTTATTTGGTTCCCTTATAGTCCTCCTAAAAGTGAAACCATCTGGTAGTTTTCTTTTTCCTTCTGACTTATTTCATTGAGCATAATCTCTTCTAGCTCCATCCATGTTGTTGCCAATGTCATTAGTTTATCTTTTTTGATTACTGAATAGTATTTCATTGTATATATGTACCACATCTTCATGATCCAGTCATTTATTTTGGGGTATTTGGGTTGTTTCCAAGTCTTACCAATTATAAATGGTGCTGCAATAAACATAGGGGTACAGGTACTCTTTCGAATCAGTGTTTTTGTGTCCTTTGGGTAGATCCCTAGGAGTGGGATTGCTGGGTTATATGGTAGCTTCATTTTTAGTAGACTGCCTAATCTCCATACAGCTTTCCACAGTGGTTGGATTAATTTGCATTCCCAAAACCATATTTCTCTTGTGGTTTACGCCTGCTTCAATCTAGAAGTCTAAAATAGAAAAGGGGAGACTTTGTTGACGTGGTTGACTTCCTATTCCCCATTAAGTCCCCCTCCACTAGCTGTTATAGTCCAAACCGCCATCATCGTCTGTCACCAGTAATATTGTGATACTCTCCTAATCTATCTTATTTCACTTCTGCTATTCCTATGATTCATTCTCCACATTGCAGCCTGAATATGTTTTATTTTGAACTAATTTTAGACTTACAGAAAATTTGCAGACCTAGAGCTCCCTTATCCTTAAAATGGTTCCTGGACCCAATCACAGTGTAGGGTTGTGTGGAGATTTCCCACACCAATATGCAATTCTCAGACACCACCAGAAAGCCCAAGAATTCAACTTAGTTCAGTTCAATTCTAACGTTATCTACCTGGAGATACTATCAGATTCCATGGGAAAAGGACTCAGTCTCCAAGATGACACTCATTTTCATGCATCATTCACAAGTCCAGGTCATCACGTGTGCTGTCTCCAAGCAACCACACATTGTAGGTCCCCTCTAACCCTTCCTTAGACTTCTGGTGGAAATCTCAAGCCCAGGATATTACCCGTGCTTCTTACCAACTGGTTATCAGTCAGAAGTTTCCACAATCTCCTCTTCAGGTTTGATTAATTTATTTGCTCAAGCAGCTCACAGAAATCAGAAAACCTGTTTACTCACTAAATTATGGATTTATTACAAAAGTATATAACTCAGAAACAGCCAAATGTAAGATGCATAAGGCAAGGTATGAGGAGACGGATACAGAGGGCCTCCTGGGCTTCTTCCCTTCTGGGAGATCTGAGGGTAGCACTGGAAGTTCCAATCCTCTAATCACATAGTTGGTTCTCTTGGCAACAAGCCCCTATCCTCAGGAACTTCCCCAAAAGTCATCTCATTAGCATAACAAGAGACAACTTTATCACTCTCAGCACTTAGGAAATTCCAAAGGCTTGTGGGAACTGGAACTGTGGATGAAGAGTAAATATATGAGAAACATATTTTGGCCATCTTAAATGATGAAATTCATCTTTCTTTTTTTTTAAAAAAAAAGATTTATTTATTTATGCATACAAGAGCTGGGGTACAGGCCAGAGGTGTGGGTGGTGAGAGGATCCACCACAGACAAAGTGGGGAGCAGAACAGGCAGACTGACTGAAACACACTGCTGAGGGGAGCAGCGGGCACAGCAGGAGAGGTCTGCTGCGCCATGTGGGTCCCCTCCCTGGCCGGCAGCAGGGATTGAACTCATGCTGCAGTGGCTGCGGTTTGCTTCATAGTGCGTTGCTTAACCCACTGCGCCACCAGGGAGGCCCGAAATCCATCTTTCTTATGAATCACAACACAGCAACCCCTTACTCAGCTTTCCCTAATGTTAGCATATTATGTAACTATAGTGCATTTATCAAAACTGAATCTGGAGACCACCCTTGGTGCTCCAGTGATTGGCCCCAGAGCACTGCTTGTGGGCAATGCAAGGGCAACAGGGGATGAGCATTTTATCTCCGGCCACCAGTGCCCGCCCCTCCCCGCCTTCTGTGCTCAGGCTGCAGGCAGAGGCCAGCAGTGATGCCTCCTCTATCTCACTGCTCCAGGGCACACAGTCCCTGGTTCAAGGCTGCAGGGAGGAGCAGGGGGCCCCCCCGCTGGGTTAGCTCCAGCTCTGTGGCTCCCTCCAGCTGCACTCAGTCAAGGGACCAGTGCATTTGGTGCCCGGATCATAGAGTGGACTGATCAGGTATAAGCCATGAACTGATTGGTAAATGATCCAATCGGCTGTAGGATTGAAACCGGTTCAATCAGACTGGTATGTGAGGGCACCCAGAAGAGGAGATAAGGCAGGGTAGGATCCAACTTAGGACTCTCAGTGCTTACCTTGAGAAGGGTGCTGATCTGTGCCTTCAAGGAAAGAAGAGACTGACTCTGTTCCTGGCCTCTAAAGAAAGAGAAGCAGAAAAGCTTCATAGAGAAACTAAAGAGCTTTGCAGAGACCACCTGCCTCCCATCTGCCTCTGGCTCCACTTGAAGGAGCAGCAAAGGTCCCAGGCCTGGTGTCTCAAGGAGCAGTTTGCATCGCTGTGGGCCAACAACTCACAAAGATGCTGCTAACACTGGTGTATCTTATGCTGCCGCCTAGTGACCAGGACTGACCAGAACTACTGGCCAGTGCTGCCCAGCACTGTTGACAGGTGACCAGCACTCTGTGTCCTGGTCACATTTGAGAGCTCTTAACTGCTCCCGATCATCCAGCACTGCCTCCCAGAGCAATTGTCTCTGTTGCTGTCTGGTCCAGCGTCCAGTGCTGTCCATGCTGGACTTCAGACTGTAGTTGTGGGCTGCTGAAGTGTCATCTCAGCGGCCCTACTTGTGAGCACCTTCAGCTGTGATGAGTTGGACCCTGGCCTGCTGGTGCCTCATGAGTATAGAATGGAGCCATCTTGGACGAACACTCTTTTGTTTAGGACTTTCTGGTACTGTGGACACTGGGATGAGATAGCTGGCCACTTGTGGCCTTAGAAACTCTTCATTTCCCTTGTTAAACAGACGCTGTTCTTGTTCCCTAAGCCTGAGTGTTCATGCAATTTTACGCGTGGGTGAGAACCCATAGTTAGTGACCTGCCCACTACTGGTCACTGTCATTTGGATGCTATAGCAGTCCCCTATAGCACTGTTTCAAAGCCAGGTACATCGCCATGAACTAAATTGCATACATTATTCTGCTTTTTGTAGTTTCCCTCTATCCTTTTCCAGAATACTATGCAGGATCTCAAATTACACTTAGTTATTCCTGCTTAATCTCCTTCAGTCTATAAGTTGTTCCTCGCTCTTCCCTCACCTTCATGATCTTGACAATTTTGAAGATTATTAATCAGTTATTTTGTCGAATGTCCCTTAATTGAGGCTTTTCTCAAGTTTTGATGATTGAAATTGGGCATTATGGTGTGATATTATCATAGTGTGAAACTATGGTCCTCAAACTTACATGATATTGTAAGCCAACGGTGAATCGATTTAAACAATGTTACAAAGCAAAAATCACACAATGAACTTAATTTTTATTTTTCTCTGCTGCCATCCCTTATACTCCTTTGACCCTTTCTCCTTCCCTCTTCATTCTTAACCTCAGCAACTTCACCTCCTACATTAGTGTCTACTAGCTTTTGTAAGTATTTGCAAGGTCAACTCATCTATGTAAATGTCTAATATTTGTCTTTGTCATTCTAACTTGCTTTACGACAGTATGTAATTCCCTCAAAGATTCCATTTTGCTGTAAATAGCAAACATCTCATCCTTCTTATGAATGAAGGTGTGATCATATCTTCTTGATCCAATTCACAGTGAGCATTTAGATTGTTTCCACATCCTCAATTAAGTAATGCTGCAATAAACATTGTAGAACATATAGTTTTTTGAGTTGATGATTTCATCTTCATCCGATAGATGCCCAAGAGTAGGATTGGTGGGTCAAACACTGTTTTCCTTTTTAAGTTTCTTAAGGTAAATCCAGACAGCTTTCTAAAATGTCTGCAGCAGTTTGCATTCCCACCAATGATAATAGGGTTACTTTTTTCTGTGTATCCTCTCCAGCACTTGTTGGAGATCATGTTAATCTGTGTCATTAACATATATATGTATAAGTAAAAGATGATATCTTATTGTGGTTTTGACCTCCATCTCCCTTACTTAAAGCAATGGTGAACATTTTTCCATGTGTCTGTTGGTTTTCTGGATATTCTTGGATGAATTATCCATTCATATCTGCTGCCTATTTATTATGTTTTTATAAATTATTTATTGTTAAATTGCATACATGTTTCACATATTTTAGATATTAACCACTGGTGGTTGTGTGATGTGTAAATGTTTTCTCCTATACAGTAAAATGTCTTTTTAACCTACTCATATTTTCCTTCCCTGCACAAAATCATTTTAATTAGAGGTAATGCCAAGTGTTTATTTTGCTTTTATTCCTCTTGTCATAGAGGTTGTCTCCAAGTGCATCTTTATCACTGATGTCATGAAAGATATCACCAATATTTTCTTCTATATAGTTTATTGTTACAGGTCTTATGTCTAATATCTTTAATTCATTTAAACTTATTTTTTACTGGAGTTAGAGTGTAATCCAACATCATTTCTTTACATGTTTTCACAACACCACTTGTTAAAGAGACACTCCTTTCCCATGCTGTATGATTATGACTCATTTATCATGAGCTATGTATTGATATATACATGGATTCATTTCTGGGGATTCCATTCTGTTTCACTGATCACTGTCTATTTTATGCCAATACCATATATTTTAATTACTGTTACTTCATAATGTGGTTTAAGTCAGGTAATGTGATAGCTCCATTTCTTTCCTTTTTTTTACAGATTTCTTTTGTTATTTGAGGTCTATTATGGTTCCATATAAACTGTAATTTGTTTTAGTTCAATTTCTTTGAAGAATGCTGTTGGTATTTTAATAGGGATTGTGCTAGCTTTATATCACTTTTTTGTAGAATAGTCATTTTGGCTATATTGATTCTTCCCAACCATGAGCGTGGAATGTCTTTGCATCTCTTTAGTCATTACCTAAAGCCATTATCTAAATTCTTTAGTAACGTCTTATAGTTTTCATTGCATAAGTCCTTCACCTCCTTTGTAAAAGTGAATTTGTACACATTTAATTCTTCTAGTGATTGTGAATGGAATTATTTTCTTAATTACCTTTTCTTCTTGCTTATTATTTGTATGTAAAAATACAATAGATTCTTGTGTGTTGATTCTGGAAACTGCCACTTTGCTGTATTCATTTATTGTTTTTAATAACCTTCTAGTGTAGTCATTTGTTTCCTATATATAGAATCATATCATCTGAAAATAACTACTTTTTCTTTTTTTCCTTTTTTTTATTAAAATATTTTAAAATTTACATATACTTGCCATTAATTGTAATCCCCATGTATTCCCCATCACCATCTCACCAG
>JAGFMF010012069.1:1396363-1406374 GCA_019455555.1 Galemys pyrenaicus | reverse complement strand
TTCTCCACATCCTCGCCAACATTTGTTGTTGCTACTTTTTTTGATATGTGCCATTCTCACTAGGGTGAGGTGGTATCTCATAGTGGTTTTGATTTGCATGAAAATAACTACTTTCTTTCCAAACCAGATTCCTTTTAATTCCTGTTATTGTTTGATTGTGCTGAAATCTCTAATATTAAATTAAACAGAAATGTCTTGTTCTCATGATTAAGTATTACATTGGCTATATATTTGTGATATATTATTTATTATATTGACGTAGGACTCTAATGTTCCCACCTCATTTGAAGTTTTATCATAAATGGGAGGAGAATCTTATCAAATGATCTTTCTGGATCTATTGATATTACCCTATGATTTTTACCTCTGCATTAGTTGATAAAATGTATTACATTGATTGATTTGCCTATTATTAGAAACCTGTGGCATTTGATCATGATGTATAATCCTTGTAGTATTGCTTTCAATTTGTTAATAATTTGTGGAATATTTTTTAGATAAATTTTCAGCACAGGTATTGGTCTGTGCTTTTCGTGTACTATCTTTATTTATTGGTTTTGGGATAGTGGTAGCATCATAAAATGTCCTGGGGATAATCCCCTCTTCTTTGGATTTTCAGAAATAATTTGAGCTACATGGCATATGTTCTTCTTTAAATGTTTAATGGGATTTGCTTGTAAAACCATCTGACCCTGGGCTTTTGTTTTTCTGGAAGATTGTTGATTGCTATTTTAATTTCCATGATTGTGATCAGTTTATGCCACTCATGTTTCTTCCTAATTTGGTCTTGGTAAACTATAATGTTCTAGAAATGTGTCTATTTCTTCAAGATTATTTAATTTTGGGAGGTATGGTAGTTCATAGTTATCTTTTTAAAAATATATATATTTATTTATTTATACATACAAGAACTGGGATACGGGCCAAAGTGTGGAGGGTGAGAGGATTCACCAGAGACAGAGCAGAGAGCAGAACAGGCAGATGGACTGAAATACACTGCTGAGGGGACCAGTGGGCAGGGTAGGAGAGGTCTGCTTTGACATGTGTGTCACCTCCCTGGCCTGGGATTTAACTAGTGCTGCAGTGGCTGCAGATGCTTCATAGTGCAGTGCTTAACCCCTTGCACCACTGGGTAATAGTAATCTTTCATTGTCCTTTATTTTTATGTCACCTGTGGTAATTTCTCCTCTTTAATTTTTAATTCTATTAATGTTTTTCTTCTCCTTCATTAACTTAGCTAGAGGGTTTCCTTTTTTTTTTATCTTCTCAAAGAATCAACTTTTCATTTTATTGATCTTCTGTTTGGTCTTTTTTACTCCTATTTCATTCATTTCTGCTCTTATTTTTATTATTCCCTTCTAATTTAAGGTCTTGTTCCTCTTTTACAAGTTGCTTTAGGTATAATATTATTTCTTTACTGTGAGTCTGCAGTGCAATTATTTTCCCTCTTAGGGCCACCTTTGTTATATTCCCTAGACTCCAATAGCTTGAATCCTCATTTTCATTACTCTTGAAGGTTTTTTTAAAGTTATGCTTTAATTTCCTCTTTAATCTAGTAGCTATTAAGCAACATATTGTTTAGTTTCTGTGTATTTATGGGTTTTCCTCTTGTTATTTTTTTAATAACTGATTTCTAGTTCTATGGCCTTATGGTCAGGAAAAAAATACTTGGATTGATTTCAATCTTCATAGTTCTGTTGTCAGAGGACCTGTGTACCAATATATGGTCTATTCTTGAAAATGTTTCATGCACACTTGAAAGAAAGTGTATATGCATGTTTTGTGGGTGAAGTGTTCTATAAACGTGTGTTAAGCCTAGTGCTTTAATTGAGGCAATTTCCTTATTTACCTTATTTAATGTTTGTCTTGTTTATTTATCCATAGTTGTAAGGGGAGTATTAAATTCCTCTAATATTATGCTATTATCAATATTTCCCTTCAGATCTATTCAATATTAAAAATTGTCTTTTTGTTTTTTGGTCCATTTGGTGTGTGCATAAAAAAAACAATAAAGTTCCTAAGGTCTTCCTTACCCTCAGAAAATATCAAATACCATGTACCAAATCTGGTATCATCTTTTCCTTAACTTTTATTCTTAATTCATCTTAAATAACTCTGATCTGACCACACTGGGTATTGTACTTTGAATTCCCCTCAAAGCATATCTGGGATGCAGTTTAATGTACAGGATGCTTACTAGGAACCAATTCTTATGAAGGGAAGGCAAAAGAAGGAAGCAGAAATGTGGAGAAATGGGGCTGCAATGCTGGCACAGTGACAGAGTCAACTAATACTGCATGGCGCCCTGGAGCTAGAAATGGCCTTTCAGCATTATCTCCCTTTGAAATGAAATAACCAAGCTTTATGAGCCCCATACGAATTGATCACAGATTGTGGCCCATTGTGAGAAAGCTGTAACCTTGGTGGCATGGCACTTGAAGATTGACACTGAAAGTTGTCTGCCCTTGTTAGTCCCAGCAGCTGGAACAATATGCCCTTCAATGAAGGGGAAGCTAAGAGTGTTCCACCACACTGTCTTTCAATTCAAAGTCTTTTTCCTTTTACAAATTTTCATATACTTGTAAATTGGGAACTTTGTGGTTGATTTGAACAGTGAAAGCTCCCTCCCCATGCTCTTCAGAAAGCATCAAATAGACACCAGTCTGGACTCCATAAAAATCCTAGTAGTAGAGAGGAGTTGTGAGATAATGTGTGAATCCCTTTGGAAAGCAAACAAGTGGCGTGCAGATACTGCAGCCCTGAGAAGTGGCAGAGGCAGGGATGGGGTGGCGACTGCCATTGTTGGTGACCATAGAGACACGTCAGCACAGGCCCAACCACCATACTCAGTTGCAGTGCTGCCTCCCTGCCAAGGCAAGTTAGCCCTGGAGTATGACCCTGGCAGTTGATACCTAGATCCTTCCACCAAGAGACTCATGCTTCATAGATCATGACCTGTGACAGAAAGAAGTAGCAGGAGGTGGGGTGGGTAGTTAAGACCACCTAAGCACAGAATACAGCTTGCTGTGGAACAAAACAAGAGGAAGTAGAGGCAGCAAATTTCACTCCTCAAACAGAGCGAGTATTAAAGCCCCAGATTAGCCTCCTGGCCCCACCTCACATAAAGGTACACCAAGAAGGGAAACTAAATTAAATCCCCAGTGCCCCAACCTCCCATACTACCCCCTCATACATACACAGAAAATAAGACAACATACATGCCTAGGAAGGAAGGAACATCTGAACACAAGATGGAAAAGCAAAATGAGAACAGAAGTCCTGAGACAAACATAAAGGATACAGAAATAGAAAGCCGATCAGACAAAGATTTCAAATCAATATTAAAAGTACTAAACGAGCTACTAGAAGGTAGTTAAAGGCAGGCAGGTAGCTAAAGGCAGCAGGAGGTTGAGGAACAGAGAATTCTTCACCAGTGAATCTATATAAAAAGATCACAAAAAGAACTGAATGAAATGCAGAGAAATTTTGAAAGCACTTTAAATAGACTTTAACTGTCAGAAGTAAGAATTTCAGACATAGAAGACTCAAATGAACAAATCACCCATTTAGAAAGAGAATCAAGGCAGGAAAAATGAGGAAACTCTATGAAAAATATCAGACTCAACTAGAAGAAGAAACTTAAGAATAAGTGGGATCCCAAAAGATGAGGCAAAGTAGAAGAAATCCTATTTCAAAGAAATAATAACTGAATTTCCCAAACCTAAAGCATGAGTTAAATATGAATAGCCAAGAAGCAGAGAGACCACCCAAATTTTGAAATGAAAAAGACCTGCATCTAGTCACATCATTGTTAAACTATCAAAAATGAAAGATAGAGGGAAGAAATGCGCAGGAAGCAAGGGAAAAAATAACTTACAAAGGCACCCAAATTAGGATTTCCCCAGACTTCAGCCCAGACATTCTCCAGGCGAGAAGAGAGAAGAAAGTGTTCACAATCTTAAAAGACAGGAACTGCCAGCCAAGAATACTCTATCCTGCAAAATTATCATTCAAGTGTGAAGGTGAAATAAAGGTTGTCCCAGACAAACAGATGCTAAGGGAGTTTACCACCATCAGATCTGCCATTCAGGAAATGTTGAAATTCGTCTACAAGAAAAATTGAAACACAGATTTCTGAGCAAAATGGCAATAGTAATAACCAGAATCCTGAGGAAGAATGTTGTGAGTCAATCACAAAATGCTAAGGGGGAGGAAGAAATTTAACCTGTGTAGTTAAATGTTGGATAGCAGACACCAACTCATAAAGGACTTAAAGACATAGGAATTTAAATAAAACCCCCATGTAACCACTAACCAAAAACCCAAAATAGAGACCTAAAGATGAAAAAAAAAAAGAAACTGATAGAAATACTAAAGAAAGTAATTCAGAAGGAACAGAGAGAAAGAAATGGAAAAAGAAATAGCAGAAAAACAAAGAAATCAAAAATCAAAACCAAAATGACAGGTAAGAAACAGTTCATACAATAATCATCCTAAATGTTTTTGATCTGAATTCAGCAATAAAAATATATAGGCTAACAATGTGGGTGAAAACGTTTCAGTCAGCAATACTTTGTTTCCAAGAAACCCATTTAGAATCAGACAAAAACAAACTAAAAATAATAGGTTTGAGTAAAATCACACATACTAACAATTCAAAGAGAAAAGGAAGGACTATTCTCATATCAGAGAAACGAGAATTTCAACTAGAAAGAAATGCAGAATGAGTGTGATCATAACTCAGATCTGTGTTACTGAAACTGCCTTTTGGACTCTGCTTGGCAACCAATAACCCACTTTATATATATATATATATATATATATATATATAAAACATTTAAATTTATATATTTTGAAATGATAGACTTAAATTTTTAAATTAAAAAGAAATGATATGTTTTTTATCTTATAATCTATGTATGCATGTTAAAAGTAATACACTTATCCCCCCAAAAAAGGAAATGTTCATGTACTTATTCTTCTATTACTCTTCCCTATGACTATTTGCCTAGTTGACTCATCCTCATCCCTCAGAAATCAGTTGAAATATCAATACCACGGTAAGGTCTTTCTGGTTTCCTTCATCCAACATCACGTTTTTGTTTTTGTTTTGTTTCATGGTTAATGATTACATATCATTTAAATGATATATTTATTAATTTAATGTCTTGAAATAAGGCTGAGCATGCCATAAATTCAGAGAGCACATAAATATGATTCACTTTGCTTTACCACCATTTAACATGGGGCCCAGCCCATAACAAGGTCTCAATAATTTTTTTTAAGATTTATTTATTTATGCATACAAGCACTGGGGTACAGGCCAGAGTCATGGGAGGGAGGTGAGAGGATTCACCACAGAGAGCAGGGAGCAGAACAGGCAGATCAAAGGAAGGGGGAGCAGAGGGCACAGCAGGAGAGGTCTGCCTCACCATGTGGGTCCCCTCTCTGGCCGGCAGCAGGGATCGAACTCGTGCTGCAGTGGCTGCGGTCTGCCCCATAGTGCGTTGCTCAACCCACTGCGCCACCAGGGAGGCCCGGTCTCAATAATTTTTTAATGAATGAATAACAGGATGAATAATGGGTGAATTGAGATATAATAAAACTTGGTTCCTAGGATAGAACTTCAGACTTTGGTGAATAGTCATAAACAACCAGGGAATGATGTAGGATATATGGTGTGGTACTGTCCCCTTAAATAAGGAGTTCAGGGAGTGGAAAACAGTGAGAGATTGAGAAGTCAAGAAAAGTCAAACCCATTATTGAAGATATTTTAGTCAGTTCAGGCTGCCATAACAAAATACCATGAACTGGGTGACTTAAACAGCAGAAATTAACTTTCTCACAACTCTGGAGGTTAGAAGTCTCAGGTCAAGGTGTCAGAATGCTCAGGTTCTAGTTAGGGCCCTGTATGTGCCTTATAGTTGACCACCTTCTGTTGTGTCCTCACATGGTGCTGAGAGACTCACAGAGCAAGGATAGAAGAGACAGAGAAAAGAGAGTGAGAGGTGAGTGCAAGCTGGCAGGTGTCCCTGATTATTAAGCCAGTGATCCATTATAGTTTCCACCCTCATGACATCATCTAAATGTAGTTGTCTTCCAATGTACGCTCCTTCGAATGTTGTGTTGGGGGTAGGGGTTTCAACATTGAAATTTAAGGAGAACACAATTCAGTACACAGCGAGAAGCAACACATTTTGCATTGCTTATTTAAAAGACTATACATAAGTTTGCATTATGATTGTCTAAAACACTCAGCACGTTAGTTAATTATTCATTTTAAAGCATATAGTTAGTTCTGAAAAATAATATCAGTGCATTTAAGTTTGAAATACTAAAGATACACTCTTCAGGAGAACACATGCTCCTGATATTTTGAGTATGAGCAATGTACCAACATTTGAGATAGTAATTTTCAAAAGTTCATGTGCATTAAAATCTCCTGGGGTCTGGTTCTAAAGCAGACTATTGAACTCCATTACTGCTTCTTCTGTATTTTGACCAGAGTCCCAGGAAATTCTGCTACAAGTGGGTGAAGATTATGTTTTGAGCAACACCTGACTCATGAAATCTATAACTTAATCCTTTAAACTTAATTCAACTTTCTGCTGCTTCCTTCCTTGGAAGGAAGGCAAGGCACCACAGCATTTATATGGGGTCTGGTGGGTGTTTGTGGCTCTACTAGGTGATTAAGCAACAGTGGAAAGGAAAATTGTTCTTGATATCCCCTAATCCACTACTCCCACTATATAAGCACATGCACTCGCACACACAAATGATGTAAAAGAACTTTCTTGGGGCTAGGGGAAAGTGGATGGGCAGCCCTGGGAGAGTCAGGGGGTGGGTATAACCTCAAACAGCACTGTCAATGAGTGGATAAACATGACTTTTTAATCCATTTTTTTATTAAGACATTCAGAGCAATTTTAGATTCACAGCAAAATCAAGCAGAAGGTACAGAGCCACATATTCCCTGTCCTGCCTACACATAGGCATGGTGCCCCCATTATTAACATCTCCACTAGAGTGAAACATTTGTTATAATTGATGAAATCTACACTAACACATCATAATGATTCGAAGTCCATTTCTTACATCATGGTTCTCTCTTGATGTTGTATAGTCTATGGGTTTGGATTACATTCATTAGTGGATGTTGAACCAGGTTCGTATACCTAGTGTAAATTCCACTTGATGGTGTTGTATAATTCTTTTATGCATTGTTGCATTTGATTTGCTAATGTTTTATTAGGGAACTTGCATCTATATTCATGAGAGATAGTCATCTGTAGTTTTCTTAAGGTTTTATTTCTGGTTTTTTTGAGGTTAATGCTGGGCTTCTAAAATGAGTTATAAATCTGCTTCTATTTTCTAAAAAGTTGTAGAAAATTGCTTCAGCTTCTTCCTTAAATGTTTGGAAAAATTCACCAGTGAATCCATCTTGGCCCGGTTGTCTCTGTTGTAGAAGCTTATTAATTAATGGTACCATTTCTTTTGAAAATAAATTTTATTATCATTGGTTTATAAATTACACTAGTTTCAGGTGTACAGCATTATGATTATTCATCTGTGTACTTTTCATCATAATCACCATCAAAAATTTAGTTTCCATCCACCACCATACATTTGACCCTTTTCCATTTTTCAACCCCCTTTCTGGTAACCACTGATCTCTGGTGTTTTGCTCGTTGGTTTGCTTGGTTTCTTTATCTTCCAACTATACACGAGACCATATGGTTTTGCTATATTTTCCCAATGTATTTCTTCTAACATAATACCCTCAAAGTTCATCCATGCTAATTCAGTTTCGTTAATAGGCTTATTCAGATGGTCTATTTCATGTGTGAACTTTGCCTGCATGTATCTTAAAAGGAGTTGGTCCATTTCATCTAAGTCATACTTGAGAGCATACAGTTGTTCATAGAATGCCTTTATCCTCCTCTTAACATCCATTAGATCTTTAATGATGTTCCCACTTTCATTTCCAATCTTAATTTGTGCTTTTTTTCATAATTAGCTTGACCAGACACACCAACTTTTTCTGATTTTTAATTGTAATTATCTGGAAAATTCACTTACTCACTGACAGTGAAAAATACATGAAACCTAAGAACCCAAAGTTACTTCCACCAAAGTCACATTGGTCCATGCCCCGGCGGTCGTAAAAGCTACCTCTTTCTCCCTCACAATGACCCCTGAACAGTCCTCCTTGCAGGCCACTAGGGTCACCCCTGCCATGGTCACCAGCTGGGGTGAACAGGATGCTGGGAGAAAGCCTTCAGGCTTCCGTGCCTTACACTGGCTACATTCTGTTCTCCAAGCCAAGTTCTGGTTTCCACATCCTGGATCAAGACACTGCCAGTCTCCAGCTTGGTGTTGGACATTTCCTTCTTGGCATGGGTTCCCTCAGGAACCCCAGGTGGGTGCCTGTTCCTTTGATGGAACATATGGGAGGAAGTAAAGGTGGGCACAGAGGACCTAAGAAAATGAATAAAGACAAACACCATGAGGAATGCAGAGACCAGCCGTTCTAGAGCAGAAACCCTATAGAGCTGTTTTAAATTTATAATTCCATATTTATAATGTTGGCCACATTATGATTATTCCTTGTCTATACCTTTGTATTTTTCACCATTTATGAAGAAACATTAAAGCAATTGGTTAAAAATAAAAAGAACCCAATACTAATTTATGAATGTGTGCATACTGTTTAAAGTCCCGATGGATTCTGTGGCACTCTAAAATAGAGGTATATAGTGTCTATTCTCTATAATTTAAAGGAAAAATGGAACTGAAGAAGTAAATTAGCTCAACAGCATGTATGGTGTATGAAAATCATTCGTCCCCATTAATACTTTAATTAGGTAACCCACATCACATTGAGGAAAGTAAGTCATCCAAAATTAATGCTTTTCCTGTTTCCTGAAAAGCATGGAAGTTCAGACATTGCCTCAATTAAGTATTCAGGTTTTTCATTATTCCAAGGTTCCTAAAGAATGTGATGTACAAACGGAAGTTTTTCTTATTCTCTCTGAACCTAGAAAATAAATTATGACACCCCTTCCAAGTTTGCAAAGAAGAGTCAGAGAGATCAGCAGTTTAACATATGTGAACACATATGTGGTTCACATAATGTTTATGTTGATTCATTTCCATTACATATATTTATTTGTTTTTTATGATTAAAACATAACTTTATTTTGGTTCCCTTCAATATATTTTAATTGAAATAACATTGGTTTAAGTTGTATGTGATTCACAGGCATAGGATTACACCTCCTCAGGGTGTAATCCACCAAGCTACCCATAACCCTCCACCAGAGTTCATTTATGTCCCCTCCCACTGTGTTTTCCCAGTCCCCCTCTTTTGCCTCAATTCCTCTGTCAGTTTTCTAGGGTTTGTTATTGGCTTTAACTTTATCTGAAACTTTGGCCTTTTCCCCCCTATATTCCACGAATAAGTGAAAACATTCAGTAATTGTCTTTCTCCTTTTAGTTTTTCTGCTAGCATTATCCCCTCCACCTCATCCATCTTGTCACTAAAAACAAGAGTTCCCCCATATGATCGAGCAATCCCACTCCTAGGAATATTCCCAAAAGACACAAAAACACTGATTCAAAAGAATACCTGCACCCCTATGTTTATTGCAGCACTATTTACAATAGGTAAGACCTGGAAACAACCTAAATGCTCCAAAACAGATGATTGGATCAGGAAGATGTGGTACATATACACGATGGAATACTATTCAGGAATCAAAAAAGGTAAACTAGAGTCATTCATAGGAACATGGATGGAGAAACATGAAAAATAAGTCAGAAGGCAAAAGAAAAATATCGGAAGGTTTCACACCTAGGAGGAATATAAGGGAATATAAGGGAACCAAACAAGTGACCAAAGAAAAGTATAATAACAGGGCCTCCCCTGGTGGCGCAGTGGGTTAAGCAACGCACTACGAAGCAAATCGCAGCCACTGCAGCACGAGTTCGATCCCTGCTGCCGGCCAGGGG
>JAGFMF010012069.1:1376875-1396313 GCA_019455555.1 Galemys pyrenaicus | reverse complement strand
CTCTCTGTGGTGAATCCTCTCACCCCCCTACACCTCTGGCCTGTACCCCAGTGCTTGTATGCATAAATAAATAAATCTTTAAAAAAAAAAAAGAAAAGTATAATAACAATAAAAAAAAAACAACAAAAACAAAAAGACAAGGACAAATCGGGGACACTTTGTGGGGAGAGGGAAGGGAATGGGTGGAGGGCAGATAAGAGCACAAGGGACTGAGGTGATGGCGCACTGGTGAAATGGTGGTGGGAAATCCTTGGGGACCACAATTGATGTCAAATATATATAAATAAAGAAAAAATTTAAAAAAGAGTTCCTCTTCATTTATAGCTGAGTAATATTTCACTGTGTTTATATACCACATTTTTAAAATCCACTCCTCTGTCCTTGGGAGCTTATGCTGTTTCCACAACTTGGTTATTGTAAATAGCGCTGTAATGTTCGTTGGTTGGATACCTAGAAGCAAAATTCCTGAATCATATGGTATACTTATTTTAATATTTTCGGAAACCGCCATCTACATTCCCACTAACAATGTAGACTGGATTCCATTTTCTCCACATCTTTGCCAATAATTTGTGGTTTGTTACAGGACAGGTTGAGGAGCAACCCAGAACTCCCAAACCTGCCTGCTCTAAGTAGGTTCTGCCATCCGCCGCATCAAGACAAAACATGCTCTAGTGCCTAAGACCTCTGGTGGAAAGGAACTTCAATACAATTAGAGTGCAATAAAGAGAAAGGAAAGTATATGGTTTCCAAATCAGGCATGGGTAAATGCTCCTCATGGGTAAATGCCCAGCCAAACAGGGATGACCCAAAGCAGGGCTACTGAGCCCCAAATGCCTGCCACAAGTCTAAGACACTTCCTGGTGGGGCTCGGGGGAAAGGGCAAAAGGAGCCCAGGACATCTGGGCCCAGTCCGTCTCTCACTCATATCTGTTTTAACCAGTCCAAGACCAAGAAGCAAATGCAACTTCTTCACATGTGTCTCTCTGTTCCATGTGCTTCCTCCTGGTCTCCTTCTGCTTCTCTATCCTTGTTCCATCCTTCCCTAGACTCTATTCCAGCTTCTCCCCACTTCCTCAGCTCTACCCTTTCTTGGGCAGGGCAGGGAACCTGGAACCTCCATTTTTCCCCCAGGGAACACCCTGTAATAGTTTCTGTTCTTCTTGACGTGGGCCATGTTCACCAGTGTGAGATGGTATTTTGTCATTTTCATTTGTATTTTGCCTATTTAGCTCTCCTGCCCATTTTTCTTCTTGGGCTATTTTTCTTTTTATTTGTATGAGTTCTTTGTAGATCTTGGCTATCAGCCCTTTGTCATATGGATGATGTGCAATATTTTCACCCATTCACTTGGTATCTTTTTGTTTTCCTCATAGAAGCTATTTGGTTTGATACAGAACTGTTTGTTTATATTTACTTTTGTTTTTCTTGCTTTTGGAGAGAATTCTGCAAAGACATCACTGAAGGCTGTTGTGGAGTGTTTTACCTATGTATCTTTTCAAAGAACCAACTCTGGGTTCATTGATTTTCTCAGTTGATTTCTTCTTTTCATTTTCATTTATTTTTGCTCAAATGCTTGCTGTGTCTTTTCTTCTGCTTACTTTGGATTTAATTTGTTCTTCTTTTCTAGTTTCTTAGACTTTAGATTATTGAGTTTAGACCTTTTGTCTTTTCTAATATACACATTCAATGCATATATTAAAAAAAACAAAGACTGCCTTTTCTACATCCCTCAAATGTGGATAACATGTGCTTTTATTTTAATTCAGTTCAAAATATTTTTATATTTTCTTCATGTTTCTTTTCACCCATGTGTGATTTAGAAGTATATTATTTAATCTCCAAATATTTGTGGATAATTACTTTTAAAAATTACTTTTTTTAGAAAAAAAGTCAATTAAATTAAGACATATTTCATAGTTCAGTATAGCCCAACCCAGCACAATCTAGGATCTGAAAATATATGGGAGTTTGAGAATATAATTTTTATCTCCATGCTAGACTTTCATGTTTAACAGAGTTCACTTCTTTCCATACCTAAGGGTGTTCGTGGAATGCAGGGGCAAGCTCAGCTAATTTGTGAATGGAATTTCATTATCATAAATTTTGCAAAAACTGCCACAGTCAAGGTGTTCAGTGTAGAGAAGTTGAACAGTAAAATCCAGTTTAGCCTCCATTATGATTAACACTATAAGGGAGATTACATTTCTTCTTTCCCTTCTTGTCCGCCTCCTCCTTCTTCATGTTAACGTACATATTTTAAAACCTGATTGTACAGGGACAACCAGAAGGGGAGAGAGAAAAAAGGGGTGATAACAAAGAAGGGAGGGAACATATGGGTCTATGTTGGTGGAGTATGGCAATGTTGCCTGAAGGAGGGAATCCTACATTTCTATAATGGAAGCAATAATGTAGCCCAATATTAGCTCAATGAAAAATAATATAATAAATAAATAATAAAAACTTCATTGTAATCTGTTGCAAAGCTGACTATGGAAAAATGAATGACTCATGTTCTTGATTTAACTTATTGTATGAGTTTAAAGTTAAATTGATTTCATTTACCTAGGGGTTAAAATAAAGAGGAAATAGCAAGAATCTGTTATTAAAAATGGATGAGAAAGCTTTGAGAATAAATAAGTTTTGCATTCATCCTTTACTTTTTTTAAAATCTCATTTTAATGGAAGAGAAATTTAGCCTTATTCCCACCTCCTCCAACTGTGATTTTTCTGTAGTTTGAAAGCTAATAAATAAGTAGTTTGTGGGGTTTTTCTGTTATGAAAGAACATTAAAATAAAAAAACCTATTGCTTAATACATCTTACTCTTGTACAGGAACAAATAAAATAAAATCCAATGCTTAGACTATGCCTGCAACAATTGTTTGTTAAGTCTGGGACTTTTTACAAACAAGTATACAATAATTCCTCTAGTATAAACTTTGCATTTTTCTATTTTCAGGTCAAACTCCAAGAGTTTGAGGTCGAATTTTGATGGAGCACCCAGATGTCCTCAGCTGTCATGGAGAATACTTACCATATTTGCTTGCATAATTTCCCCTTATATTGGCAGATAGAAAGCTATTAGCATAGAAGAAAGAGATGAATTAGGGCATTAAGCTATCAGTAACTGTAGCCTAGAGCCAATATTACCCTTGATGTGATCCAAAGCATTCAGTTTTATTGTATCTTTTCAGAAAGAAGTCTTTATATAACATTTTATATATGTGGTTAATAAAATAGTAGCAATAAGTATAATGTTAATAATTGACTGATACCTACTGAGAACCTCCTACCCAACTACAGAAGCATCAAGTGTATACACACACACTAAAACGCATACCACTCTGCTTTTCCTCTCCACCATAATTGTGATCACTTCGTCACACACCTATTTTCCTCCCTACTAATAGAAGACAAAGCCCAGCAAAGGGGTCTAGAAGTCTTTGAGATGCCTTGTTTTGGAGTACAATGTCCTCAAGGGTATGCAACTGTGGCTTTAACTAAGAGTTCCTCTCTTGGTCCAAATGTTTACAGCGTTATGAAGGACAAAGGATCAGCAAGGGAAAAATGGTGCTTGGAATGGGGCAGGGGGAGAGGAATATTTCCTTGTTAGAGACACAACTTCTATCCTAAACATCAAGAACAGAAAATAACAGCCCTATAAATAGAACAAATGTGGAAACACTGCCAAGACTGAAAATCCCAACCCATAGCAACTGCCAGTCTCAGGGAACTTCCAGAGGCCTGGGAACATCTACTATTTGCCCCCAGCAGAAATTAGGAGGAGAAAATTTCCTTTACCTGTTCTTAATTGCCAAACATGTGATCAAGCTTTCTTTGATGCAAGAGCTTCTTGGGAAATTTATACATGAATGGAGAGAAAAAGAGGTAATGACAGAGTTTTGATATTACCTTTTGTAATTTTCTCAAGTGTAGCAACTGCCAAACTTCCTCAAGCAGATAAACTCTAAGGTTGGAAAAGCTGAATACAAGCAAGACACACCTTTTTCATCTCTGCCAGGTTATGATGACCCAAATAGTTCCTCTGTTTCAGATGACTATGGATGCATCTGAATAGACAGACCCACTGGCAGTATGTAATTAGGGTTGTTTGTGTCCCTAGGTCTGGGTAACATATTTCAAATTAAGCCCTGAGCTATATTCCAAGCCACTATTCATGCATTGAGAAGTTGCTTTGGCCAGTCAGTTTAATGATCAATGCAGCCAAACAATGGGTATGTAATTTTTAGTGAATTGGATGGTTACCTTACTGAATTGATTAAATCAACTGGCTATATCAAGGTCAGGAGGAAGAGGTTGCATGCTCAATTAAAAAAAAATAGGGGCCTCCCTAATGGCCCAGGGGTTAATGTCTCAGCGTTATCAAGCTATTGCCAGCCACTGCAGCATGAGTTCAATCCCAGGCCCCAGTCTATCTCTGGTGAATCCTCTCACCCCCTCCACCTGTGGCCTACACCCCAATTCTTGTATGCATAAATAAAATCTTGAAAAAGGAAAAGGAAACATGGGGGAAATTATTATATTCTCACAATCGAGGAAAATAATTTTTCATAATGAGGAATTTATACACCATTTGGGTTGTTAACATGATTATTTAATTTGTTTAACTACACAGTTTTATGTGCTGCACAAGAGAAGCTACAGGTACAACCATGAAAAGGAACAACCATTATAGTGTCTGCCATTATGAACCTGACAGCTTGGGAGAAGGGAGTCTTTGAAGAAACATTAAGACAAAGGTGAATATATATACATATGTACATATATATCTCTCTATATACATATATACATATGTATATATGTATATATAAACACATGTGTATATATTTATATATACATATATGTGTATATGTGTATGTATATATACATTCCTCATTATGAAAAATTATTTTCCTCGATTGTGAGAATATAATAATTTCCCCCATATATACATATATATACATACATATAGATACATATGTATCTATATGTATGTATAGATATAGATATATATGTATATATACATATCTCTATATACATATATAGAGATATATACATATGTATATGTAGAGATATATACACATATGTATGTACATAGACACACACAAATGTAAAATGTGTCTTCTATAATTTAAAAAGTAAAGAAAAATATATTTTTAAAAAGGAATGCAAAGTGCCTTTAAAATCTTTCTTCCCTTCTTCCTTTTCCCTTTCTCCATCCCTCCTCCATTCTCTTTCTCCCTCTCTCTCTCCCCGTTACTTCATTGAAAAATATGTAGGTTGGAATATATAAATATGAGATAAACCTATGAGAAAATATGAAAAATTTCATCAGGTAAAAAGCATGGGAAGAAAAAATAACAAGCTATAAGAAAGGGAGTAGAACAGGCAAAAAAATTACCAAAGAACCCATGAATTCCTTTGAAAATATACAATAATGGAAATTAAAATACAATAATAGTAGGCTTAGGGAATAAATACAGAAGAAAGAAATCATTTTTAAAAGTTTTCATTTTTCTATAATTGGAGAGAAGAGCTTTGTATTGTTTTTAAGCTGGGCTTGTGAAATAAATTTTATTGGTAGAATTTGGACTGGAATAATTAAATGAGGAATGAAATGAATGAATACTGATGTGAAATCAGGCAGATACACCACACAGAACTTGGCCGGGCCACCAGGTCTCCAAGTATATTCTTTTTACTTTACCACATCAATTTTAAATAATGGAAGTTTTCCAATGCAATGTCTTACCATTTCTGAAGGACATCTTAATTTACATATAAACAAATTTTCTCAATTTGGCAGGAGGCCAGATAGTTATTTCCTATTTCTCCTGGTTGCCTACGGTCCTGCTCCCACCCAGTTTTCACTCAGACTTACCTGGGGAATGAAATTGGGAGAAGAAAACTCAGTAAGTGCAATTCTGCCCCTTCTTCTCTGTGGTATCTGCCTGTAAACAGCTGCGACTTTGTCGCATATCTCTGACAGTGGCCTGTGATAGGCAGATAATTCTTTCTAATGTCTTGGTGCAGTATCAGGAAGCCTTGTCTACCATTCACCTGTTTCATTCTCCAAAGAACTTGAACAACGGTCAAGTTAATATCCCTATTGCACCTTTTGAATACTGCAAACTCAGATGGGAAAGAGAGCTGTAAATTACTGGGATTCCTCAAAACCCAACATATTCTATTAAGAGACGCATTTCATAGTGTTCAGAATCAGACACCATCATCAGACTGACTATTCATACTCCAGCTCTGACACTTACTGGCTGTGTGATTTGAGCAAAGTGTTTAACTTCTCTGGACCTTTGCAAAATGGAATAGAATCTACCTCAAAGTGTTTTTGCAATACTCTTAGAAAGTATCTAACACATAATCTCTCAAGAAAATTGTTCCTTGTTTGTAGGGATTTTTATTACATAAATATTTTCAGCATTTATGTTTATATGGGACAGCATATGATTAAAAATATGGACTCTGGGGCCTCCTTGGTGGCACAAGTGGGTAAGTCTCAGCACTATGAAGCTATCCACAGCCACTGCAGCATGAGTTCAATCCCTGGTCAGGGAGGTGACCCACATGGCACAGCAGACCTCTCCTGCCTCACCTGCTGCTCCCCTCAGCAGTGTATTTCAGTCGATCTGCCTATTCTTCTCCCCACTCTGTCTCTGGTGAATCCTCTCACCCCTGCACCTCTGGCCTGCACCCCAGCTCTTGTATGCATAAATAAATAAAATAAATCTTTTTGAAAAATATGGACTCTGGAATACGATGCCTGGGTTCAAATCCTAGCCTCATGACTTACCACTTGTGTGACCTTGGACAAATTATATAATCTCTCTCATCTCAGTTTTCTCATATGTAATCTGGAGATGATGAAAGTCCCTAACTTAGAGGGTTATTGTGGGAAATGATATAAAGTATGTGGGATTCTATGCATATTTATTAAAGAAAATGAATTCTAAAAAGTGGAGTAGAATTGTTGGAAGCTACAGTAATTCTATATTTGCCCTTTTGAGAATCTGCAGAATATTTCTCCAAAGCAGTTGAAATATTTTCCATTTCTTCCAGCTGTTTGAGGGTTAAAATCTCTCCATATCTCCAGCAACATTTATTCTTATCCTTTTTTATTATAGTCACTCTATTGGGTGTAGAATGATTTCTTGTGGTATTGTTGAGTTCGGCAAAGTTTTCTTGTACATCCCACCAAAAACATAACCAGTGAAAGAAGAAATGCATTAATTGGACTTCATCAAAATTGAACTTTGTGCTTCAACAGACACTATTCATTTGTTTTACATCATTGTTCATTTTTGTACAATATTTGCTTTCTCCTCTCAGCTGTAGTCCCTGTGAAATGCCCACCAATTCACCCGCGCACCATCACCATAGTCCCTTGTGCTCTTCCCACCCCTGTTTGGATTCTCCTCCCTCCCCCTCCCCTGCAGGATGTATCTGATTTATAGTTGCCTGTTTATTTTGATTTTTAATTTATTATAATTACTTTTATCCCCACCACGATCCCTTATTTGTTTCCTCTGCAAAAGACACTATTAAGAAAAGAAAAAGACAACTGGCATAAGGGGAGAAATTATTTGTAAATAGTGTAGCTGATAGATACTTGTACCCAGAGTAAATAAAGAACACTTGGAACACAACAATAAAAAGCCAAACAAATTGAAACATGGACAAAGGATCTGAATAAACATTTCTCCAAAGAAGATATACAAATGACCAGTAAGAACACACTTATTATTAGTCATCAGGGAATGCAAATCAAAACCACAGTGAGATATCACTTCACACTCACTAGGGTGGCTATAAAATAATGACTGACAATAACAAGAGTTGGTGAAGATATGCAGTAATTGGAACCCTAATGCATGGCTGGTGGGAATGTAAAATGATGTAGCCCCTTTGAAAAATAGCTTGGTTGTTCCTCAAATAATTAAACACACAGTTACCATATAACCCAGACATTCCACTCTGAGGTGTATACTCAAGAGAATCAAAAGCTTATGTTCTCACAGAAACTTGTACACGAATGTTTATAACAATATTATTCATATAGCCAAAGATGGGGGAAAGGAAACTTGAATGTCCATCAAGCAAAGAACAGATAAACAAAATGTGACATAGCCATACAATCAGTATTATTTAGCCATACAACTGAAAGAAGCCAGACACAAAAGACCACACACATCCTATGATTTCATAGAAAAGTCGCGGAACTATATGCATTGAAGTGCTGAACTTCATGGTATGTGAATTGTATTTCAAAAAGGCCATAATTATTAAAAATATAACTGAGCTAACTAATCAACTCCTAAGAAAGTCACAACTTACCATGGGCAAGATTGAGTCACCACAGGTATGAGGAGTTGAACATCTGCTTTGACTTTTCATCCAAGGTGTGAGTGCCCTCAGAACACTCTCTTGTCACCTCCCTGAAAAATTATTTTCCTGAACACCAGGGGACTTCCAGACCCTATTGTGCCAACCGTTTACCCATCAGAACTCCTGGCACATGTACAAAAGACATTCAGAAATTCTTGTTGCACTATATCGGTTTCTACCAAATTCTCTCAGTTGGTGAGAAACTCAGTCTGCTGCTGAACTACTCTGATTTGACATACCTGACCCGTCTATCTGATTACTAGCCCAGAGTTTTTTGTTTTGTTTTGTTTTTGTTTTTTTACTGTCCTAGTGGATATGAATTTGGCTTATGCTACCTCCAACCAAGCTCCAATGATGACCATGGTAGGCCGATCTGTCTTCAGTTCCTTATCAAGTGACCTCAGATGGCTAGAGAAGTTATATGGTTTTATAGAAGAGTTTGGAAGTTAGGTGTCCAAAAGCCCTCAATCTCCAATTTAAATAAATAACAAAGTTTGGTCTATCTTTCCCTGCTTCTTCTTTCCAACTTCACACTGCAGAAACTGTGATCTTTGCAAAATGTAAATTGGATTATGCCTCTTCCTCGCTTTATTGTTGACACAGATAGAATGTGTAACATTAGGTACATTTCTTTTTTTTTTTTAAAGATTTATTTACTTATGCATACAAGAGCTGGGGTATAGGTCCGAGGTGTGGGGAGTGAGATGATCCACCAGAGACAGAGTGAGGAGCAGAGCAGGCAGACTGACTGAAACACACTGCTGAGGGAAGCAGTGGGTGAGGCAAGAGAGGTCTGCTACGCCATGTGGGTCCCCTCCCTGGCCGGCAGCAGGGCTCGAACCTGTGCTGCAGTGGCTGTGGTTTGCTTCATAGGGCATTGCTTAACCCACTGCACCACCAGGAAGGCCCCATTAGGTACATTTCTAAGCCCTGATCTCTATTGACTCATTAATTCTTCACAACAACAAGTATTATTGTTGTATTTTTTCCCATGAGCAAGGTAAGGACAGAAAGGTTAACTCATTTATTCACCATGACGCATCCACTAAATGTTTCAGGTGAGAAACTGACCCAAACAGCATGACTTTTGGTCAGTCCCTTGATCTTCACACTACACCAAGAACCTTGCCCTGGTTTTCAAGACCTGTGTGATCCGGCCCCTGCCTTCCTCACCTGCTCATACTGCCCAGCACCTGAGTTCAACATGTCCCAAGTCACACTTGCACCAAGATCTGTCCCACGTCAGCACCTTTGTACTTTTAACTTTCTCTGATACATCTCCTCTCTCACCTTTCTACACAGGCCTGGATGTTTAAATGCTACCATGTCAGAGACCTTCCCTGAAATTCATTTCTTAGCAAATACCTGCCTCTCCAGCTCTGCATCCTCAGATCATTCACGTAAGACACCCTCTTCATTTTGTTTAGAGCACTTTTCTCAGTGTATTTACTACCTTACCAACTGCTTCCCCTGCTGATCTCTGGGATCTTGAAGTCGTTAGGAATGATGTCTGTTTGGTCTACCTAGCACCTAACTCTTGAGATAGCACTATGTCAACACTTAAAGAAAACTGGCTTAATGAATGATGAAGAGGACTTAACTTTGTTATAGGACTTAACTTACATTGCCTTTGTTTTCAGTGTCTCAAAGTGGGCTCTATTTTCTTAATTTGTGTGCCTTTTTGTCCACTTTATAGTAGTTTTTAGTATGCCTGAATATGTATTGAGTAAAGAGAATGAATAAAAGAGTGAGTGAATTAAGAACTGGGGTTTGTTGAGGAAGGCGTAACAGGAGAGGTATATTTGAATGATTTACATCATTGGTCAAAACCTTTTTTTAAAAGATTGATTTTATTTATGCATCCAAGAGCTGGGGTGTAAGCCAGAGATGTGGGGGGTGAAATGATCCACCAGAGACAGAGTGAGGGGAAGAACAGGAAGACTGACTGAAATACACTGCTGAGGGGAGCAGCAGGTGAGACGGGAGATGTCTGCTGCTCCATGTGGGTTACCTTCCTGTCTGGGTATTGAACTCATGCTGTAGTGGCTGCTGACAGCTTCGTTGCGCTGAGATTTAACCCCTTGTGCCACCAGGGAGGCCCCCAAAAACATTTTTTTCAAACATAAAACATATGCATTCTTAAGGCTCCTTATGAAGAAACCAGTTTTTGCTGAACAACATATCAATCATTCAAGTGTTACTGAGAAAATACCATATGTACACTTTTATTGCAAAAAGCCATGTAACTGGGCTCAAGTTACATGCAAACTTACAGAAAAAATAATTTGCCAAACATTTAAATAGTGGCAAGGTGTTAATGCTATTTTTCCAAACTCCCCAAATGGCAGACCATATATCTACACACACCTGAACTGGATCAAGGGCCCAGTTAATATAATCTCCAACAAATGGTAGCTGAGAATAAATTCTTCAATTCAAATGAATGATCAAGAAAAGAGATATGAATTAAATCAACTGTTGTGAGGGTATTCATTTTACTCAAAATTAACCTACACTTCATCATTTTTATAGTACAGTGTGTAAAACAAAAGTTCCTGAAGTCAAGACGTTGGGTTAGTAGCTCAACTTTACCTATCATTTACCTTCATTGTGACTTCAAACAAATTATTGTCTAACTTTGGGTTTCTAGCTTGTAAAATAAATGAAGATAATGATAGTACCTACCTCAGTGAATGTAAAATGCTTCACATAGTGCTTGGAACACAGATATCTTTCCATAAATGTTAGTATTAATAGTATTTTGGATCACATTGGGGAAGAAATACTGTTACATACCCCCCAAAATATGTGGGTCCAGGAGACCCCAAAAAATGAGAAAGAATTCATCAGAGTTTCAAGTAAATCAGACAAGACTTATTAGAAACGCAGACACAAGGGAAACCAGTGGTGAGATGGAGTATTTTGGCTTAGCTCCCCAAGAAAGACAAGGGGAAAATTCTTAAAGAGACAGTTACGTAGTGGGAAGTGGGGAGATGAATCATATTTATTCTGGGCTGGGCTATGTCCTGGCATGTTGGGTTCTCAGCTTTCCCCCCTCCAGGAAGTTGTAGGAGAATTATTAATCAGGATTTGATGATTTTGTGTTAGCATCACACCTTTGGTTAGTCTGGGAGTCCATTTGTTTGGGTAGCATGTTAGAGTAGGGAACACCAGTCCACCTGTTCAAACAATACTTTTGGGTATCTTTACCCAACATTTAATTCCCCTGCTTACTCAGGAGCTGAGCAACCTAGGCAGTGGTCCAATTCTCTTGTTCAAACAAGATGTAGGCATCTTACACAGTGATCTAATTTCCTTTATTCAGGTCGAACTCCCATCTCAGCAGCTTGCAAGTTTTTCCTCCTAAATTGCCTCAGTACTGAGACTCAGTGATCAAGAGCTCCGAGTTCTAGTTCTAGACCCAGTTCTGCCACCAACTCATTGTAGAACTTTGGGCAAATCCCTTGGTCACTTTATGTCCCAGCTTTCTTTTCGATCAAAGAGGACATTTCCCAAACTGTGTGTCTCAATTATCTAATGCTGCATGATAAACAACTGAACCTTACTGTCTTCAAACACAATTGATTATTTTCATGATTCTGTGGGTTCACTGACAGCGATTGGGAGGTTCTTTTGCTCATAGTATAGCTGAGGTTACTCATGTATCTGCATTCATCTGGGTGTTTGGCTGGGGCAATAACATGTAAAGTGGTTTATCACTTTTCAGGGTCTCTCCCCTGATGTCCTTGCCTCATTTCATAGTCTATTTAGTTCAAGTGTTTTTACCACAGTGCTTCGAAGAAGTGGCAAGTCCCATTGTGAAGGATTTATCAAGCCTCTGTATCATCTTGCTTGTTACTCTTCATTGGCCAAAGCCAGTAAGATGGCCAAGTCTGAGTCAGCTTTCCAGGGAACTACACCAAGGAAGTGTGTTTTGTTGGAGCCCACAATTGTGACTGTCTAGCCTACAATGGTTAATGATTTTTGTCAGCATTGGCATCCACCAATTTAATTATGAAGCATTTAGAATCTGGGTTTTTTCCCATGATCCTTTCCATTGTGTCTTTTTGCTTTCCAACACTATTGTTTCTTTTGTATGGCAGACATAGGAAAGCCATCTTAGCAGGAATTCCCCTACCTTAAAAAAGAAGCTGTAAACAAATCTCCCACTTTTATTTTTGTTGTTGCTGTTGCAGTTTTCCCTATCCATTGATCTGGCTACTAATTTTCCTAGATCCAACATACTATAATATGCTAAATTTTCAGTTTCTTCAACTTCAACATATTCCCAGCCCCACAAAAATTTAAGCATCTTGCCTTAGGCCTCCTTTAACCCATCCTCTTGCACACCTCTATTCTCATTTTCTATATTCATTAGAGACACTTACCTAAGATTTGCAGTTCTAGTTGCTCACTGCTTACATAGGTCTAATCTTGATATACTGTAGCGCTTTCCCCCCTTAAGTCCTACTGGGAACAAAACAAAGGCAGCTCTTTTCACATAATGTTCAAGTGCTGCTCTTGTGTCACGTTTCAGCAAACACTGTTCATCTGCTTTGATGCTGGAAGGAGAAGTTCCTGAATTTCTGTCCATCTGGATGCCTTCTAGAGGATGCATAGTTTCTGGAAAACCCCCATCTTCCCAGCCAACAACCCCAAGTGCACTAATGTCATTGCATCCACTGTGTTCCTTGTCTCTGTCTGCAGTCTCAAAGGCTAAACAATAAGCCACTGCTCACTAGAACAAGCTGTTTTACATCATTTTCACGGACATACCCCACTGCTGGCATAAGGACTTTATGCAGGGTTTGGGTTTTTCATCTCAAAATGAGATGGTCTCTGGATAAGTCAATTTCAGGTTGCAGTAGAAACCTAGCAACTGTCTGGTTAATGGGATCAATTTAGGCAGCAGGAGGTCTGGTTGAGTTAGAGTTTAGTATTTAGCAACAATGAGCACCTCTGAGTCTAGGCTTTCTGCACGTCTGGAAAAGGGTTGTTAAAAGGCATTTCAGGAAGTTAAACAGTCACATCCCCGGGATGTTTCTCCCTAGAAATCAACAGAACAAAAAAAAATCACACAGATCTTATCTGCTAATTGCTGTTAACTATGCTGTAATATTTCCCCAATATTATCTAATTTGTCATTCATAAGACACAGAATAGAGCTGGGGTGGTTCTTTGAAAAAAACAAACAAAAAAAAAAGCATCTTGCCAGGAAGTTACTAATATCTCAAATAGTCACAGCTTCAAGGAAGCACACCAAGCACACTGATGGAAATTTTTGAAACTATATATTTTGTAAACCAGTATGAATCCATTAATGAACTTCATGAAACACTGAATACAAACCACCTGATTTTTGTGCCCCCTTCTGATACAGATTAAAAATAGATTCCTGTCATTAATTTGTTCACTTTTAATTTGGTGTAGATATATTTGAAATTAATGTGCTTTGAAAAGCACTCAACTACCAGTAAAAATAAAAAGTTTCAAAAATTCTCATTTATTTAAATGATCCAAGAATATTTGCTGCTTATATGTGTATGTCAAAAAAATGATTTTTAAAACAAATTTTAACAAACAAGGCACTAAAAATAGTATGTTAAATATATCAAAATATAAAATATACCATTCATTATGTCGGTTTAATGGAAAACTTCTAATCTTAAGAAGACTAAGTATTGTGCATAAATAAAAATTATATGGGAGGAGTTATAAGAAAATATGAAAGTGTTTGAATTTGGGAAGAGAAAGTTTATATTTTATCTATATTTGTTATGTGATGCTTTATAATAGTGTCATATCTTATAGAAATAAAAAAAATACTTGAAAAAAACAAATAGTTATGCATTGTTAGTTTTATTAATCTCATTCCCAGGTCATAGGTAGAATTAAATAGATAATTCATAAAATTCACAGTTTTAGATCATCTTTCCCATTAGATTTACTATTTATAAACTAGTGATAAGTTTACTCAGTTTGCCTAACCCCAAATATAAGTACATTCCAATAGAACAAAAGAATGTGAGCAGTTCTTAGAATTAACCTTAATGGAATTTGACCTATGGTTAAAGGTATGTGGCAGAAGCTTCTGTTTTACTCCCAAGTATTATAATTGTAGGATGGGCAGAATAGGTGTTTGCCTGCCTGGGTCAACCTGAGGGCACCAGGAAGTTTCCATCTCCTCTTCCACTTAATTTCCAAATACATTCCTTTATGTATTAAAATTCTTGAATGAAAACGCTGTTTCATTTACAGGAGGAACATAGGGGAACGACATATGGGGTCAGGAAAAAAAATAATAAAAGAAAACAAAACAAAAAAAGAAAGAAGCAATTATAATCAGACACATTCTGCAGGAGGGGGGTAAGGAGAGGGATCAAAATGAGGGCGGAAAGAGAGAGCACAAAGGACTATGGTGATGGTGCATCGGTGAATTGGTGGTGGAAATTCTGTGGGGACTACACCTGAGGGAAAAAAAGCAAACACTGTAAAAAAAAAAAAGGAACAGTGATGTAAAAAAAATATATATAATAATTAAAAATGAAAAGAAAAAGAAATTATTTAAAATGAAAACACTGACATTTACTGCAATGTGAACATCCCCATGAGAAGTAATAAAATAACCACAAAGAAGAATTTAATTGACCTACACTTTCTTGGAAACAGGTGGAGAAGGGAGAAGAGAAATTAGAGTCACCAGACAGAAGAAAGAGAATGCTAAGGAAAGCTTAGGTGCTTCTCTCATCGTCCAGCACAATCATACTACTGTGTGATAAGTTTTAGAAGGTGGTTTTGATGATAACTTGAGACTTTCAAAGCAATTCCCCCAAGTTCTAAAATCCCAGTAGTCTTTCTCTGAGATCTCACTGCTATCAAATCTGATGACCTTTAGGTTCTCAACATCCTTTGCTCAAGAGAGCATGATTTGTCAGTTTGTGCTATGAAGACCCTTGAACCCAAGGATTTGTTTGGAAACAAATGTGAGCAATGTAAATACTGAATGCCTGAATACCAGGAGAGAGAGAGAGAGAGAGAGAGAGAGAGAGAGAGAGAGAGACAGAGAGAGACAGAGAGAGACAGAGACAGAGAGAGACAGAGAGATACAGAGAGACAGAGAGAGACAGAGAGACAGAGAGAGACAGAGAGAGAGAAATTGTGTGTGCAAAAAAACCTATGAACACATGCATGCACATTCACAGTTGCTCATTAATTACTCTCATTATTCATGACTCTAGGAATTAGGCCCCCAACCTCTGGTAATCTTCCATAGCTACCAGTGGCATACTGACTGAATACACATGAGAAGACACTCCCATGGTCTTCTCAACATTATATTGTAATTACTATTTTATTTATCTCTCTTATCTTATTTGTCAGCGGTCTCCTTCCATATTTTCTGATGGGGAAGAATTAATTCTATGTCATGTTTATTCAGGAATTCTCAGGTTTTTACATGAGCATTGATTTGGAGTTCATTGGGGGAAATGGTTGAATGAGCTGAAAACAAGAGAAGGATGAGAACAAATGCAAAGGACCAACAACCCTGGGTGGGGAAACCAGGGTGAGAGTTAAAAGAATTGGCAGAATCTCCAGGACAAGCTTGTGGTAGGTTGTCTATTCCCATTTCAAGTTTCTACACGCCTCTGGAACTCCCTGAAGCCCTTTGTTGGGGAAAACCCCACCTACAGGTTCAGGATGAAAAGTTCCTCTAGGCCTCCAGAAATGAGTCCCTTGGTCTTACTATTACTCATTTCCTGGAAAAGTCATAGCTGGTCTATCTTGACCTTAAGAGCCAGAAGGAGTGCAGACTCATCTTCCAAATTCAATAAGAATTTAGAGAAATCATTCTGGAACGCCTCAAAAACCAATCTTTCTGTTTTCTGTTTTATTTATCAAAAACTTCATGAACATTTTTACTGGTACTTTCTTTGGCGTGTTCTTGGTGAATCAGCATGAAAATGAAGTGACTTCATTGCCAAGTTGAAATTTAAATCTGAAAAGATGTTATTTCTAATTTTGAAAAACTATGCTCAGAATCTAAACTAATGATAAATCTTTTCCGGTCTTATGTAAGTAAAGTCATCCCTATAACCTGCTTTTTGGCATGATCTATAGTTTTAGTGTTGTTATCAATACCCACATATCTTTATTTGCTGCAACAAGTGCAGTTTTGTTTTCTACCTTGGCATTGGTAACAATAGCTTACCTTTCAGGAAAATATGTATGTATTTATATTACCCTTACTTGTATATCATTACCTGGCATGTAGTGAAGCCAGGTAATAATTCTCAAGCTAGTCTTAAGAAAACGGCATCCATGATTTCCTCCTCTCTTATATCAAGCCCCTGGGGATTTTAACATTTTAATTAGGTATGGTTCTTTCCTCCAAATTACTAATGTCTTTTCAGGCTGAGTGCAAATATGGTCTATAGGCTTAAGTCCTAAACTAGCTAGCACACACAATATGGTCCTTCTCTGAAATAACTGCTCTCAACTGTAAGAAGCATATAATCCCCTTCCATGCATAAGAAGGAATGTTTTGCAGTGCTACATTGCAGGAATATCTGTATGGGCTTGTGAGAAAATATGACAATCTGCTGGGGAATCTGGCCAATGTGCTCCAGCATCTATAGATAAGCAAACTTGCAGTTGACCCTAGTCTAGCCCTCCATTAGAGGATGACACATGCAACATGATATTAATAAAATCCATGTATCATGGGCGGGTATCATTCATCAACTGTCTCAAAGAAAATTCTGCTTCTGGAAACCACTTGAAACCATTTCATCTTTCACATGATGGATCCATAGTATAGATATAGATGATAGAGAGAGAGAGAGAGAGCGAGAGAGAGAGAGGTGAAGATATAGACATATATTAAACCTACCAGCTCCTTCCAAGGAAAGAGAATGAAACGGGATGTAACAAAGAGTTATAATTTAACCTGTAAAAAATATATACACATATAATTTGGATTTATGCTAAGTATGCTTAAGACATTACTAAAGCAGTGAACCAAACAACTAGTTTACCACTGCAAGTAGAATGATCCATGGATTCTGGAAGGCTACATTAGGTGAAACTTTCATTCTGTTAATACCCTGCCAAAGCTCTTAAGGTAGTTAAATTATTGTTAGCAGGATGTTCTCATTAAGAAGGACAATGGGAGTGATGTTATCAAGATAGCAATATAGGTTTTTCCTGAATGTAGCCTTCTCATAAAAACATCAGCTAACAATTATCCATAGAAAAGACACTGATGTGAAAACCCCAGAACTGAAGGGTGAGAATGAAGCATCTCCTTGTACTACAGAACTGAGGACTCCATGAGAATGGTAAAATGAGCTGCTACACTATGACTGTATCACCCCTTCCACAGACCAGTACCACACCAAGAAGAGCCCTCCCCCCATATCTATGTTTTCTCCAGTGGGTAAGACAAAATCCAAAGTGGACATTCAGTTCCCTCAACATTGGAGAGTTTTTCCAAGAGACTGATTTGGCAGAATCTGTAAGACTTGACCACAGAGAGTCAAATAGAAAAGAATAAAGGAGGCAGCATTTAAAACAACCAGTACTCACATCTTGGTAAACCACATTCTTCCTCCCAGTTTTGTTTAAACAAAGATCCCAATCAATAGCTCTGTTCACCTGCACAGCTCTGCTGATGGCCAAGTATGACCAAGGAGTACAGTGAGCAGTTCTATCTGGTTCAAGTCCCTCATTAATAAGCAGTGCCAGCTGTGGAGCTCACTCTGTGACCCCACCTGGGTAGGGATCAAATTCAAAACCCCTCTACTACTGAAATAGCCTGAAGACTTATCTGACCAGGAACCATAAACAAGTAAGCCCAGGGGGAAGCCTAGTCCATTTCACACCCACATTTGCAGCAACACCAAAACAAAGAACCTAGCCAATATCTCTGAACATCTGTAGAGCAGAATCAGTGTACTCACCTGGTCAGGAGCTCAATGGGTAGTTCCTTTTGATTTGGGTCTCCATTCAATGGGCTGTACTGGTAATGGAAACTTCTATGCTGTTCTATTACAGTCAGGAAAGCACTTCAAAACCCCACCAATGGCTGAGTACAGCTTCTACTCTCATCTGGTTGGAAAGATTCAGAGCATATCCAATACCCATCTTTGGACAGGAAACAAAGCCAGCAGTGCTGTCCCCAACAATGTAGCATCACTCTGGCCCTGCATAACCAAGGACTCTTAACAGCGAATGTGAACAACCTTAGAACCTAGTTTATAGCATTACCCATTCACAGAGCCCAGCCTACAGCTTCACCTAACAGTATATCCCATACTATGACCTTGATCAATTACTGAATGCACTCTGTAACCTTTCGCAGGCAGTGTTCCTAGATAGTGACCCAGTCTAAATGTAGAGCATGGCTTGTAGTCCCACCCAACAATGACCCTGCCACAGGATTTATGAAATACCATAAATAATATATACACATTATGGCATCAGAAGAAGAGAAAGGAACAGAAAGTCTATTTAAAGAAATAATGGCTGAAAACTTTCCAAAGATGATAAGGACAATGTATATCTAGATTTATTAGATAGATTTAAACATGAAAAGGACTGCACTAAAACATATAATTGTCAAAATACAATGGATTTTGAAATCAACAAGAGAAAAATGACTGATCATATACAAGGGAACCCCCATAAAATTTTAAAGTTGATTTTTCAAGTGAAATGTTGCAGAACACAGTGGAAGGATATATTCAAAATATTGAAAGAAAAGAATGTCAATGCAGAAAGGGATAGGGTTGCCATTAAAGAGTTAACAGACAATGCAGAAAGGGATAGGATCACAATCAAAGAGTTAAAAGACAGTGCAGAAAGGGATAGGATCACAATCAAAGAAATAGGAGACAAGGCAGAAAAGGATCAGATCACAATATAGGAAATGAGGAATCAGATGGAGTCTCAACAAAAGAAAATAAAAGAAATGGAGGAAAGGGAAAGAAACACAAATGAAGCAAAACAGAGAGAATTGGAGGAGTTCAAAAATTACC
>JAGFMF010012069.1:1326830-1356035 GCA_019455555.1 Galemys pyrenaicus | reverse complement strand
GTCTGCCTGTTCTGCTCCCCACTCTGTCTGGTGAATCCTCTCACCTCCCTGGACTCTGGCCTGTACCCTAGCTCTTGTATGCATAAATAAATAAATCTTAAAAAAATAAACCTAATTACCTTGAAAAGGCCCTGCCTCCTAATACCATCACACTGAAACTCGGGGCTTTCGCATGAATTTGTGGGAGGGGCACACATCAACTTAAGTCCGTAAAGTTTCCCTTTCTCAATTTTATGTTACTAAATTCCACCATATTCTCAAGCCTGGTATTATTTAAACTGTCGTTATATCTGTGCATACGTGCATACAAGTAATTCTTTTCATTGTGGAATTATACTTGCATTTTATAAGCGTGCACATTGCTTATATTAGTTAGCTATTTTCTCTCTTGATAATCTTGAGCAGGACTTTCAACTCTTATCTGATTTCGTGTGGATATGTGTATCAGCCAAGTTTAAGTTGAATGCAACATAAAAGACAAGTAATACTATCTTAAAATACAATAAATATTTCTTTTCATGTAAATGAACTGGGATGATAGAGTTCTCAGAGCCTCTTACAGATGTGCATTTTCCCTTGGATCTTCTTCTGGGACTTTCCTCATAACATGACCCCCAAAAGCCAGTCTCGAATCCAACCTCAAGCAAAGGAACCAAGATGCTACTGCACCCAGGCCAGAGGAGATGTCAAACTCCCTGGGTGCATGGAAGAGGAAAAAAGAATGGCAAGAAGCAACTGAACAAATTGATGAAGTACAAAGTGAAATAGACTTAATGAACAAGCCAGTGAGGAGATTTTGAAAGTAAAACAGAACTATAACAAACTCTGCAGCCATTTTTTCAGAAGAGGTCAGAATTGATTGCAAAAATCCCAAATTTTGAGGTAACATTTGTCAATCATCCACAGAAGTGTCCATACTGCTTGGGGAGGAGAATGAAGAGGGACTGCTTTATTTGGCAAGAGTTGAAGTGACAGAATTATTAAGATATTAAGTCAGGCTACACAAGAGGTTTTTATTTTTTTTCAGTTGTTAGTATTTTATTTTTTTTGTTGTTTTATTATTAATTATATTTGACATCATTTGTAGTCCCCAGGGAGTACCCACCACCATTCCGCCCGTGCACCATCACCTCAGTCCCTTGTGCTCTTTCTGCCCTCATCCCCATTTTTGCCCTCCTCTCCTTCCCCTCCCCCCCATTGTCTCTTTGGTTTATCTTGGCTTTTTGATCTTGTTGAGTTTTTTGTTTGCTTTTGGTTATAATTGCCCATTTCTTTGAGCTTTTGCTATTGTTCTTTCATATTCCTCCTAATAGTGAAGCCATTCGATATTTTTCTCTTGCCTTCTGACTTGTTTCACTGAGTATAATTCCTTCTAGTTCCATCCATGTTTGATGCAAACCCTTATTTCAAGAATAAACTTCTCTGCAAATAATTCCATCTGAATGAGAGTGGTGAATCCGTCTTGAAGATCCACTGAAATCAAATGGAAATCTGGAAAGGATTTGATGAATTTTTCACGTCAAACACAGAATGGCCCTCTTGAAGGGTCATTTTGACAAAATGTCTTCTCCATTGGCATGTTTCATTGTGACGTTTAATGGACATCCTTGCAGTTTAAGATGCAAACAGAGGAACCAGAGAGCTGCTTTTCCTGGGCTCCTGACCTTTCCCGCGCAGGTGCAGACAAGTTAGGAGAAGGCAGCAGAGATGAGGTTTCACCAACTCTGTTAAGTGCTACTTGTTACCTGACATGGATGGTGAAGAAGGGGGAGGTGAAGAAGATGATGATGATGAAGGACTGGAAAACAGTGATGAAGAAGGGGATGAGGATAAAGAAGATGATGCGGGGAGGAAGGAGCGGAGGATGAAGGAGAAGATGACCAATGGAACACTGATGGTTTCCAATCTTTTTCCCTTTTCTCCAGTCCCTGGGAGCAAAATGAGTCATTCCCCCCTCCCCCCTCCTTGGGCTCAGTCACCCTGTTTTGAGGTCTCTTTTCTCTCCTTTACACCATGGTTTTCACCTTGTTTGGGGGTGGGAGGGATACCTTGAGCAGACTATAGTGGGAAAACAATCTCTACTCCTTCTATTCCAAATTCATTTTCATCCCTTCCTGTCTCAACAAAACTTTGTGGAATCAGCACCACTGAGCTCCATGGGGAAAGAGAAGCCTTGTGCCCCCAAGCTCTGCTGGAAGCTGGTGGGTGCTGGGTGTAGTCATGCATAGAATTTAGCCTGTTTCCTCCTTTCTCTGTATATTGGGTCCAAAATGACACTGTCGCTATGTGAATATGGGCAGTTAGCATTTCCCAACATGTATCTGTCTACTTCCTCGTGTTTAAAAAAAGAATAAAAAACTTTTAAAAATGAAATTTTATAGGAGGTCAGCAAAAGGGTGGGTTTGAGACGTTTGGGTGGGTTGAGGGGGCATTTTGACAATACCTCTTCTCCTTTCGGACATTTCATTGTGATGTTTAATGGACTTCCTTGCCGTTTAAGATGACACTTTTAAAATATAATCCTCCCCTAATGATGACTTAAGCCCTGCCACTTGATGGGAGTATCAAAAGAACCTATAGGATTTATTTGGAATCAACATTCTCTATTTAATTTTAGTTCTGTTTATTTTTAAATTTTCTTTTGTTTCACTGGAAAAGGAAGATAATACTCAGTTTTAAATGTTAATAAAAGTGTACAAGCTTCTTTGCTAGAATAACACTAAATGTGTACACGCACACACACACACAAAGCAGTTGAGACCTAATATGGCTGATCTACATATATCAGAGATGACTTTACTTTCTATGCTTCTCCATCCTAGCACCGGCTTCTCTTTTCAAGACTGTCCCGTTATCCCAACATGGTGTTAACAATCTAGGCATCAGGAAGGAAGAAGTTTGGAGAAAGGAAAAAGACACTTTCCCAATTCAATCAGCATCCTTTAAGAAGCCTTCCTTAGTGTATCACACAACAGTTTCACTTAACACATTATTGATCGTCCCTATGTTTAAGAGGTAGTTTTCATCCAGGCACATTGTTGCTTCCATTAATAGAATGTTCTGGTAATTAAGGAGAGAACCAAATATTATTTCTGTTGTAATATTCTAACATAATATTCTATTCATAATTAACAAAATAGTTTTATAATTAATGCGTATAAAACTATAGTTCTATAGTTTTCTAAGTATTGACTTTTAGGTCTATTTTATTAAAGCAAAGAAACAAGAAAACATTCTCTGGATTTTGTTATTGGCATCAGAATAAGATAATCTATATACTTCAAAAGGACATTTTCTTCATACTTTGTTAAATTTTCCTCAGCGACAGAGAGCTGCTTGTTCATAAAGCTTACCTATAGGGATAAAGAGATGACATCTTTGAACTGCTGTCTACTAAGCCTGTATTTTGTCAGCTATTTTTAAAGTGAAGAAATGGGTTTTCTCCAATCCATCCCGCACTCAACTTGGCCTCTCTAGTTCCCAGTTGTCTTCTACAGTAAGCAGAATGGTCAGGATTTGAAGTACTATATATTGATGCATAAGCATGATGGATTTGGCAAAATTCCTGAAATCAAATCCCCTGTAGTGAAATCTGGTATTCAGGTTTGCTATGAATGCATTCTCTCTTTTTACTTGGTAACATCACCTCCCATCAATTTTGGTGGCACATGTAGGCTTGACCCTCTGTTTTACTTTGGCTTGTCCAAATACCAACTGTGAAACACGAATCTGGGTGGAAGTGGTCAATTTAGGAAGTGATTCCAGAGCACAAGTGAGAAAGTAGAAATGAGACGGGAGGAAGAAAGTCACCAAAAGGCATGCTAATGGGCAGTTGACTCAATTCCACTGGGGCCTTCAGAGAGGAATAGTGTGTGAAAAGCCAGACAGTTGTTCCGTCAAAGGAGCGGAGAGCTGACATCCTTGGGCACCGACTCTCAGTTCATACACATTAGGGTTTCCCAGTGAGTGCAACATATGTAAGATGTGTGGGTTGCCCTATACAGAGGCTGAGCAAGCCCACAGGCAGAGAAGCAGAGAGCCTTGAAAACTTGGGGTTAAAAATTGTTAGCATGCTGAAAACTGCCTTCTGCAGCTACCAGGAATCTAGAGGAACAAGAATCGAGTTTGTTTGTCACATGATCTGGCCTGACCAATGAGAGTGCCAGACTATAATAATAAATGGATCATGGCTAGGCATTAAGGGATCACACATCTGTTACTTCACACAAACCATCCCACACAACACTTACATCCTTCCCCAAAAGCCACCCTTACCCCAGATGTGATTTTTCTAATCTCAGGATCAACATGGGCTCCTTCTTACTGTACCTTCCCTTCTGTGTCAGTTGTCTATCACTGAATTACAAATTAACACAAAGTTAATAACTTAAAATAACACCCATTTGTTATCTCAGCATTTACATGGGTCAGGAGCCTGCACATGGTCTAGTAGGGTTCTCTGCCAGGCTGCAATCAAGGTGCTGGCCACAACTCAGTGCTTCTCTGTAGGCTCAACTGGGGATGCGTCTGTTTCCATGCTCACTGGGTTGTTAGAATTCAGTCCCTTTTGGTTGTAGAATTGAAGGCTTTAGTTCTTACTGGCTGTCAGCTGGAGTCTGCCCCTCAGTTCCTAGATTTCCTTGCTGTGTGCACCTCTCCCTCCACAGCCTAACAACTTGGCAGCTTCGTTCTCCAAAGTCAGTATGAAGAAAGAGGGTGAGTGTGCTAGCTGTAACCAAGTGTAACCGTGACAGTTATAGTCCAATCACCTTTGCCACATTGTAGTTGTTAGAAGCAAGTCACAAGTCCCACCTGTATTCAAGGGGAAGGGATTATAGAAAATGTGTGACTAGCAAGAAGTGGGTATCATAGTGATCCCTTAAAGTCTACCCAATCCCTTCTAAGATATGTAATTCTACCACAGTAAGAAAGGTTACTCACAGGGATTCCAAGGCCCCATACTCCTTTTGAGGTGGGTTTCTTCCCACCTACATTGTGATTATCTTCCACCTGCCTACATTATGAATATCTCATAGATTATCTCTCCAAATAAGAGAAAAATCTCATATACTTGATCTCTGATAGAGCACTATCTGATAAAACCTCGAATACATTAGGATTTACTTCAATTCTTTAGAACAGTGTATTTCTATTAATGGATATTAATACTGAACTAGCCTTCTTATTAGCTTACTGTTTAAATTACATTAAAATCACTGAACTACCTAGGTCTTTCATTATGAACTGCTGCTAAGTCAAATGTGTTCCTTCTTGACCTTTTTGGGTCTTGATAAATTACATTTACCTATGTTAAGTTTCATTATGCTGACTTCTGGACCAGATTTTTTAAACTCTTACTTATTTACTGGTTTTGTCTAACCTTCAAAATAGATCATCTTCAAGTTTGATAAATATGTCTTAGATGTATCTGGTACTTGATTTACAGTATTGAAAAAGGCGAAGTTCAGTGGCATGCAGCAAGACTGCCACTTTAATATTAGGACATAAATAGACCCATGCATTTAACACACTGATGCTGATAGTTTCCAATGATTCTACTTAGGTTCTTAGTGCTTGCCACTTTCTTTTATAAAAGCTTCAAGACCATTTATTTAATGATCATGCTACAATTTGGTTGAGGTGCAACATCAAGTTTACTGGCCGATAGTTTCTGGCATCTGAATTTCTCTTCCTTTTGTTAAGTTGGGATATTGTGGTAGTCGTTGACAGGCACTTCCTCCAGGACCAAGGAACTCATTCCCCTTCTGCTGGGAGTGGGCACTATTGGCAACTCACAGCTGAATTCCTATGTAAGCATTGCCTCTGTTACAGAGAGCCCCATTTCCTAAGTTCATCTTCCACTCTTAGGTTGAGTGTGAGGGATAAACCCACATTCATCAACCAGCAGAAGTGAGTTTATAAAGACTTGGCTTTCTTGCCTCAAGGTAAGAAAATGCTTCAAGACCCTCCCGACTCTAGTATATGCCACAGATAAATTCAGGTTTCTGTTGTAACTGAATTACAAGTAGGGGTGGGGAGAGACTTAGCACTTCTGAACCTTTTGTTCAACAGGCCTTCTTAACTCACTAAGAACAAATTGCAGCTACATTCTGAGGCATGTTAATTTCACCTATAACCACATATAAAGTGGTTGGAATTTTGAGAGTTTGCCCACCCTGTTTTAATCACTTAATATAAACATTTCTAGAAAATCTGTATAAAGGTAAATCTCTCAGAACAATGTATTTACAACCAGCAAACACACACACGAAATTGATTTAAAGTAAGGGATAAATTGTGTAAACACACTCATCATGCATCACTTCTTCATGAGCTGCTGTGCTTGCTCTCTCTGTTCTCCTTTAAGGGCAAAGTAAGGGAAAATGGTAAATACACAGATAGATCAAAGATGAGAGACCTCCCTCTGGCATGTTTTTGCTGGCAAAGGTGATTATTTTCCAGTTCTGTGGAAATCTCTTAAAGGCAGTGAGGGATGGCAGAGGCCATGAGAGAATTGACACTGGCCCCCAATCTGCATTAAGAACTTAGGCCCCTCCACACTACTACCACCACCACCACGAAGACTTTAGTACAGAATTCTCTGGAAACATATCATCCTGGCCACGAATTCCCAGGTAGAGTCAGAAAGGAAGAGGGACCTTAGATAGAAAGGCAGACATGCTAAGAATGTGCTTTGGGTAAGAAATCCCAGCCCAGGGAGTGGCCTGGGCTGCGGAGTCTGGGACTGGGGCAGTATAGGTGGGAGGTAGTCAGAGTACCTGAGGTAGAAAAGCAGGGCGAGGGCGTCCCTAGTGGTGCAAGGGGTTGAGCTCCGCACTGTGCGGCTTCTGCAGCCACTGCAATGTGAGTTCTATCCCCCGAGAGAGAGGGGACCCACATGGCACAGGAGACCCCTCCTGCCTCGCCTGATGTTCCCCTCAGCAGTGTGTTTCAGTGGATCTGCCTGTTCTGCTCCCCGCTCTGTCTCTGGTGACTCCTCTCATCTCCCATGCCTCTGGCCTGTACCCCAGTTCTTTCATGCAGAGAGAGAGAGAGAGAGAGAGAGAGAGAGAGAGAGAGAGAGAGAGAGAGAGAGAGAGAGAGAGAGAGAGAGAGAAACAAAGCAAACAAACAAAGAAAAGCAGGGCAAGCAGAGCATCTGGACTTCTCTGAGGATTCCTCAACCTTACTGTTGCTTCCTGGCAGGGTGGCAGGAGAAATGGGCAACAGACCCCCTTCTCTGGTTCTTTCTGCTTCATCCAGCAGTCCTGGAACCAGGTCTTCACCCAGGTCTCACTGGACTGAGGGACACAGCAATCTCCACCTCAATCTCCACCTTGTGCACTCTTGTCAAATACTTTTAGAAGTGGAACTCCTACTCTGGCTTCCTCAGTTTTCCCCTCACCATTACATTACCTACAAGGTTTTCATCAATGTCTTTTATCAGGCTGAAGAATTTCCCTTTTACTTCAAGTCCAATGAGAAACTTTATCAAGAATGGGTGTTGGGTTTTGCTAAATACTTTTCATTGGGTGAAATGAGGACTCTGCCTATATTCTCTGGGTGTTTTGATCTACCACATCTCCGGTTGTCTCATCTTAGAGCCTGTGTGTTGTTAAGTTTCTTCAGCCCTTCATTTTTTGGTAATATATACTGAAAGTTTCAACCATATAACTGCCTTGAACTTACAGAACCTCACTCATATTCTCACATTCTTCCTAGATCAGACACCTCTTGGTTTACCACCCCTTTCTGAATGTAAACTGAATTTCCCACTCCTTAACTACACTTATGTCCCAGCTGTGAGTCTGATTCCTGAGACTTTCCCTCTCCCCACATCACATCCCTTTTTGGTCCTCATTTTCTTTAGCTTCTCATTATTTTCCTTCCTCATTCTCCTGCCTTATTTGATACTCTCAGTCCCAGCAATCAGCCTAAGCAGAGGGTCCATCCGAGTACCCACAGGCCTTGTAGGCTTCAACTGATGGTTGACCTACAGGCTGCCATTCTGCTCAAGACATCTGCTTTGTAATTCAAAGGCAAAATCTGCTTTGATATACAAGTGCTTCATGGTTTTCTCACTGTTGCATTTTTAACTTCTGGCCAATGTAAAAAAAATATATTCTTTTTTCTCCATCCCCTCATTACCAGCCAACCTGTCCCTGTTTTGAGAAGCAATTTTCCTACAACTAATGCTTTTGAATACAATTTTTTGTGCTATGTTATTTAAGACTATAGGAAGGCAGTTTGAGCAGTGTTAATGCATTTTGATGTTTTCCAGCCAAACGTGTAGTGAGTTGATTTTCATGACATTTTAAAACCACCCACTCAACTTCAAATTTTAAAAACTTACATCTGTACCTTTGTTTTTTGCTACCTCCAAAGAAAAACTCATCACTTATTATATTTTTCTGTGGGAGAAAATAATAATAACTTTCTAAAAACAAGGGAATGGAGGTAGGTTCCCCTTCCCATAAAGTCTCAAAGAAGAATGATGGTTATTAGAATAATATATTTATGTTGCCATAAGACATCAAATTATCCAGACATATGCAAGCACTATATTTCCATATATATAAATTTGAAGTCATTTCCACTTAAAAAGAAAATGGTACTGCCTGAATTGCAACAGATCTGTTCAACTTTTCCCACACACTACTAAATTCTCAGGAACATAGCAAACAAACTCTGATTTTAAAGGCTTCCTAATGTGGTACATGTAAAACAAGTTGTACTTGCAGTGGGTTGTGGTCTTAGATCACTGAGATTAAGCACTGAGTCAAATAAAGCACATGTGGTAATACATAAACAAAAGAATGGGAACATTTGAGATCTTCATTCAAAAAGTATTCTAAAAAATTGCCGAAATATTATTAGGGCTCTAGTTGTTCTATTATCAAACGTGTGCAAAGAAAAATATAAAGCAAGGTTTAAGCATTATACACTGGTGGCAAATGGCAGCAAAAAGACAAGGATGAATTGGGGACACTTGGTGGGGAAGGTGGAGGGCAGACGGGAGCACGGGGGACAGAGGTGATGGTGCACTGGTGATATGGTGATGGGGAATCCATGGGGATTACAACTGATGTCAAATATATATAAATTTTAAAAATGAGAAAAAAAAGGATGTGGGCAGATTTGAAATGGCTTTCTGGTTTATCTAGTTAGATTTTTAATTAAAGATTTCTAAAATTAGCGCAGTATAGATGACGATCTTCTTTGCTTATAGCCATACCCTTCCTGATGTCTGGTCCTAAATCCTGACTCCAAGTTTCTTAGCTGTGTGGTCTTTGTCAAATTACTGAACATCTTTTGTCTCAGTTTCTTCATTTGTAGAAAGGGAATCACAGTAGCATAGCAATGTGTCCAACACAAGCATTAATTTTGATGACTTTTAATATGTCATCCTCGCCCTGGTTAGAAATTCATTGTGCTAAGTTAAGGGTGAGTAGAAGGAGTCATTTTCACCATCATTAAACTTGGGAGGACCAGGTTCCAGGAGCAGGGGATACTGTGCATTTTCTGAAGTTCTTGACATCTTTGTGGACCTCAACACTTTTCATTCTCTTTTGGCTAAACTTCAGTGGTGACCATAGATGACTGCACACCGTCTCTGACCCTCACAACCTTAATTATGACTGAGCTAAAGATATGACCCTTAATAAACACTGCATCATAAGAATGCAGAGCCCTCCCCACATGACTAGAATACTTATTTAATCAAATCCATTGTTGTCAACAGTTCCCCAGACTTGGATTGTGGGGGCTGATGTACTCATTGTCTCCTTTCTTTAAAAAGGAAAAAAGAGGGGCCTCCCTGGTGGTGCAGTGGGTTAAGCAACGCACTAGGAAGCAAACCGCAGCCACTGCAGCACGAGTTCGATCCCTGCTGCCGGCCAGGGAGGGGACCCACATGGCGACCTCTCCTGCCTCGCCCGCTGCTCCCCTCAGCAGTGTACTTCAGTTGATCTGCCTGTTCTGCTCCCCACTCTGTCTCTGGAGGATCCTCTCAACGCCCGCACCTCTGGCCTGTATCCCAATGCTTGTATGCATAATAAACAAATATTTTTTTTAAAAAAAAGGAAAAAAGAAAATTGAAGAAATGGAATTTCAGCCTATAGCTCTCTTCATAGACTCAACCTTCATGAATGTGCCTACTAGTGGGCAGAAAAGACTTTCATTTACTTCAATGGCCTCAAATCCAGAAGTCTATAGCAGCTCACAGATAGACAGGCAGATCTGTAGGGTTTATAATGACTTGAGAGTTTGGGTCATTCAAGAGAGCAGCTCTGGACAGTTGTTTTCACCTAAAAATATGATTGTGTTAGATGCTCCAGTCTTTTAAGAAAAGTTATAATATAGCTTTCCATGTTGAATCTTCTACTTTTAAAGTGTTGGTAAAAATTCAAGTTTTTAAAAAAGATGTATTTATTTATGTATACAAGAACTAGGACTCACCAGAGACAGAGTGAAATACACTGCTGAGGGGAGCTGCAGGAGAGACAGGAGCGATCTGCTGTGCATGTAGACTAGTTCCCTCCTGAGCAGGATCAAACCCAGGGCCGTTGCAGTGATACCGCTGAGACTTAATCTCTAGGTCACCATTCTTGTTTAAATTAGTGTTTTATGCCTACATTTCTTACTTCTGTAACACAAATGAATTGTGAGTCAAATCTTTTGCTTTATGGAAAAAAACAAAAAAATAACACAATCTCTTATGCTTTATGCTGCATGGAACTAAGAAATTTGAAAGACATTTTGATCAGAATGAAACCAACTTGATGTGTATGGTAGGGCCAGGAGTGTATGGTTGAGAAAGGAATGAAAGATAGACAAGACTCCATCAATAAGACAAAGGAAAATGACAAGTGAACTAAGTGTTATAGAATCACATGTCAACAGCTTGATTTTGTAAAAATGTCCTAGTATTACAATACAGACATCATAAAAAGGAAAGTTAAATCAGGTATAATGTACCAATATCACATTTCCAGACCCTAGCATCTATCCCCTATCATTGCTTAGTTCTTCCAACTACAACAGCTTGTGGAATTGATTATTTTTAAAAGGTTGTAGAGAAATAAGTCATGTTTTATCTAGGAGGTTGGCCACAGAAAAACATGTTTCCCAACTGAATACTGAAATTTCCAACACCCATATACCGTGAGTGCATATCACACACATATTTGCATATTTGGCCAAAGCACTTTGGATTTGTGTACTGTATTTGACAAATCAAAGATGTGTACAAATCTGCATATACTGCATGTTCTACGGCTGGCCTCTTGTAAGGCAAAAGGTCAGACAGCATGTTGACCAGGAGTCCAGATGTGGCTTTTCAGAAAAACACATTCCTTAGCTTGGCTTCTGTATGTCTTAGTTGCCAAGATCCAATCTTCTGTATTCAACTCAGTCTCACCACACTCCTGCCTCATCTCAAATGACCACCACAGTGGTTGATTTCGTATTGGACTAGAAAGAAGGAAAAACCTTGAGAATATATATTTAGCTCCACAACAAGCTCAGGAAGATGTGACAAATGCGGTATAGTGCCATATGTTAATTTCTCTCAATATCTAAGTTATTTCTATCAAAAATATTTTCTAAAGCACTCCTATCACTGCATTTATACAAGTGTGCCATAATTTCTAAGCCTTGGCTCTCTGGTAGGACAGAAACTATGCTCCATTTGGTTGTCTAAACTCTCAGATGGAAAAACTAACCACAAATCTTAATTCCTTAAAGATTACTTGTAGCATAGAATCTGAGACCATATTAATGAGCTTTTAATTCACTGTTTCATTAAAATTCATTGGTCTATCTTGCAGTTGGAATATACTTTTTACTCATCCATGATTTTATAAAAGTATGAATTGGTCATTTGGAAAATATTGGTTCATCAAGTTATGCAGATCTTCCAAATGTTGACACATTTCATATGCAAAATTTGAAAAATCATATTAGTTAATATCAATACCGATATCATCAGAAAATGTCTTTTAAGTACTGAGAAGCTGGCAAGCTTGTGGTGATGGATTTAAGCTTTCCAAAGTTCTAATTTCCTCTTGAAAGCTGGAATTTTATCTTTGGCAACAAATACTGTCAGTTGTTTTTCTTGACATAACAGGCTCACTTTGTTCATTTTCAAGAAAATATCTGCCAAATACCCAAGTATAATCTGTCAGTTATTTGTTCAAATAAAAATAGTCTGTCATGAAAAAAAAGTGATTAGTTCAGCTCACAACTGAATTGCACAAGTACTTTTCCTTGAGACAGCTATCACATGTTAGTATGCGGCAAAAATGCTTTGTGCATACATTTCCTTTCATCACACAGACTAGTAAAATAAAATTTAAAAAGAAAATACAGGTTTACATTTCCTATAAATACATTAACATAAGCTCATGCTTCAGAATTTTTTTGCATAAAAGAACTGGGGTGTAGGCCAGAGGTGCGGGATTCAGACACAGAGCAAGGAGCAGAACAGGCAGATCTACTGAAATCACTGCTGAGGGGAGCAGCAGGTGAGACAGGAGTGGTCTGCTGCGCCATGTGGGTCACCTCCCTGGCCGGGAATCGAACTCAGGCTATAGGTGAATGTGCTGAGACTTAACCCTGAGGCCACCAAAGAGGCCCTTAAGTTTGAGAATTTTGAAGCATTGGGCATTCCTGATAACTCTGATGAAATAAAAGTCAGATGTTCACTGAGGTGGGGAGGAAGAAGAAAGATACAATCAACTCATAACAGAATCGTTACAATCATTATATGATTTCCTGTGTATGAATAAAATTCTAAAATTCGCCTCAGTAGAAACTCTCTAGATTATAAGTGACCTAGCTTACTTTTAAAGAAACTACCAAAAATGTGAGAATCACTGCCAACAACAGCAAAAATCACACACCATTAAAGAACATCTCCCTACAACAATGGTCAAATCTGGTCAGACACAATTCAGATTGGCCTACCCATATTTGACCCATTGTTTTCTATAAAATGTGTGGATTTGTTATATAATGTTCACAGCATCATTATTCACAAGAACTAAACGATGAAAATAACCCAAATGCACATCAACAGATGAGTGGATAAATGAAATGTACTATACACATACAATGGAATATTATGCAACCTTAGAACAGAATGAAATTCTGATATATACTATAACATGAATGAAGTTTGAAGACATTATGATAAATGAATAAATCGGACACAAAAGACAAACACTGTATGATTCCATGCATATGAGGGGTCTAGAATATTCTACAGAGACATGGAAATATTCCATAAGGAGGATCCTTTAACACAAGTGCCAATATTTGGGGCAGATGCAAGCATACTATTTAATGAAGTCAAGATATTGAATAAACTGATAGTTACATTTGAGCAATGCAACTGTAAAGAAAACTATAATTCTAAGTGTTCTGGTTGCCTGTTGGTTTATTTTTTAATCCTTTCATTTAGTTTCCAAGCCACTTTCTCCTCCTACTTCCTTCTGTTACTGTCTCTTCTCCACTCTCTCATTTTTCTTTCTTTTATTCCTTCCTTCAATCATTTTTCACGTTTTGCTGCTATTTATTTGGCCTTCTCATGTACATTTATTCCTGTCTGCCTCAGCCATGTTTTCCTCTTTTCTACCTCAACTTGAAATTCTTACCCCAGAAGGGCTTTATGAAAAGCCTCTACCTGGTGTGTCTTGTGCTTCAGCAATACCCCTTTAGCAATAGGTATGAGGCAGAGAGACTCAAGATAGCTCAGGAATCTCCAACCTGTTAGTATAGAGTGTATCCGAAGAGGAAACACTGATGCAATCTTTTTTCACTGTCTGACAAGCTGTTAACAGCTGGAGTAAAACAGATGAGATTTTTTTTTCACATCAGAAATTAGAAAAGCAATTCAGTATGGGCATCTAAAAGCAAATTAAAGTATATTTTCGAGGGCAGTAATCTCTCACCCACTTTACATGTAGTTGACAAATAAAAGTCAGTATTAATTGGACATAGTTCATAATTGATATCGTTGAGTTTAATTGCCTTCACTAATTTAGTCAGTTAAGGTCACAGAGTAAGATGTTTTCTAGATGGACAGTGAGCTCTCACAAGGCAGCATAGGGTAGAGTTTAAGAGAACTGACTCTGGAGTCCCATTCCTTGGGTTTGGACCCTGAAACTATTCTCACGAGCTGGATGGACATGGGTAAGTTATTTGAGTTCTGAAATGTTTCCATTTTAAATACTATCAGGATCTTTGTAAATATTTGGATTTCTTTCCAAACAATAATTTAAAGATTGGTGTTGAGGGCTTGATGTGGGTTGTAGTAAGAGACATAGCATTGGATAGACTCAGGAGTGAGAAGGGATCTGCTTGAAAGTTTCCAGGTTATGAGGAGGAACAAGGCAAGACTTTCACAGCTGTGCCATAAGTAGCAGGAGTTCCAAGAGTACATGGTTACCTCCACACTGATGCATCAGAGATAATCTTCATGAGACATTTCAAGGCCACGTTGTAGTAGTACAAAGTCCAGATATGTAATAATGGGTCCATTTTGAGTGAAGGCATCAAGATAACGAAGTGGGTGTTATCTACAGCAAACACAACTTAAAAAAAGACAAGTCTGGAGAACAATGTAGAAAAGGCAGGAGGTGCCAGGTTATAGATAGCCTGAATGATAGCAGAGAGAAACATTCCTCTGTCCATTAGTCCTGGGCATCATTAACAACAAATGTATCCTTTCTTCCCTTCTCCCTGGAGTGCAGGGGGCAATGCCTGCAACCCAGTCCTGTGACAGGAAGGCCCCCTCCCTCTACTTCTCATCCCAGCAGATACCCCTCCATTCATACACCCACATCCTCCCAAATTTGAGTAGTAAAGATTTGCCTAATATTTCATGAGCCATTAGCACTAATAGCTGAAACATGTTTCTATCACCAGTCAGCGTTCTAGCAGGTCCAAAGGGAACTTCAAAGTGTCCACAATGACCCCTATTCTATCCATTACACTACATTGATCAGACACTCGATCCCACAATGTAGTTGTGTAGCCTACATGATTTGACTTCTGTTGGCATGTTTGCTGAGTCTCTGCTGGTGCTGGAACCAACTATAAACCCTACCCATATGGAACCAACTAAACCCCTGGAACCAACTATAAACCCTCTGTGTCTGGGTTAATGTAGGCTTCTGTCTCTGTCTCTCCTCCCACATAGATTCTCCATATAGCTAGCTTGAGCTTTTTCACAGCTTGGCAAACTTGAGGTAATCATGCTTCTTAAGAGATATCTCAGGGCTTCAAGAAGAAGAAAGCAAAAATTTCTAGTCCTCTTATAGGTTAGATATGGAAGTGGTATAACACCACTTGTGCCATATTATATCAGTCAAAGCAATCATAATCCATCTCAGACTCAGAAAAGCACATAGAGTTCACTTCTCAGTGAGGAAGTGTCAGAATTTGTGACATGATTAATTTATCACATTGAACTTGACAACAGGAATTTCCTACATAGAAAACTTCCTATTGCTGATTCTGCCTCCCTTTATCCTTCCTCTCATTTGGAACAGAACTTCAAATGCCCTAGATATCCAGCCACCTGGATCAGACTTGACTTTGCAATTTCCATTCTTGGAAATTAATTGTGTCCTCCCAAAAACACAAGTTGAAGCCCTAACCTCCCAATACTTCATAATGTGTTCTTATTTAGAAATTGGGTCCTTGTAGATATAGTCAACTTAAAATGAAGTCATTCATGTGGATCCTAATCCACTGTGACTAATGTCATTATAAAAATGGGAAATTTGTATATAGAAATAGACACACAGAGAAAGACAATATGAAGAGATACTGGAAGAAGATACTCAAGTAATTCCCAAGGTGACCAAAAGCTAGGAGAGAAGCTTAAAAAAGATTCTTTCCTAGAATCTTCATTTTGGAACTTTGGTCTTTTGAACTATAAAACAAATTCCTGTTCTAAACCATCCAGTTCATAATACCTTCAAATAGCAGCCTTGGAAAACCAACACACCCTCTAGCATCTGGGTCATCTGTAGAAGTTACAAGAGTTTCCTCTGCATTGATAAAGTCCATCCTAAGAATCTGACCCCCATCACTTCCTTCTATAGCACCCCCCCCAGCATCCCTTCCAACTGAGCCTGCAAGGCATAAAGAGACACACAGTACCTTCAGCATGAATTACCTCATTTAACTCCCATAACTAATCTAGAAGTCAAAATCTTATTCTGTCCAAGCTGCTCTAACAAAATACCACCAACTGGATAGCTTTTATTGAGTTATTGTTCACAGTTCTGGAGGCCAGCAAGATCAAGTTCAATATACCAGCATGGTCACATTTGGGTGAGAACCCTCTTCTTAGTTCATAGTCGGCTCCTTTTCTCTGTGTTCTCAAATGGTAGACAGGACTAAGGATCTCTGTGGTATCTCTTTTATAAAGCACAAATTCTATTCATGAAGGTTACACTCTCAAAACTTAAGTACCTTCCAAATACCATCAAATCAGCTGTTGGATTTTAATATATGAATTTTGGAGAGACACAAACATTCAGACCATAGTAATCAGGCATAACTACTCCCATTTTATGGAAAAGAAACTTGAGTCCCAGAGGTTATGGAACCTTCAAGATCATGTAGTTATGAGCTGCGGGGCAGGTAACATTGGCTTGCATTGCAAAACTCTTTCCATGATGACATGGCCGTCTCCCCTTAAATGTCACTGTTTAAAAGTGGGAACATGCTTTCTGTATAGAACTTAACATTTATCTTATTCAGTGCATTTCTTTTTCCAAAAACAACTTTTTTCTCTAAAACATTGTAAATAATCACCCCTTTTGCTATATGTAGTGCCATGAACCAAACTAAGAGTTTACAACAAGATGAAGTTACAACCATTACCTCAAAAATTACAAGTGTCACCCCATGTTTATTGCAGCACTATTTATAATCAGTAAGACCTGGAAACAACACAAATGCCCAAAAGCAGATAACTGGATCAAGAAGATGTGGTATATATACACAATGGAATACTATTCAGCAATCAAAAAAGAAAAACTAGAGCCATTTCTAGAAATATGGATGGAGCTAGAAGGGATTATGCTCAGCAAAATAAGTCAGAAGGCAAAAGAAAAATACCGGATGGCTTCATTCTTAGGAGGAATGTAAAGGAACAACTACAGGAAAATAATAATAAAAGAGAGCTCAAGGAAATGAACAATTACAGCCAAAACCAAACAAACAAAAAACACAACAAGAACAAAAGGACAAAAACAAACCAAAGGGATCATTTAGGGGAAGGGGGATAGAGACTGGGATGAGGACAGAAAGAGCACAAGGGACTGAGGTGATGGTGCACAGGTGAAATGGTGGTGAGAATTCCTTGGGGACTACAAATGATGTCAAATATAATTAAATAAACCTTAAATAAATAAATAAATAAATAAATAAATAAATAAATAAATAAATAAATAAATAAATAAATAAATAAATAGAAGAGATATTCATATAGTCCCTACCCCCGCCCAAACTGCAAGTGCCAGTTAAGGGCATTTTAAATATTCCAAGGAGACCAAAGTAAGAAATTTTTAGCAGATATTTCTTGAAGAAGGTTTCAAGAAATACCTTAAGTAAGGTATTATGTGCTATAGTGTACAGGGTTCATAAAATATGGTGCCCACCTCTCCTCAGGTAGTCAGAGGAACTAACCATCAACACAAACTAAGTGATCTCATATCTTAGAAGGCAAGTGATCTCATTTCTACACAAAGAGGTTAGATGAATGGGCCACCTGGAACTCATCAGCAGGTTTGCTCTGACACCAACACAACTTTGTTATTTATAAAACATTCCTATCTTCCATCTCCTTCCCCATTTTCCTTGCCTTATGTGGACAAGTTCCTAAGTTTAAATTTTATAGGTTTTCGAGACTCTACTCTTTCTTCTCTTCTACTTCCTGAGAGAGTGCCCACTTGCCAGACTTGCCCGTAACTTTTTCCTAGGAGCCAAAGGCCTGTCCTGTTTCACTGTCAATTCTGCTTTCTCTTTCAAAGCCTCTAACTGCCCCATATCCATTGGCAGAATGTTTGAAGTGCTGAATGCAAGTGAATGGAAATACAGTTTTAAAGCTCACTCCCAGGTCAACTCACAGGTATAAGACTTTATCACCATAGTGTTACTTCAGAGTCACCAACAGAAATACATCTTATTCCTTAAACTGCCATCTCTCACTGACTTTTGTTACAAGACAAAAGTTGAGTTAATGCTTCATTCTTTTGACTTAAACCCAGATTATAATCTTCTGTGTATATGTATGCATGTTTACCTCTTTGTGTTTGTGTGTGTCAATATTTATGTCTGTATTTCTTTACTCCGAGAGTACCTGCAAACACTGACAGCAGCAGTGAAAATGTCTTGTGTCAGATCTTGATTTCCAAACACTATTTGTCATCAAAGACGCATAACTTCTTAGAAAAATGGCTGATTCAAGGACTGGGGCACAGAAAATACAAGATGATCCTATCTTCTTCACAATATGATACATGATAATCTTACAAGCTTACATTCCATTAAACTCTCAAAAACCCATTGATAACAATCAGCAGAATCGAATACATATGTATTAAGTGCCTACTACTTGCCAGGACTCAGGATTCCATATTGGAGGGACAATGATAAGTAAGATAGTTGAGGCCTCTGACCTCAAGCAACTTACAATCTAACAAGAAATGCACATAAGGAAGCAAGCAGTCACACAACTTAGTGGAACAGTTGCTCGTAAAACAGGGTCATAACCTATGCGTGCTTGCAGAGAGGTAGTGAGGAGAAAATACAAAGAATATGGGTGCTCTATAGGCACAGAGTGAAAAAGCATCTCAGGGAAAGGAGTCAGCACATGAGAAAGCAGGGGTTAGGTAGGCAATGATAAGTTGAAGAAAGTGAGTACGTTGCTTAGGGATAGAGTGAGGAAGGAGGTACAGCAGAGAGAGGCTTCTAAGTGGTAGACAGACTTCACCATTAGAAGATATAAATGTTTTCTGCCATTTAACAGCATTTGGACTTTATTCTTAAAGCAGTAAAAGGCATTGAGAGTTTGTGTTTCTATTTTTAGGAACATCATGCTGGCTACCACATGTTGAAAAGCTGAAGAGGAACAAGGAATAGCAAGAAAATCTATGTGACCTTGAACGGTTTACATGTATTCTCTGTCTGTTTCTTCACTTGTGAAATGTGGAAAATAATAGTCCATTATTTTTAGGGCTGTGTGATAGGGTTAAATAGGTTAATATATGTAAAATGTCCTAGGCATTGCTTGACCACATATTGGCCTTTCTTCAAGCATTAGCTATAATTATTAAAGCATTTATTGTACTATGCATTAAAGCATTTTATACCTTTAGAAATGAATGGTACACACATTACTGTGTGTCACATTTTTGGGGGGTATTTTAGTTTTTTTCTTACTGCATTGTTAAGTACTTAGTTATTATTCTTTTGCTACAAGCCAAGATGATTTTAGGGCCTGAATTTTATGGCATAATTCCGTAAACATAGTTTTGACAATATTTCTAGAAGAGACAACTTCTATGAAAAGGAGAAATAAGGCCAGTATGAGAGGCAATCAGTTCAGGCTGACAGATTCTTAGGTTCTGTGATGTGTGTGGAGTAAGTACTATGGTAGAGCGAGATGGTGCAGGGGGGTGGGGGGGTGTCTTTTCCTGCCAAAAAACGCCACAAGTTTAGAACACATCAGACTAAGGGACTGATACACTTGTCTTGAACTGGGTGAAAAACAAAAAAGTCAGATAAACTCTCAGAGCTTCAATGACACAGAGACAAGTCAGCATTTCCAAAGTGAATATTATGTAGGGACTCATCAAAAGATACTCACCCCTAGTTAGTAGCATGGCAACCAGAAACAGTACAGCACACACATTTCCTTTAGGGGACGTCTGCCTTTCACATTTGCCGCACCAGTTTTTCACGCTGTTCCTTCTTTCTCCAGTTCTAGTGTTCCCTTGTTAATGTTCCAGTCCCTTTAAGCTGATGATAGATGTGAGAGTTAATTATGTAAAATCTCAGTCAGAGATGCTGAAATTTCAACATTTTCCTTCCCAAATGGAAAAAACAACCCAATAGCTCGTTTCATGTTCACCGCTCTATCTAATTCTCTGAATTCTTGTTTATTATTTACCAGCAAATATAAAAGATTAAGCTGGTATTCTTTCTCTAGCTTTATTTGCAGTTTTCACAGTCCACTAAACTAGAAGAAAGCTTCTATTTGGTTGGAATGTTTTTGACTCAGTCCTTGCTCTCCACAGTGCTATCCTCTCCTATTTACCTCATGATAAAGCAGATATAAGTCTCTTCAATATCTTAGTTTCTATAAACTATATTCACATGGAACATATCCCCAAACAATTCACTCTGATTTTTTAATAACCTTTCTATTGTAAAGTGAAGCATACAGAACACTCCACCACATAATACGGTTGTGCCCTTATGACCATCTCCCAGGTTAAGAAAGAAAACCATTGAATTAAAAGCTTTACAGGAGAGAGTTGTATTCTATGTGAATTTTATCTCAATAAAACTATTTTTTTAAATATCTGAAAAAAAGAAAGCTTTTCCTGCCATTCTAGTAATTTCTCAGTATTCACTGCCTATATTCCCGACCTCTCCCACCCTGAAAATACTCATTATCCTGGCTTAATTTTCTTTATAGTCTTGTCACCCAGGGGTGAAATTCTATGTACTCTAATCTTGTCTGTTAAAAAAAAGAAGTCTTTTAGTTGACAGTTTCCCTCATCTTTTTTCTTTTTCTTACTATTTATCTGTTAAGGAATGGGGAATATTTGACCCATATAATTTCCCACTGTTTAAATTTTGTAATCACAGTGCAGCTCAGCATATTGCTCTGTCTTTAACATTTCTTAAAAATTTGTAGCTGGAGCCAGAAGTTTGATCAGAATCATATGCAACCTCTGTGGCAAGACTATCTATAGCTGGTGTTCTGTTCTTTCACTGGTAAGACTACATAAATTCTGATGGTCTTTCCTTTCATGATATGAGTAGCTGTTGATGCTCAATACCTGGCTCCACCAATTCATTGGGAGGTGGTAAAATGGTGACATCCTAATTCTAATTTTTCTTATTTTTATTAGCTAAAACACTTTTATCAGTAGCCATTACTTCTCATTTATAACTATTACTTAGGGAGAAAAGTTATGTAGGAAATACAGGATAAGTGTTGATAAATAGATAGATAGATATAGAAACATTTATTATTTATATATCTTTACCATAATTATTACTATCTCTTGATAATGACCAACTCATTTTTATAAATATTTAGAACTCATGGATTTCAATATATTTTATCGAGTTCTATTGCAATTATTATCTTTTATGAAGATCAAATTGTCCTATCTTTAGCCAATGGGTGTCTATTTCAAGTTGCTTCCTGAGTCTTTTTAAATTTTTCTCATTTTTTTTTAAGTTGGATTTTTTTTCCTCTCATAATTTTGATTTGGTGTAAGCTCCCAAATTCTCCTGTAGGTCATATTGATTTGTGTTACTACCTTTATTGCTTATTTAGGCACATTTCTTCTTTTGCTCAAGAATTTTGATTCTCAAAGTATGATGTCTAGACTAGCACCATCATCATCACCTGGAGACTTAATAAAAATAGAAATTTTCAGAGCATACCCCTGGTTACTGAATCAGATACTGGGGTGAAACCCAGGACTATATGTTTTAAAAAGTCCACCAGGGGAGTATGGAAGGTAGCAGCTCTGTTGCTGTTAACTCAGGGACTGAGTTACAAATCCACACTGGGGATTTTAACGCTTAGGGACTATGTTGGATTAAAGGGTTTGCAGAGTCAGCGAGAAGGCCAGAAAGCACATCATTAGAGAATTACAGCAGTAAGGGTGACAGCGGTGATCACTGAATTGAACCTGGGGCTCCCAAAGTAGGACTGTTGGAGCCCAACTGGAAAGCAGAACCAAATCAGATCATCTTTGTCTTCTCATAGAAGAAGCTATTATTTGTAACCTGAGGCTGCAATATTTGAAGCACCCATTGAGCAGAGCCAAACTAATACAAAAATTAAATGATCTCACTATGGAGTTTGAAGCACCTGGATATTAACAATGGAGCAAACCCTCTCCCCCTCCCCAGAGGAAGATTCCACATTTGAAAAGCAGGAACAAAAATTCCTGGCTTGTGGCCCTGATTCAACATATTCCCCACCCAGGGCTATTGTTCAACTATTGCTGAAAGGTTGAAGCTGGGTTGAGACTATATCACACATTTTGGCCAAGGAGTTGACCTAGGTGTGGGGCTCACTATGGATCCCTACCAAACAACTGCAACAATTAGGAGGTTTAAACACACGATGATCATGTCCCAGTTCCTTCCTACCTTAACTGGCACCAGTCTCCCAGCCATCTGGACAGGTGCAAAGACATCAGTTTGTAAAATAATAGACAACTAAAGGTGTTAGATAGAAAATTTATTATTATACCCAGATTCTTGTAAGAGAGACTTAATAAGCAAATTTATTAATATAATGAAAGGAAATGCCTTATTACAGCCTATAAAAATTAAAATAAGGACACGGGAAACATATCACATATGCTAGAGTTATAAAAACTCTAAGAGACATATCCATCAGCAGAACTGTAGAACATGCCCACTGAGTACTTTAAGGTAAAAATTACAACCATTCTTATCAAATTAAGAAAAAAAATGGTGATGAAGAACAATAAAGATCAAGAAAATATGAGATTGTTACAATAATAGCTCATGGATCTAAAAAATACTGGAACAGCATAAAAAATACAATAGAGGGCCTCAGCAGTAGAAAAATGAAGGTAATGAGAGAAATAGAGAATCTGAAAGCAAAATAGTGTAGTATACCTAAACAGAACAACAACGTGAAAAAGAACTTATATAATAAAAAGCATGTAAAAGAATAATATGAAGAGAAATAATACCTGCATCATGGGGACTCAGAAGTAAAAGAGAAAGAAACAGAAAATTTATATAAAGAAATAATTATCGGGCCTCCCTGGTGGTGCACTGGGTTAAGCAACGCACTATGCAGCAAACCACGTCCACTACAGCACGAGTTCGATCCCTGTTGCCAGCCAGGGAGGGGACCCACATGGTGCAGCAGACCTCTCCTGCCTCGCCCGCTGCTCCTCTCAGCAGTGTGTTTCAGTCAGTCTGCCTATTCTGCCTCCCAGTCTGTCTCTGGTGGATCCTCTCACCGCCCATGCCTCTGGCCTGTACCCCAGCTCTTGTATGCATAAATAAATAAATCTTTTAAAAAAAAGAAATAATGATTCAGAACCATCTCAAACTGCAAAAAGAAAAAAAGATAACCTGATCCAAGAGATGTACAGACATCCAAACAAAAAATACTAGACCAAATATACCAAGATACTATAATTAAACAGTTTAAAATCAAAGGCAACAAAATAATGTCAAAACTATTGCAGGAAGGCAAGATAACCTATAACAAAACACCTATTCAACTGTTTTTATATTTTTTGGAGGAAACCTGACAGGCAAGAAATACTGAAAAAGAAATATTTCCAAACTAGAGTATTTTATTCAGCAAGACTGAATTTGAGACAGAATGAAGGGTAAGGAGTCTCACCGAAAAACATAAATTAAGAAAACATATCAACACCAAGATAGAGATAAAATAAGTACTAAAAAGACTATGACAAGCAGCAACAAAACAAATATAGAGGTAACTAACATCTAAATTATACACCCATAAGAACAAGGTTGATATCAAACTATCCAATGAGTCACAAAATAGTTCATCATACACTAATCTTAGCATAACCTTCAAGCAAAAATCAATAGAAGTAACACATAAGACAATGAAAATGGAACTTAAACAAAACATTAAAAGAAGATATGAAAAAATAAAAATACAAAATCAAACTGAAAACATCAAAAACAACAAAAAGCATTTATGTCTCAATAAACATCTTATTTGCAAATGAATTGAATTAACCAATTTAAAAGTGTGGAGTGGCTGAGTGGATTTCAAAAGAAAGTCCAACCTTCTGCTATAGATTTTTTTTAAGATTTATTTTTTTATGCATACAAGAACGGGGTACAGGCCAGAGGTATGGGGGTGAGAGGATTCACCAGAGACAGAGTGGGAAGCAAAACAGGTGGATCAACTGAAATACACTGCTGAGAGGAGCGGCGGGTGAGGCAGGAGAGGTTTGTTGTGCCCTGTGGGTCACTTCCTTGGTGGGGTATCGAACTCATGCTGCAGTGGCTGCGGATGCTTCATAGTGTGGTGCTTAACCCCTTGCACCACCAGTAGGCCCCAGCTATAGATTTCTATGAACAGCTCTACACCAACAAATTCTGCTGTTCATAGACTCTACCTTATCAACAAAGACAAGCACAGAATTAAAGACTGAAAGATAATACTACAAGCAAATGGCAATCAAAAGACATCCTGCATAGCTATATTTATATCAAATAAAATAGTTTCAACTAAAAAGGGTAATAAAAAGTTGATATGGACATTTCATTGTAATTACAGGTTTAATACAAAAAGAAGAATTAACATATAAGCATATATGCACCAAATGATGGAATACCAAGATGAATAAGGCGATTAATAAAAGAACTAGAGATATACTGACAGCAACACAATAGCATTACAAGATTTTAATACTCCACTACATTCTGGTCAGATCGAGCACAGAGAATAAATAACGAAGTGATTGCCTTAAATTAAATTCTAGACCAAATATACTTACAGAGATCTGCAAAACACTCCTCAGAAAAACAGCACAAGAATACGAGAAACCAATATCCCTGATGAATATTGATGCAAGATTTTTCCACAAAGTCTTAGCAAGTCACATTCAACAATACATTATAAGGATTACACATTTTGATAAAGTGGGATTTATCTCAGTGATATAAGAATGATTTAATATATACAAATCAATCTACGATAGCCTCAACAAAAGAAAAGATGAGAGAGAAGGCAGCAGGGAACTTATTAATAGAAATAATTGAGAATTTCTCAAGTCCAATGAGAGATGAACATCCAGGAAGCAGATAGAACACCCAAGTTCCTACATGCAAATGACCTACACCAAGATATATCATTGCTAAGTTATCAAAAATTAAACAAAAAAATTTAATAGGAAGTGTGGGAAAATAGATAATTTACAAAGGCATCCAAACTAGTCTTTCCTCAGATTTTGCTCCAACCACACTGCAGGCAAAAAGGGAGTGGAATGAATTGTTCACCATCCTGAAAGTCAAGACCTTCTAGCCAAAGATACTCTATCCTGCAAAATTAATATTCAAATAAAAAGGTGAAATAATCCCAGACAAGCTGAAGCTAATGGAGTTTATCACTACCAGACCTGCTCTACAGGAAACATGGAAAGCTCTTGTACAAAAAAGAAAAAAATGAAACACAAATCCTGATATAGGACTATACACCAGAAGCATGAGCAAGAATAGTGAGTCAACAACACACTAAATATATACACATATATATGTAATTTTTGTAGCAATATAATTTAACCTGATCATTACTCATATACTAATTGACTTTAGAGACATCGCCTCCCTATCTCACAGACTTTTTCTTCTTCTAAAACATCAATATTATGTATGTGTTTGTGTGTACATATATATGTATGTGTGTCTACATATATGTATGTATATTAATTATACTCTCTAGGCCTGTTTGCCTCAGCTTCAAAAGTGGAATTTCCACTGTTAAATTCCTTTCTATTCCAGAAGAGAAATAATTGGAACATCTATGTCTGCAGCCATGTTGGAGAAAGACATGTTGAAGGCTTTAAATTAAATTACATTGTGGTTATAAGTTAAACTTTCTGAGAACGGACTTCCTCGATAGCTTTGATTCAGGCCTCCCAAAATGTTTCACACTGTGACTCATGCTTCCTTCTGGAAATGACAAAGCTTCCTCACCACCCTGATCCAAGCCACCTGCTTTTGGTCCTCCATGCTTTCAGGAAGGGATTGAGCCCTATGTTGCATTTTTTCCATGGTGGGCAAGGAAACTCATCTTTTGTTTTTCCAGAGAGAGAAACACACACACACAGTTAAAGAATGACACATTGAAAACTAATACCAGGCAGAGTATCCATATGATTGATCACCCCACCATTGGAAAATTAATAAATGATTTGAGAATTTTAAGAACAAGAGGCAGCTAACTTTTTAACCATTATGTCCCAACATTTTTAAATAAGGAAAGAAACATATAGTTACTTTACAAAACTAATGTTTTTATTTATTCAAGGTGATCTTAAAGAATTTGGATTTTGCAAGTAGCTAAAAATCAGTGTTGAGCAAGTGCTGGTAACTCTGTGGTGATTTGTAGCGACAGTAATGAGGACACAAACTTTTAAAACATGTGGGACTCAGCAAAAGCAGTACTATGAGGGAAGTATATAGCAATATATACAATATATACAGCAACAAACAAGAAAGAGCTCAAATAAATAACTTTGTCACCCACCTCAAGGAACAGGAAAGAAGAATATATATAAAACCAAAATCCAGGGCCTCCCTGGTGACGCAGCGGGTTAAGCAACGCACTATAAAACAACACCCACCTACTGCAGCACGAGCTCGATCCCTGCCGCCAGTCAGGGAGCGGACCCACATGGTGCAGCAGACCTCTCCTGCCTGGCTGCTGCTGCCCTCAGCAGTGTGTTTCAGTTAGTCTGGCCGTTCTTCTCCCCACTCTGTCTCTGGTGAATTCTCTCACTGCCCTGGATTCTGGCCTGTACCCCAGCTCTTGTATGTATAAATAAATAAATCTTTAAAAAACAAATAAAAAATCCAGGAAGAAAAAGGAAATAATAAAAATTAAAGCAAAATAAATGAAACAGAAATCAAAAACACAGCCCAAAAAGTTAATGAAGCCATAGTCCGTTTCTTTGAAAGAGATAAATAATATAGGCAAACCTCTAGCTAGGGTCACAAAGAAAAAAAAGGGAGAAACTCAAATAAGTAGATTCAGAAAGGAAAGAGAAATTATAACAGATATTGTAGAAATTCAGATGATAATAAGAGACTTCTGAGTGCTTATTTGCTAATGAGTTCAATAACCTAAAAGAGATGGGCAAATTTTTAGAATTATACAAATTTCTGAGCCTCATTAGAGAAAAAATAGAAAATATAATACACTAATTACAAGCAAGGAAATTGCAGTAGTAACATAAACTTTCCCAAAAACAAAAATTCAATACCAGACTACTACAGGTTTGTGAGTTCTACCAAACCTTCAAAGATGAGCTTAAACCCATTCTGCTCAAATTCATACAAAATAGTGAGCAAAAGGGAATGATTCCAAATATATTTTATGAGTCCAACATTACTCTAATACCAAAACCAAGCAAAGGCACCAAACGCAAACATAAAGAAAAGTAGAGACCAATTTCCTTAATAAACACAGACACAAAAGTTCTCAACAAAATCTTCGCAAACAGAATCCAACAGTGCATTAAAAGGATTATACACCACAACCAAGTGGGATTTGTACCAGTAACACAAGGATGGCTTAACCTCCAAAAATGAATCAAGGTAATCCACCATATCATGTTTATAAAATCATATCAATAGATGCCAACAAAGTATTTGATAAGACTCAAAACTTATTTATGATGAGAAACTAGTGATAAATGGAACAAACCTAAACATAATAAAAGCCATACCTGACAAACACTATTGTCAATACTAAAACTGAAAGTTTTTCCACTAAGATCTGGTATAAGACGAGGAAGCCCACTGTCATCACTATTATTCACCATCGTATTATAAGTTGTATTTTATAGTTAGAAAAATTAAGCAAGAGAAAGTTATAAAAGGAAATCCATATAAGATGTAAAGCTATCTATCATTCTTTGCAGATGTTATGATAATATACATAGTAAACCTACAGACTCCACAGGAAAACTAGTAAAAAAATAAAACAGTTCAGCAAAATGAGGCACTATAAATTCAACACAGGAAAGTCTGTTGCCTCCTTATATGCAAACAATGAACAAACAGAAGAAATTAAGAAAGCAGATTTACAATCAAATATCAAAAAGACCAGCACAACAAGTGCTGATGAGGATGAGGGGGGAAAGGAAAAATACTCTAATTCTATAACTAGGAATGTAGACTGACTGGTCCAGACCCTATGGAAAGTGGTTTTGAGGTTCCTCTAAAAAGACTAAAAATGGATCTGCCATATCACCCAGAAATTCCAGCCCTGGTATCTACACAAATGACACAAAAGGAAACACGCACCTCTCCCTATGATTATCGCAATACTATTTAAAATAACCAAGATAAGTCACAGGAGGTGAGAGGATTCACTACAGAGAGCCGGGAGCAGAACAGGCAGATCAACAGAAGTACACTGCTGAGGACAGCAGTGGGCGAAGCAGGAAAGGTCTGCTACGCCATGTGGGTCCCCCCCTGGCCGGCAGCAGGGATCGAACTCATGCTGCAAGTGGCTGCTGTTTGCCTCATAGTGCGTTGCTTAACCCACTGCGCCACCAGGGAGGCCCGCAAAGAAAACTTTTAATGGCGAAGTTTTTAGATAGAAACTTCTTGCTTTCAAGTTATTGACTAAATTGCCCTCATAAATAAAAAAAAAAACTTAAAAGGCTAACCCTGATAGATTGATATAATTTTCCCTTTTCTCATAACATAACCTCAAATTACAAAATCTTATTTGAACTTCCCTTTTCTTTGAAACAAACGAGAAGCAAGAAAGTGAAACTAAAACACTGCTATAATTGTGGCACTTTTCTTGAAGTGGGGGGGAAATCTGCATGTACACAGTTTGTCTGTACTACATTACAAAGAATTTCAATAGTTCTTTTGGAAAGTTCAACAGAAAGAAAATCTACTTAACTCTAAATCAAAACGCTTTCTGTATTTACTTTGCCCTTCTTAGTTTTCTACAATCAGCATGCAGAAAACATGTTTTTAAGTAAATTCCTGCCTTGTCAATCAATAAGATTGGGGATGTTTCTTAATTTTTGTATCAAGTTGTTTAATGAAAGCACCATATCTTTTTTTTTTCATTTTTTTTATTAGTTATATTTGACATCATTTGTAGTCCCCAGGGGGTACCCACCACCATTTCACCCGTGCACCATCACCTCAGTCCCT
>JAGFMF010012069.1:1305303-1326780 GCA_019455555.1 Galemys pyrenaicus | reverse complement strand
TTGTTGTTGTTTACTTTTGGTTATAATTGCCCAATTCCTTGAGCTTATTCTTTATTGTTGTTTTGTTCTTTCATATTCCTCCTAATAGTGAAGCCATCCGATATTTTTCTCTTGCCTTCTGACTTGTTTCACTGAGTATAATTCCCTTCTAGTTCCATCCATGTTTCTATAAATGCCCCTAATTTCTCATTTCTAATTGCTGAATAATATTCCATCGTGTCTATGTACCACATCTTCTTGATCCAGTCCTCTACTTTTGGGCTTTTGGGTTGTTTCCAGGAAAGCACCATATCTTATAAGGGTTTGCAGCATGTTGAGAAAACTGGATTCCTAGATGCTAGTGTCTGCCACAACCAGAGGTTCTGGCAAATATAGGAAGGTTTTTAAAGGTTTCTAGGTGGTCCAGACACATTTAAACTTGGAATTGAAGTCACTAAAAGATTACAAGACATTCATATTTTTAAAAAAGATTTATTTATTTATTCATACAAAAGCAGGATGAAGGCCAGAGGTGCGGGCAAGTGGGGAGGAGGTAAGAGGATTCACCAGAGACAGAGTGGGGACCAGAACAGGTGGAGCTACTGAAATACCCTGCTGAGGAGAGCCGTGGGTGAAAGGAGAGTTCTGCTCCTCCATGTGGGTCATCTCCCTGGCTGGGAATGGAACTTGTGCTGAGGTGTCTGGTGTCTGCGTGGCTGCGGATAGCTCCATAGCGTTGAGATTTAACCCCTTGTGCCACCAGGGAGTCCGCGACACTCAGATTTTCTTTCAATTAAGTGTATTTCCCTTCTGGGAGATGCATGGTGGGAAACAGATATCAGTGTCTGATTCTCTGCATGTATATTCTTAGGTAATAGTGGAAAACTGTTTGTCGGGGGCAATACCCTTTAAGTAAAATAACATCAAATCCACAGACATAGTTATATATTCCTTGCATGATGTGTTAGATAGTTTAAATTACTTGTCACTACTAAAAAATATGAATTTTAATCTGGATTTTCTGTTTCTCTTAAAAATCTGGTCCAGGGGCCACATTCCCTGTGGTGATTGTTGGCACTTTAAGCAGGACACTACACTGACCATTTCACCAGTCTCCCTCCCTGGGCCAGCTTCATCAATTTGTACTGTTTGCCTGACCCATTTGCATGTGGGCTTATGAACCTGGCTTTGTATCTGGATTCCAGAGAAATCTGGATTCCACATCTCTGAAAATATGGGCGGATTCATGTCCACAGATGGCTGAACTGACTAGGAGTCCTCAGACTTTCATGTTCTTGGTGAGAAGTGTCTTATTGTGACAGACTCTTGAGAAAATTCCAGGAGGCTCTTTGTGAAACTGAAGGAGTTGACAGCCCTCTTTGGTCCATAGGGGATGCGCAGCAAAAGTTTAAGTAGGTTATAATCTCCAGAGTTTTTTATTCTCTTCATTTTCAAGACAAGATAGGCCAGTAGATAAATTAAAAAGTTGGTGACGTTAATATTTAGTATCCTCACTCTCCTCCTTTTCTCTCTTTAAAGCAACTCACCCAGAAGCAATCAGATGCCCTGGGCACTTAGCCTTTGAATAGCTTCCCATTAATTTAGAATAAACTCTAAGGGGCAACCCCATGACCAATGAGAACACATAATCTGACCCCTGCCTATCTTCCCTCACTGCTGCCACCTTCTCTCACTGTGCTCTAGTTGTATTGACATTCTTGCTATTTCCCACAAACAGGGCAAGTAAGTTTCCTCCTCAGAGTCTTTGCCCTTGCTACTGCACAAGCCTGGAAATTTCTTCACATTGGTAGGTTTATGGCCACCTCCTTAACCCATTTAGGTAGGCCTTTGCTCAAATCTCACTTTCGTAGAGTTTTCCCTGAAAACTGACATAAATAACCCTTTCTCCCATCATATCCCATCATACTTCATTTCCTTCATCCTAGTTTATATCATAGCCCCTATCCGTAATCTAACACTCAGTGAGAATTCTTCACTTCTTATATAGCATTTGCTTTGCTGTATCTAGCTTATTATAAATATTTTATTATAGTGGTGGAGCATACAAACTGGCTACGCAAGCTGAAACTGCAAAGCATTCATAATAATAAACTGGGGAAAATTACAATTTCTCTATGAGTGGCCATAAAATTTTTTTTGTCGAGCTGTTCACAAAGATAGCACTGAAAGCAAAGAAGTATGTTCCGGTACCTCTCAAAGCCAAAGCAAATGCTTTGAAGGCCAGTAATGCAGTGTTGAAAGGCATCCACAATCACAAAAAAGAAAGTTCTGGATGTCCCCTAAAAAGCCTCCAGAAGGCAACCCACATATCCTCTGAAGAGTGCCCCAAGGAGAAACAAGCAGACCACTGTGCAATCATCCAATTCCCCCTGATGATCAAGTCAGCCATGAAGCAGACAAGACAACGGCACACCTGTGTTCACTGTGGATGTCAAAGCCAATAAGCACCAGATCCAACAGGCAATGAAGAAGCTCCATGACATTGACATGGCCAAGGTCAACACTCTGATCAGACCCAATGGAAAGAAGTTATATATTTGTATTAGCTCCTATGATGTTTTAGATGCTGCCAACATTGGAATAATTTAAACTGAGTCCATCTGGCTAATTCTAAATATAAATCTTTTCACTGAAAAAATTTTTTAATCATATCTATCCCATTGTTGACTATACATATCCAGAAAATGAAAACAATTCTGAAATGAATATTTATTACAGTAATTTAAAACATTAAAGATGTTGAGAATGAAAATATTTATTTCTTTGTAGACTATTTATCAATTGAATGGACATTTCCCAAAAGATGTATAGATGGCCAAAGGCACATGAAATGTAAAATTACTAATAATTAAAGAAATGCAATCAAAGCCATGATGAGGTACTACTCTAAATCCATTAGTATAAAAAAACCCCACAAAAAAAGGGAAAATAAAACATTGGCAAGGATGTGGAGAAACTGGAACGTTGTGTACTTCTGGTGAGATGCAAAATGGTGCAACTGCTGTGGAAAACAGTATGGCAACTGCTCAAAAAGCAAACCACAGCCACTGCAGCATGAGTTTGATCCCTGCTGCCGGCCAGGGAGGGGACCCACATGGCGCAGCAGACCTCTCCTGCCTCGCCCGCTGCTGCCCTCAGCAGTGTGTTTCAGCCGTCTGCCTGTTCTGCTCCCTACTCTGTCTGGTGAATCCTCTCACCTCCCACGACTCTGGCTTGTACCCCAGCTCTTGTATGCATAAATAAATAAATCTTTAAAAAAAAAAGTTAAACATAGAATTATCATATGATCCAATAATTCCACTTCTAGGTATGTACTGAAAAGAATGAAAAGCAGGAACTCAAGCAGATATTTACATACCAATATTCATAACACCATTATTCACAATAGTCAAAAAGTAGAAATAACCCAAACGGATAAATAAAATATGGCATATCCATGAATGAGATATTAGTCAGTCTTAAAAAGGAATGAAATTCTGTTTCATGCTACAACATAGATGACCTTGACTCCATTATGCTAAGTGAAACAAGCCAGACCCAAAATAATAAATATTGATGATTCCACTTACATGAGCTATTTAGAATAGTCAAATTCATAGGCAGGAAAGTCGGATGGGGGAAAAAGTAGAATAGAGGGGATGGGGGAGTTAGTGTTTCATGGGTACAGACTTTCAGATTGGAAAGATGAAAAAGTTCTAGAGAGGGGTACTGGTGATGGCTGCACAACCATGTGAATGTACTTCATGCCACTAAACTGTACCCTAAAACGGCATATTTCCTGTTATGTATGATTTGCTACAATTTAAAAAATGCTTATCAAGAGTGGTTTGAGCACTGTGAAGCTGGCAACTTGGAGAGAACATTACTTATATTCTTTGCTAAAGAGCTATACTACTTTCTGAGTTAGACTCAGCTCCCAACATTCTGTCCTTTGCATTTTCAATGTCATGAAATATCTTTGCGAGTTCCTTTAATGTGAAATTTTTTGCTGGTGTACCTTCTTCTGGATACTTTTCATCACAAGTCGTGATCACTTTTTATGCCCGTAAATTCACCTTTGCTAATTTGTTCTGGCAGCAAATGTAGCCTCTCAATCAGCAGTGGTGTATCCACATTCCCATGATCAGCTATTTCCTTTATATCTTCTTTTATCTTTAATTAGAAACCTGTAAGGTTACTTGCACGGTGCAGTAAAAGTGCCTGCCATGATATCTGCATACTAATTGCTGTATGTTACAGTGTTCTCCACTGCATGCCTGATATCACATTTCTTTCAAAGGTCAGTTAAAGAAATGGCATGATGTCTAGTTGCAGGAGCAATAGCCTATCTGCAAGTTCATCTGCTGAGCTTCAAAAGTTGACATAACTCCATGATTCATTGAATGGACTGATGAAGTTGTATATGGTGGAAAAAAGCAAATTTTCACATTTCCATTTAGGAGACTCAGGGTGATCTGGAGCCAATATCTAACAGTAATAGTGTTTTCCACATTAAATTATTTTGCCTACAGTATGTATCACTGAGATACAAGGAGATAGCAGAGCTGCATGATTTGCTGTCCTTGCGTAAACTGAAGAACAGATAGCAGACCATTCACTGACTCTGAAAAGAAGGGATATGATTGGTTACTGACTATAATATGACTCTGTCATTTACATAGATTTGTGGGCTGAAAACTAGCAATGAAATTTGAACTTTATGCAGTTACTCATAATTAATATACAGTGGTGAATGAAATTTGAATAGTGACGTTTGGGAACTGGTGTTCCCAAACAAAATCATGATGGTTGGAATTCATGTATATCAGAACAAAGTATTATATACTTTGCTTGTTACGTTTCCTCCACTAGAATGTAAACTATATGGGCTGGAGACTCAGTCTACTTCATTTAAAGTTACATTCCCAATATCTAGAACAAACCCATAGTAAGGTCACAAAAGGAAATGAAAGAGAGGAAGAAAAGGGAGAGGAATGTAAGATTCTAAAAGTAGATCAACTGCGAAGTACAAATGGTGGTCAGAGTAAAATCACTTTCTCAAAGGCACCTAGCTCTGCAGGATTCTGATTTTGGGTCTGATACTCACCTCTCACCCATATTGTCCCTCTTGCTCTCAATCGTTCCCTCTCCCAACCATCTTTCAGGTTGTACATTTACATTAAAGTGTGGCCAATAACGTTTGAGAAGCCTTAATCACTTGATCTTTGAGGAGGGATTAGTGCCTTACCCAAGAAGGCACAGATCTGTGGGGAGAAGTGACACTAGGGTCTTCCCAGACTCCCTAGCATCAGACCACAGAAGCTACTAATTCGTAGTTTATGTCAAGCCATTTGCATTTTCTTCCTAAATGTTTCTGTGTGGTGCTACCATCAGAGTGTACAGGATGCTGGGGTTTTTCTCTGAGTGTCTCACTCTGCTGAACCAGGGTTTCTAATTTACTCGTGGGGTTTCAGTGTCCCAGAGTAGATGGGGCAACCTGGCCAACTAGGAGGGGGAAAGACCAACTTAAGATGTAAATCTTCTTATGTGACTAAGGACTTAGTCAGCTACCTGGTTTAGGATGTACTATTTGTCAGAAAGTAGATCAGGAGGCAAAATCACTCATTTTGGCTAGAGTAATGGTTTTCAGTGCATTTTTTACTCATGAAATTCAAAAAGAACAGGGTGCCAGTTTAATCTTGTGGTTGAGGTTATGAATGAGAAAGGAAGCTTGAATTACCCAGGGAGGTTGTCCCCTTAGTCAGAGTTTCAGAGCATTCCAAACTTTTGTGTCAATTAAAGCATGTTAGGTTTCAATAAAATACCAAAAGCCAAAGGCAAATGATAGTGTTTTTGTAGATTTCCCCATTCCTCTCTGCCTTCTGTCTCTCCCTCTATTCCTCCCTCCCTGCCTTTTCCCATCTTCCTCCCTTTGATTGGGAAAAGCTGATTTTTTCATAAGAATAAAATTACTTAACTATATAGAGACTATCTTAGCTGGTCTCTCCTACGGTTCTAAATCCAAGCTCTATATCAACAAATAATTACAAGTTTTTGATTTTTAGATTCTTTGTTTTTTCCCTTTTCTTCCCCACTCTTCCTCCTTTCCTCCTATATCCTCAGCTTACCACAAAGACTTTGGGCTTCCCATTAATGGTTTGAACCTGAGAAAGAGGAATTTGTGTCCCTCAAGGAAGATGCAAGGGTCAGTGGTGCCTGAGTCTCTTCTTGCAGAAAGTTTAGTGAAAAGAATTACTTGGCTAAAATTTGTCTTGGTTTTGGTACATTTCCAACATCTGTGCTTTTCCTGGTTGTCATTAGCATAAGTATTTGAGAGTCAACAACTCAAAGAATTTGAAAAACGTATTGACTAAAGATTTTTGTCATAGACACTCCATTTCAACTGGCATCTTTCACGTTTTGAAAGGTCTTGGTCTTTCACTTTAATAGCACTTTTTTCTTTTGTCCCATTGAATTTCAATTATATACAAGCCCTAGGGGGAGACACAAACATGGATAGGACACCCTTACAGTTGAAATCCATGCAAGAAGAAAAAAACGTGGACTGGCCAAAAGCTAAATAAGAACACAGGGCTAAGATAATAAGAAAACATTGAACGAGAAAGGACCCACATAGACTCTGTGTAATTTTCAAGTTACCAGTACAGGCTGAGTATAAGGGAGGAGGAATGCCTTGGGATTTGTGGTCAGGAGAGGATGCAAGGATGTAAAAGGTCATATCAGAGATGCATCTGGGAGGGATTGGAAGGCAGAGTTTCAGGTGAAGGTATTTTTAATAAAGACTATGCAGGACAGCCTTGAGTGGTTGTACAATGTCAACTCAAAGGGTTGCCATTCCCATCACAATTTCTGTGCAGAACACAATCTTTGTGGTCATTGATAACACTCTTAGAACTAAAGTTAAAGGTATATACTGTACAAAACCTCTTTTGGAAATAAGGGGTGAACTTATTATCATGATTTAAATCCTCAAAGGGAAGGACCGAGTCTTATTTGCTTTAGATCCTCAAAGTTTTGCACAGTTGGCACATAATAGAAATTTGGTATATTTCAATGAATGATCTATAATCCAGAATTGCCAAAACCCCACCAGCAGGTTAATATAAATGAGAGTGAGAGCATAGATAATTCTGGATAATGCTGGGCCTTAGTCATAGAACTGTCCCCCTCCCAAGTCATTTCAGTTATTCTAGGACGTTAAAGTTGTTTTACATTATGTCCTCTCTTCTTCTTCCATACTGCTCTTTATTCAATGTTTTCAAAAGGACCAGTCATGCCCACGGTGTAGAACTACAACCCACCTACCAACACCCATCCTGTGAGTATGGTGGATCTTCCCAGGCATTTACTTCCAGTGTACAGAAGCTGCTAGAGTGGAAGGATGGTCTCATGGTCCCAAATGACTCTTGGAATTGAAACCTTTTTGATTCTATGGAGGAATGGGGAGAATAGCCCTTTGCATGCTAGGGTCATACACATAGACAAGAAGCTGTGCCGTGTATCTCATATCTGACACAGCCCTTCTGAAAACAATGTCTTCAGCTTCTATCTGCCACAACACTGACCAGGAGACAGACATCACACAGCTCTTTCTACCACTATCCCCATCTTCCTGCTCCTGCTCAAGAATACACATTAGCAACTGTGGAGGAGTATGTGATAATGTGATCTTTTTCAATTTGGCCACAGCCCAAGGTCTGTCTCTATGTGAACAGGGGCAAAAGTGAGCCCCCAAAAAGACTAAATAAAACAGTGAGAATGGATGAGGATGAACACATAAATACTAGTGGAAACCATTTAAAAGTCATTGGACAAGCAGTCACCACAATATGACTGGTTAAAGACTTTTAAAAGTCTAGGCAGAATGGAATAGTGGAGTTATACTAAGTTTGAGTTTCAGAAATACTCATTGTGGAAGCCTTGTATCGCATATTTCTGGCCATTCACCATCATTTCAAGCATTCTTTTCCCAGAAGCCAGAAAACTCTGGTTTCTAGAGCAAGCTATACTTGTTAAGAATTTCTAAGGTCTTTGAAGATCAACTTCTGTGTTATCAAGTACCTTCCGGGAATGGGTGCTGCTATCTCCTCTGAAGATTCTGTCTGCAAATCTAGTGGTTCCTAAAGAGAGTTATTGTTGTATATTTTATTTCCACTGACATAACTGCCAGTAATAATAAGAAGAAAATTTTTAAAGTGTATGACTGTAAATCCTGGGCATTTTGTCATCTGTGGTAACACAACAGCAAGAAAATGTTTACTTCGTGAAGGTCACAAAGACACTAAAACTTGTCTCATTCTAAAAACTGAGTGATTGTACCATGGAATGTCTAACTTTGGAATTGAGGGGTAGGATCTTGCTATGTCTGGGGGACTGGATTAGGGTTGAGGAAGCCTGAGTTCTTCATTCTCTCTGCTTATATCTTGTAGTCTTAGAGAAGGGAGTTTCTAGAAGCTACCTCACAATATATGACACTGACTTAACTCCCTTGAGAGTTAAGCAAGGGAAGAACTTGTTTAGAGCTTCAGACTAACTGGCACTAATGAAGTCACTCACCAACAATGTTCAAACAGGTAGTCTTCCTGAACACAAAAGTTGCAGCCAATATTTCTGACATTTCAGGAGCTGGGAAATGCCAGTGGGTTTCTACTTTCTGAGGCATAGCTTCCTCTGAGGAAGTCCTCCTGAAGTGGCAAGTGTTTTCTTTTCCACTGTTTGAAGGTCAAATCAAATCACTTCTTCCCCAAATAGATCCCACTTTCATGGACTCATAAAATGACTGAGTTAGAATGTGTCTTGGTTGATGAAATCAGTTGAGGGTGTGAGGCTGACTCAGGCTTACCCAAGTTTGCCTGTTTATTTAGGAATATTTAAATCAGAGCTGACCTTAAATAGCAACTCCTTGAGAAAGGGTTCAGCACTGACTCCCGAGAATCTTCTTTAACCATCTTTCCTACTTTTCCGTTCTAACACCACCACTTAGGAAGTTTATGATGATAGATGTTTGATATATGACTTTTTTATTTACACTAAAAATATTATTATGTTGCATAAAATTCAAGAATTCATGAGAGTTACTAAGAATACCTTAAATCCTTGTGCTCATTGAAAGAATGTTACAGCAGGATTTTATCTTCTGTAGTGAATGGGACACTTAGAAATTGGCCAGTGTGAAGAACATCTTTGCTTGACAGATATTTGAAGTACAAAATTCTTCATTAAAGTTTTTTGGATAGAAAGTGCCATATTATTTTCTTTTCATTTTATGTACTATAATCCAACCAATTTTGATCATTCTATGAAATTTTGCAACTGGCACTCCAACCTCTTTCAAGGTCCAGTTGGCTGCTGTAAGTCTCCACCTGGATGGTTCATAAAAACCTCAAACTCAGTGAGACTAAAAGCTAATTCAAACTTACTCTGCCTTTTGTCACTATCTCATTTAATGACATGATATCTGCCAATTCTGTCATATTGGAAAACCTAGGGGCTTTTATCCTCTTTCTCATACATTCTCAGCGTGCAATTGATGCTATACCAGGCAGATTCCCCTGCAGAAATGTCTCAGGTAAGTCTCCATCCTCCCTCTTTGAGTGCAGGGACTCATATCTTTTCTTGGATGGCTTGAGTGGCACCCTCCAGAGCCATCTTGCTACTTTCCTTCCTCAGAGAGATCAGGACCCATATCTGATGATGGCACTTCCTTGTTTTGAACTTCAAGCTGTCGGAAGATTAAAATCCAGACTCCTTGGTTTGGCACCCACAGTTCTTAGCTTGGCCCAGCCACCTCTGGCAATGGTATCCCTATACCCTAGACTCTAGCCACAGTCAGTCTTTCACCATTCCAGAAATAGGACTGACCTTTTTCCACACTCATCTTGGCCTAGATTATTCCCTTTCTCTCAAATGCCTCCTCCTTCCCATCTCAGCCTAGCCAAATGTTACTCATTCCTTAATACCCATTTGAAATGCATCCACTTCCAGAAAGGCCTTCCTTGGTTTGTTCTCCAATAACACCCCAAGTTAAAGGCTCCACTCTCCACACTGTCTCAGCATTGTATTCACACCTCCATGATAAAAGAACTCATGTCTACCATATGTGAGCACCTTGCAGGTGCCCTGCCTTGTCATTCATTTTGTCCCTAACAGTCAGTAGCGTTTGATAGATGGATTAGTAAGTGAAAGGATGAATGGGCTGAGGGGTAAAGTTTAAATTTATGAGAATAAGTAGACATTGAAGACAAGGTTCGATATAAGATGGAAAAAGAGGAAATAAGTCAGAAGTTATGTCTCCTCATCCATTCACTTCTAGTCTTTTATTCAATTCATCAATTTTCCTTCAAAAGCAGTTATAATGGATATTGATTTCCCTAATGACTCTATGCCCTTCTATTTAAGAAGTTGGGAAATTAAATATACCTTCCAAGTCTGCTTACTGAATTTATGAAAAACATTTTCCTACAGATTATTAGTGGGTATTTTATTGCCCTTTAAAAATTTTATAGCAAACCAAAGTACTTTGAGCAACTTCCTCTTCTAGCCAAGATGGAGTAACAGGGGTAAGATTCATTCTCCCGTCTTAAATAACTAAAGACTGGGATTAAATATATACTAAATAATGGTTTTCAAACATTGGACAAAAAGTAATGAAAACAGTGATTCTTGAGGGACAAAAAACAAAGATGGGGCCTCCCTAGTGGCACAAGGGGTCCAGCACCACACTATGAAGCACCCGCAACCACTGCAGCACGAGTTCAGTCCCTGGCCAGGGAGGGGATCCCATGGCACAGAAGACCTTTCCCACCTTGCTTGCTGCTCCCCTCAGCAGTATATGTCAGTCAATCTGCCTGTTATGCTCCCCACTCTGTCTCTGGTGAATCCTTTCACCCTCTGCACCTTTGACCTGTACCCCAGTTCTTCTATGCATTAAAAAAATAAATATTTTTTAAAAAAAATTTTTAAATGGTGGTGAATCCTATGATCACCCATAGTTTCCTCTTTGAAGAAAGTGTTCTTTCAGGACATAGTGCAGGGAGAGGGGTCAGACTCCCCTAATTGTAGAAAAAGAGAGCTGGAGAGATCAATTCAGCCAAGGTCACACTGTAGAGACAGGAAATAACCAGAAGAAATGTAGACCACCCCTCCTTAAGTATTCAGCAGAGTATTGAGCAGCATGTACATGTAAGAAAGTGGCACTGGGGAAAGAACCACCCAAACGTTATAGAGGGAACAGCGTCCAGTACACACACGGCCAGGAATAGTGAAGAATGCCTGTTCCCATCAATCTGGGTATGGTTATGAGGGGTGGCAGGACTGCAAAGAGTAGGAGGGAAAGACTACAAAAGCACATGAGGAAACTTCTAGAGGTGATGCACATGTTGATTATCTAGTTCTGAAGATGGTTTCATGGATATATATACATGTCTGAAAACTTGTCCAACAGCATCTTTTAAATATGTACAGAATATTTGATGTGAATTAAAGCTCAATTAAGCTATTAAATACAGCAATTATATGGTAGAAGTGTGGCATTTCTAAAGATAATTCTTTTCTTCTTTTAATGTGTGATTTCTGATAAATAATTCACACAGACAGCTATCCATTCATTGATTTTAAAGGGTTTTAATTCGAATGCAAATAACTCACTACATCTTTTAAAATTAAACACCAAATTAATAACCTAACAGAAAAACAACTGCATAGCAAAGTACAGCATGAGCAGTGATATGAGAGTGAGCTCGAAAGAAGGTGGAAGGTGAGCTATGCCGTTCTCAAAGAGAACCGTAGGACAGAGAGAGGTAGCTTTCCACAGAGCACATCCCAGCTGGTGGGAATGGGCGAAGGCTACAATCTGACTCAAGCTGTGTCATCTCTGAAAAAAGTCTGTGTTTCTCACAGATTTTCTCTTTATAAACAAGCAGATTGAGAAGCCAGAATCATTCCCCAAATCCCACATAAGACTGGAAAAGTGGAAGAAAATCAAAATTGCAGTTAATTGAATTTAGTGGGTGAAGTACTCGAACTCATCTGAAACCACTTTGACTAGGAATGAGCAGGTAGGTGCTCACTGCAGGGAAGGGGGTTGACAAACTGGTGAAAAGGACAAAGACTGCCTCATCTTCAGTGGTGACTGTATGACACCCATTTTGCTACTGATGGAGTCATGAGGTAGCTCCGTCACCAAGTAGAACATAATTGGAATTACTACAGTTTTCCTAAATGTCTCACCATAGTGTAGTCACTTGAGGCTAGAAAATGGGACAGAGGTATGTGTGTGGTTGGGCAATGTTATGCAAGTTCTTTTTATTTTATTGTTTTTGTGTGTTATTTTCTCACACAGGACTCATAAGTCTTTACAATATTGAGGTTCTGTTCCTTTGTATGTCTCTGAAAACAAGTTGTGGAACACTTTGATTCCTATTCTTCCTGTTCTTTTATCCAAAATCTGTGAGGTATTATTTGGTATTCCTTGGTCTGTACTCAGAAGTCTGACTAGAGGCATAGATACCAGACAAAAGTGTCATTTGTCTATGAGAAACTGTGTGACTAAAAACCAAGGATAGTTTTTAGAGATTCTCTGGGAGAATCTAGTATTGTTTCATTTACATTCTTTTCTTCAGTGATAGTCAGAAGTAATTCTCTATCATGGCAGATGATGCAGAAAAGGTTGATCAAAATTGGGCATAGTCAATTTGTTTTTTAAAAATTAATTATTTATATATATTTGACATCAATTGTAGTCCCATGGAATTCCCATCACCATTTCACCAGTACACCATCACCTCAGTCCCCTGTGCTCTTTCTGCCTTCATCCCAGTCCCTCCCCACTCAACAAAGCGCCTTTGATTTGTCTTTGTCTTTTGTTCTTGTTGTGTTTTTTTATTGTTATTTGCATGAACATTTATTGAAGCCAACTATGTACAAAGCTGTGGCTGGCATTATCAGAGATATATGACAGGTAGGGCGCAGGCCTTACTTTCAAGAAGCTAGTAGCCTGTTACAGGGGAAATGACCAGTAGGCAAATGGTTTGAATACAAAAGAGAGAAGATGATACTTAACACTGTATCAGTAGATTTAAACTGGGGAAGCATTTTGGGTTCTTCACAAGTCTTACAGGCCATATACATATTATTTTAAAGTAAACTTGAGGTCATAGAAACAACCTAAATATCCATCAACAGACAACTGGAGACGTGGTACATCCACACTACAACTCACTATCCAGCCATAAAGAAAGATGAAAAACAGGGAGTTTGACAGAATTATGTGTACTAACGCAAGTCAGAACAATCAAAACAAACACCAGACATTTACAAAGCAGACAATTTGATAAGGCAAAATACAAAAATTAGTGAACATCAACAAACACTCCTGAGGGCTTAGGAAGGTTAATGGGGTGGGGACAGGGGGAGAGGGAGAAGGGAAAGGGGATCGAAGGGATGACAGCAAGGAACAAAATAAAGGTGACAGTAAGGGTAAGGAAGCAATTTTGTTAGAAGGCCAGATTAAAAAAAAAATAGAAAAACTTGTAAAACAAAATCTAGAGCCGCTACTACAGCTAGCCAAACTCAGATAATGGTTTCAAGAACAGACAGTGGGTTGCTAGGATTCTGCTGGTAAGGGGTTGGGGTAAATTAAAAACGTTGTGTAATGAATCAGGGCTTTTCCTACCAAGAGGCTACATTTCTTTCCTCTCCTCTTCAATATAGGCCGATCTTATGATTTGTGCTGATCAATGGAATGGTCGAATTTACATCACATTATTGGGGCTCCTTCAACATAATGGACTCTTTCTGAACCCAGAAAAATAAAAATAAAAAATGTTGCTCACTCCTTCCTTCAATCAGTTTAAGATATCACTTCTTTTGCTATCCTCCAACTGGTACCTCTCTTGCATCTAGGCGGAGCCTTATAATTACTAGAAGTATACAGAAGTGAAGTGTCACTTTCAGGTTGAGGCATTCAACCTGATGGTGGCTCTTCTCTGGGTTCTCTTTACTCACTCCCTTGTCGGTGAACAGATGTCTCATTCATTATGACACTGAAGCCATGTGAAGATAGTGGAGCCCCACACTGAAAGGAATTGGATCCTCAAGTTATTGTCTGGAGTGAAGCCCCCTGTCATCTGGCATTACATGGTGATGTGAGCGAGAAATAAAAATTTATTGTGTCAAGTCAGTGAGATACCAGAGTTGTTTGTAGGAGGAGCTCATATAACCAGCTGTGTGCTGGTAAATATTTAGCAACTGGATCTCCAAATGAAATAAAATAAAACAAAGGAAAAAAACACACCCCGACCCTGATTTGTAGCATTTGCTCATTTCATGGTATAAATACTCCCACCATGGGCAATTTCACGCTATCAAAGTGATGTCACCTAACAGAGTTGGGAAGCGGAGTTAACCACTGGCTCTTGTGAGCCTGCACAATGGGTTTTAATATGGGTTGATGAGAATCCAGTCAGTCTGTCACATGGAGTTATAGACTGGATATAACTTGGGTCACCCCTCCATCCTTGCCAACTCTTGCTGACTACACTGGACATACAGTGACTTAAGTGTTTAGTTACTGAGATTTGAGGATTGTTTGTTGGGAGAAATTTAATATCTCCTTAACATATGGCACAGTGCCTTGTACATGGCAGGCACCAATATATGTCCACACAAATTCTCAAAGCTAGATTTTTACACAAGTTTTTTAGTGTTTAAGTCCCATATTCATTCTTTGGTGTTCTTAAGAAGGCAGACTAGGAATGTTCAGAGTCCAGTCATATTGGTCTTTCCTGATATATATTTATATATATATATATTTAGCTCTAGATAGACAGATGTAGAAATGTTTTTTCTCCCTTCATAATATATGCTAACAAAACAATACAGATTAAGGATATATAGCTATATCAACTAGACACATTAATACTTATGATGAATATTCTTTAAATTTATTTTGCCAAAAGCAGATACATATCTGGGCTTATTCACTGGATCTCAATACTCTCATCTATAAAACGATTCTCATGAACTCTGTGAGTTGCTGGCATCAAACAGTTGGATCAAACAGTTTGAAAAGGTGGTATGTTTTGCAAGAAACATTTAATATTTTTTAGACTTAATTATCTTTTAGTTTCTTGACAGTTATGAAGTTATACTGAAAATGGACCTTAAAATAAACAGAGAAATAACAACAACAACAAAAAAAACCCAGGGTCCTTGTAATATTGGAAAGAACTCAAATGTTTTAAACCTATCTTAAGTGTGCACAATGCAGAAAAGAGGGAAAGTTGATTGTCAAATTCTTGTAGAGGGATTTTTTAAAGTTATAAATCATCTAGCAATTGTCATCAGAATGTGGCTTTTAAAACACTACATATTTGCCCTTTCATTCAAGGATTTTTTTTTAACGCGATGAATAACTTTGGAAATGTATACTCACAATGGATATATATACATCAGATAATATATATGTGTGTGTATGTGTACATATATGTGTGTGCGTGTTTCTCGCTATATATGTGTGTATAAAGTTAAAATTTTTCTTCAATTTTTTTAATCTCCAAACTAGTTAAAATATAAATTCTGATGAATCCAGGGCACTCTTTAGATTTAGTCACTGAAAAGGGGGGAGAAGGACATTTCTATGCGAGATCAAACATACATCTGAATAGAAACTTTGACCAGAGATCATGTAAGCTGCATAACAGACACAAGAAGTTACTCAAAAAAATGTAATTTGTGCAGCTTATTAATGAAATGTCATCTTGAAATTTGTGTCTGGTCTCTTTCAAAAGTCTGAAAAACATGATTAGTGGGTATTTTCTTACATTTCTGACTCATAGTCCTAAAATATAAAATACTAAAAAGAGATACAACTATAATAACTTACTAACAACCATCAGGTAGGAAAGAACAAAATGGAAATAAATGAACTTTGTTTATTCTTATTATAGAACTTAGACCAAACTCCTTGCACCTGAGCTGAGTTCAAATGAGAAAAATCCAATTTGCCAAAAGGATTGAATACCTGAGCAACTCATAGCACTGTTGATTAATTAACTTTGACTCAACTACCAAACATGCAGGACACTTAAACATTCTAAAGGAAATCTCAGGGCAAGACTCATTGGCCAAATCCTCTTTGGTATATGGTTGTAGCTCACTAAATTCTACCTGGGCAAAAATTTCTGAGTTTGTCATCTCTGTACCAAGAAAGTCTTTATTGAAATAACCATTTGGAATGACAAATTAGAAATGGAGGCCTTTCAGCTTACTCCATTTGGCCACATTTTGTAGTCTTTTATTTTGTGAATAAAAAGTGATTATTTACTGTATTTTAGTGACATACTCTCATTTTGATTCCAATTATTGGTCTTTTAGACCACACATATGCTTCTCATTGACACATTAAAACACTGTTCTCTACAAATACACTTGCACCAAACATTACAGTCTTTCTAGAACCCACCATAAGGCTGCATGAGGGTCTTAAACACCTTAACACTCTGAAATTTCTCAAGCTAAGTGATTTTAAGTGGAATCCTACTGTGTTCCATTTAAAAATGTATGACTGGAAGAAAGATGTAGTATGAGAGGGCAGCTCCTTAAAACTTCAAGTGTCTATATCACTTACAGGGGTCAATAATTGCTTAGAACTGAAAATAAACGTGATGTCAAAAATAATATTAATGGTTACAATAGTAATAAATGGTTTCCATGGTAATATTCATTAAGACATCAACATTGCCATATTCCAATAACACTAAAGTCAAACATTTGGGAGGTTGTTTAAAATTTCATGTTAAGTGATGTTTGCACCAAACATACGATCGAAGCCACTCTAGGAAAAGTGGTATTCTATTTAAGCCTGTGAGCTGACTAAGAGGAAACAGGTTTTCCAGGACACTTGGGAAGACAGGTGAGAGAATTTTAAAGGGCTCCTGTGCATTCACTTTGTTTTGTAGTTACTGCTGAGTTTAGATCAAAAATCACCTGCCCTCCTTTGTTGTAAAAAAATAAATGAAAAAAAAAAAAAGAATCACTTGCCCATCTACCCTCCAGCTTGCCTCAGAGATATCTCCAAATACTCCCCTGTAAGGTCATATATGATTAGTGTAAACATCTTTCCCAATGGTACTGTGGTGTTGTTTAAAGTTAATGAGCTTGTCCATATAGGGATGAAGAGAAAATTTCCCCCTATCTCCCTGGATTCTTCTCAGGCTGGTCATGTAAACAAATTAACATCAGAGAGATTAGTAATGGAAAAAACAAGTTTAATTACTTATGTATGACAAGTTTACATGGATACAGATTCTAAAGCAAATAGGGTAAAAATGAGAGTAGACTGTGAGGTAAGAAATAGGGTAGGGATCTTGGGCTTCAAGGAGAGAGGAGAGGAACTCACACAATGAGGAGCACGTGACTCATGACAATAACCAGATGCTCTGTAATCAGATGCTCTCCCTGTCATACAGATTGGTTTCTCTCATAGAAAGATAATTTCTGACAAAAATTCTAACTCTGTATACTACCCCCATTTTCATTCTTCTAGGTAATTAAGAGAGTGACAAAAATTTCTCAGGAGTCTGTGGGAACTTAGGTTTGAGCTTAGCTTGAAATAATCCACATACCAAAGTGATACATCTTGGGGAGTCCTGTACTGAACATTGTGGGGTGTCCTATTGGAACATGTTTGGGAGGCCTATCCTTCAGAGCATCAGAAAAGGAAGCAAACAAATCACCTCATCTCTGCATGTTCATCATCACCTGCAACTTCTGAGGGATTCTGGGGGAAGAGTAAAAGGATAGCTTCACAAGGTACACTTATTCTGTCCTTGGTCTGAGTGGCCACCCTGCGTCCAATAGGATTCTGTGTTCTTCCCTTAAAAAAAAAACCTAAAAATTAAATCTAATCATATTGTGTGTGCATGTGTATACAATAATCAAATAGTTTGTTCCAACAATTACAATGAAATCTGAAACTCTCATTTAGAAACTTACGTATATATCATGAATGAGATTTAATATTTGAACATATGTCTAAATTAGGGGAAACAGGGATAGTGGGAGGACTAAAAGGAGGAAATAAATGTATAAGAAAAAGATAAGGTGGCCTCCCTGGTGGCACAAGAGGTTAAGTTGCAGTACTGTAGGCCTATATGCAGTCGTTACAGCATGAGAGCAATCCCCCGCCAGGGAGGGGACCCACATGGCACAGCAGACCTCTCCTGCCTCACCTGCTGCTCCCCTCAGCAGTTTATTTCAGTAGACCCGCCTGTTCTACTCCCCACTCTGTCTCTGGTGAATCCTCTCACACCCCACCTCTGGCCTACACCCCACTTCTTCTACACAAAAAGTAAATAAATAAATAAATCTTAAAATAATAGTGATAATAAAGATAAAAAAGAAATACAGAGACTAGAGGGACGACAACAATAATAAAATCATGGGATAAGGAAACAGGTGTATCAATGGTAATGTAGGAAGCTCAATGCAGCTGAATGCTAAGCCGCCGTGGGAAAGTCAAGAATCAACCTATTTTGTACCTAGAACTTCCTAAGAGCTTTGGGATTGGTCAAAACTATACAAATGGTAGTTAAGATAAAGCTAACGCAGGAGATTTTGTTGAAAATCTATATAACTGAGGTCCCGATCTCCCTTCTCTACTCCGACTATGAGAATGCTCCTACAAAAACATCAGTCCTCCTAGCAGAAAACTGAAATTTTATTCATTGTCACGCACAAGAAGGACAGATGTCTGTAGACTAGGGGACACCAGATACAGTGGCTAGTAGAGATACTGTGATGAATATAAAGAGAATACAGGAAATTTTTCAAACTAAGTGTGACACGTGAGCTTTCTTTTCCCAGTCAGCTTACCACACCACATGCTGGCAAGAGAGTCTAAGGGTCCTCATTTCCTAATCTGACCAGTTCAAAGGGGAAATATATGTGTATTAGCATTGGGGATTTCCTAGTGAAACAGTTCAGGAAGATCACCCTATAGTGCTTTGCATAGTTGAGACATCAGTTCATGTATACAAAACTTTACAATGTGTTCAATCACCAGATATGAGAAAGATGAAATAAAATGATCAAAATAACTAATTCCCCCTCCAAAAAAATCTTTGAAGAGAGAAAACGTTTCAAAAAAAGATCATTGATATTCTCAGAGAGATAAGATATTATATCCATGAAACATAAACAAGATAGCATGAGAAATGAACATTCAGAATGCTGAGTTGAAGAGCTGCTGGAAATAAAATGAAAAGTAAGTAAAAGGTTAGGATGATAATAGTAGGAACATTCTCAGAAAGTGGAACAAAAAATACAAGATTAAAAAAACGTGAAAAAAGATAAACCAAGGACCAATTCAGAATATCCAATCTCAATAACTGACTTAATTTTGTAGAAGGAAATTTAATTACTTTAAATCATTTGTTGAGGTAGTTTTATGAATTATTAAGTGTTATGGATTGTTCCCTTTTTAAAAGGTATTAGCTGTTTCTCTTATTTATAGTTTAGGGATTTTTTTTTAAGTTTTGGGAGGGTGTATATATATAAAGTTGAAGAGGAGAATAGATATATAAGACTTCTGGAGAAGAGCAGTAGCTATATCTCTCCCATTCCTGTTCCACAAACACAGAGCAGGGAAAAAATAAAGGGATAAAACCACCAACAAAGTGATTCTAGAACATCTCCCCAAATTGAACAATATGAATGTCCAGTTTGAAAAGGCTTGTAACAAATGAAGAAAAAAGATACACATCAAGGCAGAGTTTTAAATCACATGAGACAAAGAAAGATTTTTCCAGAAAGAAACAGATGAGAGAAAAAGAAATCCCCAGTTTCCATATAAAAGTTCAAGAATCATGCATTTCATTTTCCCACTGCAATGCTGGAAGATAGAAAACAACAGAACAATGTCATCAAAACTTGAAGAATATATACTTTTCAAACTAGAATTCTACATCCAGAAAACTATGAAGTAAGTATGAGGGCAAAATAAAACACATACAGTCTCAAAACTTTTATCTCCCATGCCCTCTTTCTTGGGATATGTGCACCAAATAAATAAATAAATAAATAGAATACCAGTAAACCTTGAAAGAGGAAGATATGAGAAAACACAATTAAAGGGCCATTTATAGAAACATGGATGGAGCTAGAAGGAATAATACTCAGTGAGACAAGTCAGAAGGCAAGAGGAAAATATTGGGTGGCTTCACTATTAGGAGGAATGTAAAGGAAAATCAATACAAAAAATAATAATAAGAGAGAGCTCTAGGAAATGAGCAATTACAGTCAAAGACAAATAAACCAAAAACACAACAAGAGCAAAAGGTCAAAGATAAACCAAAGGGATCATTGAGGGGAGGGGCGAGGGAGAGGAGGGCAAAGACGGGGGTGAGGGCTGAAAAAGCGCAAGGGACTGAGGTGATGGTGCACAGATGAAATGGTGGTGGGAATGCCCTGGGGACTACCAATAATGTCAAATATAATTAAATAAATCTAATTTTAAAAAATTTAAAAGAGAAAACATAATTAAAAAACCGGGTCAAGAAGAGACAAAAATACCTAAGATTAAGGGAGAGTCTAGGTTGACAAAGATTGGCTGGTCTATGGAACAAGCTGTCCATATTAAAGATCAGAAGTCATTGGACAAACTTACCTGATGAGACGTATAAGGCAATAGAATATCTAATGTATTCAAACTTACTGAAGGTAAAGGATGAAGAAGAATCTGGGGTAAAGTATTTGTAGGTACACAGAAAACTACATAAACAAAACAGGAACATTCTTTATGCTAGGGAAAAGAAACAATTGTACACTAAGGAAAATGTCATAGTATATTTTATGGCTCAGCTATAGCTAGTTTTTAATTAACACAGTCATAATAATTAAACATCGATTATTGTTCCAGCTGAGATTTCTATTTGGCTACATTAATAAAATAGGGGAAAGAAAGTGGAGTTTTATGGGATGGAAGGCACAACTTGCAGCAATGAAAAATCAAGAAGTAAACCTGTAAGAATATTATTTAGAAATATAGAAGGAAATACCAAAAGAAGAAGACTGTTTCGGACGATTGGGCAATGCTGAGGGAGAGGAGAGTTGAGGGGTGAAGGTCAGGAAGGTCTTAAATTATAGAGATCTGATTGCCTCTTAAACTATACATATTACCCCACAACTTTTCAAAAATTAAACTATAATTTTAAATACTGAAACTTTTAAAAGAACAATTTGTAAAACTTAAGAATTCATGACTTCCTATGCATATTATTTAACGTACTACAATTTCCTTCTACAAAGTTAACACAGGTTATTGATTAGCATGTGTGAAACTTAGGTGACAAAAATACAATGGTTTAAAAAGACTATATGCCTCCTAGGGGAGGAACCATCTGGTATTTTTCTTTTGCCTTCTGACTTACTTCGCTAAGCATAATCCCCTCCAGATCCATCCATGTTCCCATGAATGAG
>JAGFMF010012069.1:1259618-1298368 GCA_019455555.1 Galemys pyrenaicus | reverse complement strand
AAATCTTTAAAAAAAAAAAAAGAAAAAAAAAAGAAAAGGAATAAGGACAATAACAATAATAATAACAATAAAGACACAAAAAACAAAAATGAAAAGACAAGGACAAATTGGGAACACTTGGTGGAGAGGGAAGAGGGGGAGGGTTGAGGGCAGACGGGAGCATGAGGAACTGAGGTGATGGTGCACTGGTGATATGGTGATGGGGAATACATGGGGATTACAACTGCTGTCAAATATATATAAATAAAAAATTTTAAAAAATCTGAATTCAATCTAAATAAATTTATAAATTTAATGCAATTCCAATCAAAATCCAAGGTGGTTTTTTTAAAAGCACAATATATTTAATCGAACATAAAATAAGGGACATAAGGAGATAAGTCAAAACCAAAAAAGAAAAGCTTGGGGTTGCATCTTGCTCAATAACATATCTTTTTTTTATATTGTGCTGCAATAACATTAGTTACATCATTGTTTATATATCACCATAGCACTTCCACCACCAATGTACCCATAGTTCACCTTCACAGACTAGCAAGACCTTAACTTCTATAGATCTGTAGTGATCACCCATCCATTCCTCATAAAACTTGTGTTTTTTGTTTGATCAATCTAGTGGATATTTTTCAATTTCATTAATCTTTTCAAAAGCTTTTGAAAATATTGAGGCTTTGGCTCAATTGATTTTTTCTATTTTTTCGGTCCACTTTTTATTGCATTGATATCTGGATTTTTTTTCCTTATATTGGTTTACTTTGCACTTCTTTCTAGCTTCTAAGGTAAATTTTTAGGTAAATGACTTTGAACCATTCATCTTTTCTAATACATTTAAAGCTATATATTTCCACCTAAGCATTGTTTTTAACTGTATCAAACTTTGATGTGTTATATTTTCATTAGTTCAAAATACACTTTCCATTTGATTTCTGGATTACTTAGATGAGTGCTTTTTATTTTTCAAAATTTGGAGTTTTTCCAAATATGTTTTTTATTTCCAGTTATATCTGTTGCAGTCAGAAAAAAATATGCTTTTAATCCTTTTAAATAAAAACAAGTTTTAGGACCCAGAATACGGTCTTTCTTTGTGAGTGTTCCATGTGCACTTGGAAAGAATGTGTATTGTTCATATTGCCTGGAATTTGTATTATATATGTGAATATATAACCTGTAAGCTATGTTCACGATACTGGGAGCAAGACCGATGAGGCCACTGTGAGGGGGTGTTTTCTGTGTGTATCTCCTATGCTCCGACAACTTCATTTCACCTTGTGGATTCCAAATAATTTCCTGAGCTGATGCAGGAGTTATGCATTAGAATGTTTACTACAGTGTTTTCTGTGGTGACAAGGAATTTGTTCCCATTTCACATGCATCACTGAAAATGGCGTAGTTGATATGTGGTAGATGCATTCTATGGAGTCCAATGTAGAACATGGATTGACCTTATAACTAAAATGTTTAATAACCAAAAAAACCCACAAATAACACAATAGCATTTATCTAAATTAAAAATATCTTGATACTAATATATTTTCAAGAACATAGAAATTAAATTATATTCCATATAGCTAACTACAGGTGGTGATGGGAAATCAGAGTACAGGATGGTGATAAAAAGGTTTTTTTAAAAGTATAAATAACCAGAATCCAAAACCAACTTAAGCAAATGATAAGTTAACATTAGCAGTAGTGAGACAAACTGACATAATGTGCCTTCTGAAATGATATGCAAAGTAGCACACAATATGGTATTCTTGCCAAATATGCATAACCCAAATTTAAGCAGAAGGAACCACCGGAGAAATCTAAATTGAGGGACACTGAAAAATAAATGACTGTACCCTACAAAGATATAAAAGTCATGAAAGACAAAAACTGCCCCAGGGTATAGGAGACTAGTAACAGAACACAGGATCTCAGATTAAATCTTAACCCACAATAGGGTAATAGTGAAATCTGAACAAGGTGTCTAGATTATTGTGTTATATCAGTGTAATTTCCTGATTTTTATGATTGTAGTTACCTAAGATATTAATGCTTGGGAAACTGGCAGAGTATATGAACACTGCATTTTTTTATATAAAACCTATTGTCTATAGAGTCAGGGTATAATGCCATCCTTCCTCTTTTCTGCCTCAACTCTCGAAGATTGACGATCACTTCTATGTTATTACTAATTATTATTTGACTTCCTTTCATAATCGCTATCAGAAGGCATAGCACTTGTGGGCCGAAACACACTGCATCCCTTGGTTTGCATCTGTTTATATCTTGGGAATAGAGCGTTGTTCTCCCTTCATGTGTGATCATAGTGCTCCCGCCCCATTTTGTTCATGCCCTTCACCCTCTCTGGATTCCTCAGTTCTATCAGCTTTAAAAGGTTAGCATTTGAAGTTCCATTTCCTCTGACCCTTTCTCTATATTCCACTCATGACACCATTCAGTATTCTCCTTACTATAAAATTCACTCAAGCATACAACTCAATGATTAGTATGTTCACAAAGTTGATCCATCACCACAACAGTCATTCCAAAAAGCCCGTATGGCACTTACTACCTTCTTCATTCAGACCCTGGAAACCACTTGCATCTGTCTAGACTTGTCTATTCCAGACATTTCATATAAATGGGATATGATTAATATGTTGTGATTGGCTATGTCACTTAGTGTAATGTTTTCAAGATTCATCCATGTTGTAGCACTTAACAGTACTTCCTTCTTATGACTAATATTCCATTGTAGGAATGTATCACTTCTTACCCATTCATCAGTTCATGAACAGTTGGATTGTTTCCACCTGTTGGCTATTGTGAATAGAAATAGTACTGCTATGAACATGTGTGCATAAGTTTACAACTTCTAAGATTTTTATTTATTTATGCATACAACAACTGAGGTGTAGACCAGAGTTGCCAGAGGTGAGAGGACTTAGAGACAGAGTGGGGAGCAGAACAGACCTACTGAAATACACCGCTGAGGGGAGCAGCAGGCAAGACAGGAGAGGTCTGCTGTGACATGGGTCACTTCCCTAGCTGGGGATAGAATGTAGGTCTGGTGGTGATAGTTTGATAGTGCTGACATTTTAAGCCCTGAGCAACCAGGGAGACCCAGTTTATATTTTTTAAGTTTTCCACTCTTTCGGGTGTATGCCTGAGTTTACTTGCTTAATCATACAGAACTTTAATTTTTTGAGGTTGCCAAACTTTACAAAAACTGCACCATTATAAATACCCACCAACACTGTTTTTGTACTATATTTTCAAGTCTCAAATTATTTTAATTTGAAATTTTCCTTTTTAAAAATAACCAAATTGCTGCGCCTCTTTTAGTTAAGAACCAAGACACCGATGTTCATTCCTTCCTGGGTCCCAGAGTGTGAAAAAATAAGCTCTGGTCTTTTTCACCTTCAAAACTGTTTGGGGGATCAGTTAAATACTGGCACACTGGACTTGAGAGGGAAAAAGAAAACCTGATCAGTTAACGACAGAGTTGTTCACATCAACACATCTTGTTTAAAGTCAAAAGGGCTCAAAGAATATCACGAGTAAGGGAGTGATCACTTTCCCTTTGAAAGTCATAACTTAGTGTTTTATTAAGGTAATGCTGCTTACATTTTTAAGTTTTTTAAATTTATTTATGCATACAAGAGCTGCGGTGTAGGCCATAAGTGCGGAGGCAGGGGAAAAAGGATTCACCAGAGAGTGGGGAGCAGAACAGGTAGATCTACTGAAACACACTGCTGAGGGGAGCAGTGGGCGGGACAGGAGAGGTCTGCTGCGCCATGTGGGTCAGCTCCCTGGCCAGGGATCGAACTCATGCTGCAGTGGCTGTGGATGCTTCACAGCTGCTATGTCTTTAACCCCTGCACGACCAGGGAGGCCCCTGCTTACATTATTAGTGGTATTTTGGAAGTATAGGACCACCCCTCAGATTTACTGAACATGGCCATTCACCCACAGGTCTTTATTACTCTTCGAACACTGTCAAACACATCAAGTGGAACGACTTTCTCCTCCCAGAGCACAAAGGCCAGTGGCTCAGGTACAGACAATCTATGGAATTGACTGATGGATAAGGAGCCAAAAATCACACACAGCACACAAAAAAACCTCACACTCTTTTAAAATTTCTAAGTCGTTAGCTTTATTTTCACTGAATTCAGCACGGAATGACAAAAACACATTTTTAATCAACACAATCAATATACTACATACATTTATGTTTGTGTTCCTCATACCCATATTCATTTTTTTTAAAGATTTATTTATTTATGCACACAAGAGCTGGGGTACAAGCCAGAGTCGCGGGAGGTGAGAGGATTCACCAGAGACAGTGTGGGGAGCAGAACAGGCAGACGGACTGAAACACACTGCTGAGGGGAGCAGCGGGCACAGCAGGAGAGGTCTGCTACGCCATGTGGGTCTCCTCCCTGGCCTGCGGCAGGGATCGAACTCGTGCTGCAGTGGTTGCAGTTTGCTTCATAGTGCGTTGCTTAACCCGCTGCACCACCAGGGAGGCCCCATATTCATTTTTTAAAATTGTATTTGTTTTTGCATAGAAGAACAGGTGTGTAAGGGGTGCAGGGGGTGGTGAGAGACAGAGTGGGGAACGAAACAGGCAGATTTACTGAAATACACTGCTGAGGGGAACAGTAGATAAGACAGGAGAGGTCTGCTGCACCATGTGGGTCAGCTCCCTGGTTGGGGATCAAACTCAGGCCTCATGGTGACGGCATTGAGACTTAACCCATAGGCCAACAGGGAGGGCCCACCTCATTTTCATATTCATTTTGTACTTTACATATGCTAATCCATATTAATCTAAAATACACAATTTCTAACTATAAATTTCCAGTTCATAACATAGCCAAAGGCTTTTACCTTCTTCCTAAACAGTTACTGTTTAGGCACTTGTGGGTCTACATTATAGGTTTTCTTTTTAACACTTTGAGAATTCATCTACTAGGAGACAGGGTTTTCTGTCAGGTTTTTTTTTTCTGACAGGGTTTTTTACAGGTTAATGTAAAAAGTTTTTCGGAAATTATTACCATTCTCTACCTTTCTCCTGCAAATTGATGTTTTATCTTTACAAGTTCTCTGTAATTGCTTAAGAAAGCTGCTCTTCTTAGGGTTTCATAGAAGATGGTCAAATATGGTAAAAAAGAAATCCAGTAAACTAAATTTCAGTGTTCACTTTCAAGGAGCAAATGATGGGTTGGATGTCTGCAGAGTGAGCTATATAGGTTCTGCTGAGACTGACAGTCATTCACAAAAGTTAGGGGGCTATGGCAGAGGGACAACCAAAATAAACCAGGTTCCCTGCAGCTGGGTAAGATGTCAAAGTGAGGAGGAATAGCAAGGTCGCAGGGCACTGTGTTTAGGCCCACAGGTGCTATGCCTTCTGATAGCAATTATGAAAGCAAGTCAAATAATAATTAGTTAATAACATAGAAGCGATAGTCAATCTTTGAGAGTTGAGGCAGAAAAGAGGAAGGATGTCATTATACCCTGTCTCTGGTTCCTTCGGTTTCCAAGGTTGGTGTATGAGATCAACTTGGATGAAATCCTAACAAAATCTTTCTTTGCTATGGTGATCATGGTATCCTTTCTCTGCACTCTGTGCAAAGATAAATCCCACTGGTTTATGTGTCCCAGAAAACAATCATTCCAAAACATTCATGAACAGACCATGGAGAGTATGTTTCCAGGTAGCCTGAAACCCAGCAGACAATGTAGCTGTTGTTCATTAAACACAGAAATCTACATTGTATGCCAGGTTCATGCCCCAGACCTGGATGTTGGGCCTGCAAGTCCTTCCTCCCCACGTACCAGTTCAACACAATTTTCTGCTGCAATAAAAGTTTCTGATATTTATCATCTCTAACACCGAAAAAAGACAAATCACAAGTAAGAATGCACTGATGCATCTTTTACAAGTGAAATTTCCCTTAACTGTTATACCATCAAGTTATTATATAGTCATCAAGTTAATTTGTGAATGCCATCAAAAGTCAAGAGATGAAAAAGATGGATGCCATTATATGAGCTGGATGGATGGGTCAAAACAAGTCAATGGCTTTGTGCCTAGATGGTAGATGACAGACAGAGGGAGAGAGGAAGGAATGGATAGACAGAGAGACAGAGAGTAGGCATAGGTAGATAAATAGTTTAGTGACTAATACTTCCCACAGGGGGAAAAAAGGAGAGAGAAACAATTCATGGATTAAAAATTCATATTCTTTCCCATTGTAGAGTCGAAATCAAATACACTTCATCTTCGTCATTCATAAAACCTTGACTGTTCCCAAGTTGCAGCTAGTAACAAGACTTACATCCCAGAACTTAACTCTGAGTACGTAAATCAAGGTAAAACTTTCAGTATTAAGGACTGCCAAATGGCTTTGCTCAAGCACATCAAGAGAATTAGAAGATGCCATCAGAGACCCAGTAGCCAGATGTAGCTGCTGAATACAATAGACAGGATCTACACTGGCTACTGAGCCATTGAGGGCACCCACACATTCCAGCCGCTAGATGATCCACAACCTTCTGGAGAGGCGTTCTGTGGAAGGAAAAAGAAGTCATTAATCCAGGACACTCACATGGAAATGGTATCAAGGTATTTCAATTGCACATTTACTTTATTTGGATATTTTCTTTATTCACAATAGTCCCAAACATGCAGTTGACAGGTCAGGACTGGGGTAAGAAGAACACAAGGGACTCTGGTGGTGCATGGGTGAATTGGTGAGGGGAATTTCATGGGGAAATCACACATTGTACAAATATGAAGGATGCAATATATTTTTATACCTAAAAATATATAAACCACAAATTAAATTTCAAACAAAAGACAATTTCTATACTGATTTACTTATTCAACATATATTGAATAGTGATGTTCAATAACGTGCCAGATAATTTCTCAGATCTGGAGATTCAGCTGTGAAGAAGGATGAAAATCCCTGCCATTCTGGAGTGTACAAAGTTGTGAGAAAATCTACAATTGATTACTTGACATGATTTTCAGTAAAATGTAATAGAGTATGAAAAATAAGCACGCAATCAACAAAAAACCCCCACAATATACCGCTATTTTATGTGACCACGGAGAACTTTCATTTGCTTTATTTCACTTTAATTTGGGTAATACAGCAATGCTGCCCATATGCAAAATAAATGGCAGTAAACAAATTATTGTTTTACTATAAACTGGGGAAGAGATACTTTACCAAATGTCTAAAAAAATTCCACAAAATACTCACAGCAATAGCTGACAAGTATATCAATTCTAAGCTTTCCCGTCATAATGCAACGTAGCGGCAAAAAATTTGAGAATCGATGTCTGTCCTATTGATTCATTCATTCATCCAAGAAATGCCTACTGAGTGTTGCCTCCAGTTTATTCCAGGAACTGGGGGTTATCACTGACCAAAGTCCCTGTACTCATGGAATGAAGAGCCTAATATTTCAGGTACTGGTAGGGAAAGTCGAAAACATGGTCAGGGAAGCCTGCATGTGGGCACAGGCACTTGAGCACACACCTGCAGGAGGTGAACTGTGCACACACCTGGGATGAGAAGGAAGAGAGAGAGGCAAGGGAGAGAAGCAAGAGTCAGACCCATGGCCCCAAAGCAGGAAAAAGCCTGGTATCTTGGAGAAGGCATTCTTACACTGGCATATGCCTACTGTGGCCAATTAACGTTTTCAACTCTTATAGTTATTCTAGAACACAAATGTCTCTGAAAACTTTGCTCCAAGTAGACAACATTTCAGAATCCGACCTTTTAATGAATTTCAAATGCTTCGGCTATCACTTAGAAAGGATTATCATCAAATGGAAAGCTTTATTTAGAACTTTAAATTTGTACAAATTGACTGCAAATGCAGCTGGACCACAGATCTACAGAATGACACTCAAGTATCTATTGCCAAGAAAAGTGGCTTTTTTAAAAAAAAATGTGTTAGTTACAAGAAAAGATGACCAGCTTTCTGGAGCTCTGAATATATAAATTTCTTAAGGGAATGATTTAACTATTTAACCACATATGTCCAATTTTAGGAGGGAACCCATTTGTCAAGTTGCAGAAAAAGTGCTTCTCCAGGTGGTTAGCTGTTGAGAGAAGAAGCATAGTGTTTACAAGGTGAAGCGAAGTATTTTGCTTGATTGCTTATTTTTTTGCTTTTTAAATAAATTAAAACCAGTTCCATGTATGAGGTATATTTTGGCATTGCCCAAAAGCCAAGGCAGAAATACTGAAGTGGGGAAAGAAAGATGCTTTTTACAGGTCTGACTGAATCTTACCCTTAAATGTAAGACAAAGCATTCATAGAACCCATGGAACCTACATCTCATAAACCAATAAAACCAAATGTTCATAGCTCTACTTTAAGTACAAGACTTTGTTGTTAAGCCTAAAAAAGCGAGGCAAGAGTTTTGTTTGCTTGGTTTCAATGCCAAAAACCAAAGGATTATCTTTTATAAATTTTGGTCTACATTTAGATTAGATTGGATTTAGAATTTTTATTCTTAAGACTTGTCCCATCTATCTTTCAAATCTTTCTAAACCTAAAAATCTCTAAAATAAAGATGATTTACCCCCACTTTTAAAATTAGTTGGGTAATAGAAGAAAATGCCAAGTAAAATTTTATTAAAGATTATTCGCTATTGTGACCAATAACCAAGCGTATACCAAGTGTACTAAAAATTTAAAGACTAGAGTATGGAGCGCATAGACTGTAACCAGGACTATTGACCATTAATATTTTTTTGAAATTTATAAACAGAAGTCAAAGGTAAAAAATAGGGTTCACGTGAAAAGGTCGCATTCTATAGTCCTACTATCTAACAATTAAGATGATGACTAAGCCTGGGGTGTAGGCAACAGAACTATAACCAAGGTTCTAGCCACTGAAGTCCTATGCCAATGCAAACAAACAGCATAACAACGATAACTGAAAAAAAAAAGAAAATCCTGTTCACTCTGGCTAAAGACCATTTAAGTATGCACAAAGGGAGAGTTTAAAGAGAGGAAAAGGCAGATTAGAAGTTAAGCCTGCCACCTGCTGTTGAATGGCCTGCTTGGAACTTGGATAAAGACCACTTCTTGAAATGTTAGCCTAGAATCTAAAGAGCTTTTACCCTCCAGAATTAGAGCAGGGGGTGACCTATAAAACATATCAAGAAGAAAAGAAAACCACTGACGTTCAAAACTAAGAGGACAGATACAAAGTGACATTCTCATCAAGTTTTCACTAGAAATAAAAGAAATGCTGCTTCGTGGACCATTCAACTAAAGAAGAGTGGACTTCCTGTACCTTTTTACGGAATTATCCAGACAATTCTATTTTGCCCTCTAAAGTTATCCCTAACTTTAGAAACTGTATCTTTTGGAAATAAATTCTGAACGTAAGCACTGTATGTGGAAGTAAGTGAAGATGGATGAACAATTTCATGGCACTGCCAGAATGCTAACTTAACCAAATAAGAATTGTCAAGTTTGGCTCTGGATGTCCCCTCTAATCCCATCTGTAACACTTCACATATTTTCGTGCATGTACCTACAGCGTTCTATAATAAAATAGGAATATAGTCAACTTCTAGAATATATTTATAGATTTGACAGAACACACACAGTATGCTATTCTCCTAGTCATACTTTAGAAGTGAACAAAAGCTGCCACCCAGGAAGCAGATCTGCTAAGCGTTCTTAACATGCACACATGCACACGCCCTACATATACACATGGACTCAGACGCAAGGAAACTTTGGGAGGTATTGGCTATGTTTATTACCTTGATTGGAGTGAGGGTGTCACGGTGTTTGTATATGTCCAAACTCATCAAATTGTAAACATTAAATATATGCAGTTCTTTGTATATCGGTCATACTGAAATAAGGCTGTTTACCAAAAAAAAAGAACAAACCGCCACCTACGTGAGTTAAGAACAGCCAGTCTAATTAACTCTAACTATAATCCAAGAAAATGTACACATGTACACATAGTGTGTCATGGGGAGAAATGATGCCAGGGAAACACCAACTTTTTATAACACAGCTATCTAATTAAGTGTGTTCTTGTGAACCTGGATTCCTTTTGTGTTATGTTAGAGGATCGGAGCCAGGGTCTCACCATAACTGGGCACGAGGCTACAGCCTGTCCAGCTCTTGCATACCTGAGATCCTGTGACTGAAGTGACCAAAAACATTTATACCAGCTGACAGTCACTTGATTCTCACATCCCTCTATTTAGTAAATTGCTCTGCTTATCAACTTCAAGACTGAGGTGAACATTTTCTGAGATGTTCCTGCTCCCTGCTCAAGAAGTTTTTTTGTTGTTTTTTTGTTTTGTTTTGTCTTAAAAAAAAAAAAAACAACGTTCCCTGCCAGATAATTCTAGTCTCAACAGGCCTAGGAAGGGATGGAGCTGGCACAAGATCCTAAAGCTTCTAAAGGCAAAACCACTCACAGCCCATAAAAACAGACTCAGACTAGTTTTTAAAAAATATTTAGCAATTAGGCACATGCCTTTAATCCTTCTCAACAAAAACCAAAAAATTTCAAACAATTACTGGATGAAAACATGACTCATTTTACTCATTAAAAACACTCAGAGAAAAAGGCTAGTTTTTACCTAAGTAACAGCCTTTTTATGGACAAGATCCAGAAATTAATTACACTAAATTCACAAGCAGATGTATCACTGTCATTCTCTCTTTCTCTGAAAGAAATCCCAAAGACATTCTGCTCCTATAGTATCTGCACTGTGCAACAATGAGGAGGAATTCTTATCAGTGAAAAAAAAAAGATGTAACAATTTGCATTCTATCAATAAGCTAAGGAAAAAGAAATAAGAATATCAAAATAAGTTGATTATTTTCTCAACCTGTAAATAAAAGAAAAGCCAGTCACCTCGCCTAAGAACTCCCAATTTTAATTATAATTAACCCACTGTTCCTTAAATACTACTGGAGTTTGACTACATTTCTAAATCATTTCTGAAACAATTCTAACAGCCTTGTGCTACTTTCCAAAACCATCTCATGCACTTAATACTGGTTTTATTTATACAGGTCTCAATTATAATGAGATCTCACTGAAACTCTACATCCGCCACTGTACAGAACTCCTCTGTCCCCGTGTGTCCTCGTGGTATAGAATCTGCATGTAGTCTCCCTCTCAACTTCCCATCCATCACTCAGTGCAGCTGGATAGAAAGTGGAGCAAATATTTGGCTTCTAACAGTGCTCACTCAGCTCCTCTTTTCCCACTGCTGAGCCCGGCTCAAAGTGACTCTCCGAGGGTGCTGAAGGCCCTTCCCAGAAGCCTGTGGCATGCCAGCTGCGTGCTACTCGGGGGCGGCTCCCTGGTCGCTCAGTCTGTGCCTCAGCAAGAAACATAAACAAAACTGCCTGTAATTACTTGTTTATAAATGTGTGTCCCTATGAGAATGTGAACTCACTGAGGGTAAGGACTGGGTCCTATTCATCAGAGTTCCCCCAGGTATTAGAACAGCACACTGCATTTAATCAGTACCTGTCAAATGATGAAATCTGAGGGAAGCACCTGGCACACTCAATATACTTGAAAAAAAAAAAACCCACCCAAAAACTGTGGGGAGTATCTCCATTTCAGAAAAAGTCTTCTATTTTTTTTAATCTTTCCAATATCACTTGCTTCCTGTGTTAGTTTTATGGTACCTGTACATAAGATTTGTAGGTGCTTATTGGACCAAGCTATTTATTTGTAAAGGAGTGCATATTCCTAAGAGAACAGTGAGCCAGGGAAAGCCCTGTCTCACATGTTAATGTTCCCATACAAGCTTGCATAGCACAAAAAGAAAAGCCTCCTCGCTTGTCGCGCAGAAGAGACTGGGGGCGGGGGCTCAGGAAGGCCCTCCTCAAGCCTCCATATACATAAACAAGATGTACTCTGATGAAATGAAAAAAAAATCAGGGCAACTAAATAGGTGACAATGGGGGGAAGAGAAGAGCAGGAGAACAGAACAACACCCACATGCTAGAATTTTTTCGCTTGAGATGGTTTTAAAATAAACTATATTGGAATATAGTTTATATTGGAACAGGATGAAATGTAGATTCTACTTGTGTAGAGAAAAACAGGAAAAGTCATTGAGATCTATAGAGAAAACTCTTCTGATACGGATTACATGAAGGAAAGAGGAGAGGTGAAAACTTTTTTAAAACTTCAAGGGCCATGACAAGTCTTGACAATAGAATTTCTACCCTGACCCCTGCTTCTCTCCTTAGTGGTGGATACAGCAACATGCCTATGCTACAGTGAGGGTTTTTGACAATGCATGATTCTCTAAGCAAATTGAAGTGCTTGGAAAAACAGTCAACCTAATTAAAATCATATTTACAAAATAACAAAGAGGAAAAGATCAAGCTCTCAGTTTACAAATGGAGACAGATTTTTGAAACAGTCTATGAAGAGTTTGGAATGTAAAAAGGAAGTGGGACAGTGAAGAGGCAGGCCATTGCAAGTAACAGAGCAAGGAGAGACGTTGGTCAATGCAGCTAATGAGAAAGTGGTGGCAGAGACGTTCAGCACCAGCCACAACACTGAGACACCCATCAATGAATGGGCCAACAGTGTCATGGGCACTTTCCATTAATTAGGTAGAAGATGAAGTTCACCAGATGAAGGAAAGCAGAGGGGGGCAGGGAACAGATACGGGAGGTGACTCTTGGAAGTTAAAAAAAAGTTGCAAAAGGTGAGAATCCAGAGTCCAAGAGAAAGGGAAGATTATTCATAGGCCTAGGCAAGTCAAGAGATGAAGGAAGGAAGTCTTTCTTCCTGTGCGGGGTGAAGGGAGCAGCAGTGGCAAATTTTATCACTAGGTTGAAAGGGGAAATAACAGAAACAAAACTGCTGTTTATATTGATGGTTAAGTTAACATAGGAGAAATCTGGTTCCTCTTTCTATGAGTGGAGAATGAGGTCAGGAGAGGCACTTGGCACTAAAGGATAGTGTAACCTTGAAAAGACTGGTTCAAAGAAGACCAGAGAATACAAATATGCCCTTTCACATTTGTAAGGGATTGGGTCCAGGACCCTCTCGGACACCAATCTCTTAAGATGCTCAAGCCACTTACATAAAATGGCGTAGTTACTGCACATAACCTACACACATCCTAGATCATCTCTCAATTATGGATAATACCGAATACAATGCAAATGCTATGTAAGCAGTATATTGTTTAGGGAATAATGACAAGGGGGACAAAAGGACATATTCCATACAGACACAGCCATAATAGATCTAACTACATAGTACTGTATATTTTTTCAATCTGAGATTGGCTGACTCTCTGAATGCAGAACCCCCAGATATGGAGGGCTGATTATATATATGTGAATAAGTTTCAGTCATAGAAGAATGGAGAAACCTTCTCATGTAGAGAGAAGAGCAGGGCACAAGGAGCTCAAAAAGAAAGCTCAAAAACTTAATGAGAATTTAATGTGCATGAATTGGCAATGCCAGGAGAGCAGTGACTCTTTAGAGCCTGATGAACAATCCAAACCACAAGGCTGAGCTTTTTGGGGGGTACTTCCAGGCTGTGGGTCACCTGAGATCCTATTTAGGTATAACAAGTCAGGCATGATTACAATTCATCCAAGTCTAAAATAGTTTGGTCCCCCCTCCCACCTCAATGCCCTAACCCCATGTTTGCTCTCCTGCCTCACATCCCTGGAGATGGTAGGCAATTGCATCAAAACTGTTGAGCTTTCTCACTGATAATCCCTACTCATTCTAATATTCTGTCTCGTCTAAGTCCTGCCCTGATGGTTAATCTTTCAACAGTCTGGAGAACAGACTATTAAAAAAAAAGTGCTGACTAATTATTTTCATTTCACTCCTATGAGAACGTGGATAGTCCACAGAATGGATGATGGAATAAACAGATATACTTAAAAGGGCAGAGTTTCTAGGATTGGGGGAAAAACAATGAAGAATTTCTTCTACTGTGTTTTATTCTTAGAAGCAACCTTACAATCTCCTATATTATATCCTATGATTCAGGTTAAAATAAACCTAACAAGTCAGAAGGCAAAAGAAAAATACCAGATGGTTCCTCCCTTAGGAGGAACATAAGGGAACCAAAAGAGGATCAAGGAAAGGAATAAGAACAATAATAATAATAACAATAACAGCAATAAAGACACAGAAACCAAAAATGAGAACACAAGGACAGACTGGGGACACCTGGGGAGGGTTGAGGGAAGATGGGAGCACGAGGGACTGAGGTGATGGTGCACGGGTGAGATGGTCATGGGGAATACATGGGGATTACAATTAATGGCAAGTATATGTAAATTTTAAAATATTTTAATAAAAAAAGAGAAAAAAAATAAACCTAAATGAATTGTAAAATCATAAATAAGAACTTTACAAACTTGACTCTGAAGACCCAGTCAAGAACACTAGTCACTTTGTTTCAGATGTGCCAGTAGGGACAGAGAACTCTCGGGAAAATGGTGATTTCAGCAATATATCAAAGAACAGGTGACAAGACAGCGTTTCCCAAAGTGTGATCTTTGGGGTATTAAACCAAGACATGACTCATGGAAAGCATTTCTTTGAATCCATTAAATTTAGAAAATGTGGTAGATGCACCATGTACTTTTCTTGAAGTTTCAATAAAAATAGAAAATGCTCTGAAAAGTCCTACAGGAAAGAAACCTATTTAATGTTGTTCCACCCAGGTTTGTCGGAACTGTTGTCTTCACAAAGCGACTCACTCAGTACCACACCATCAGTGATCAGGCCTGAGGAGGGGGATCACGTAGAAAATGTCAACACCTGCTGTGTGTCAGGTATTGTCTGGCTACCACATAAGTCTTGACTGTTACAACTTTGTGATGCCTGTGGTTGTGTCATTAACCATTTACCAATGGGGAAACAGGACTAGCAGTGATCATGGACACCTTATATAGAAATAAAAGGAACTCTAGTAACTTCCTGACAATTGATGAACAAGGTCCTGGCCAAGCACTCAATGACATGAGTTTGAGGAAGCTGTGTGGTGTAGTAGGGAGAAAAGTGACCTCTGTCCAAGAAGGGGGGAAGGAGCTCTGTGATCTATTCACTTCACTCCCCAAGCAGTCGAGGGTATAATTCAATTTTACCTATATGGGCATCATTGAGATGGTCCCACAAAATGAGGTTTATGAAGGTACTTTTAACAGACTTTATATACTGTGCAAAAAGATTTAGTTCTCTAACAATGGTAGCATCTGCAGATGGCATTTTCATGTCTTATCTTTGCAGTTTAAATCCTGTTCCAGATGTGAGTACTAAACTGTGAGTGAGTTGCGTTTAAATGCAAATGCTTATGACACAGGCAGCTGGCCCCACACTGATGAACAAAGATACTTCCTGAACCTCTTGTTTCAATGCCTTATAAACAGGAGGAACTAAATCAATCATGTCTACTATGTCTGCTGCTTCACTTTGGTTTCTCGTCTTCACTGGAAGCTTCTATTTCTATGCCCAAACCATTAAAATCTCATCAGGTTCTTTTCTAAGAAATGCTAAATTTCTTTTATTTTGTTTTGTTTTGACAAATCAGGGCATTTTTAAACCCTCCATTTACTGTAACAATGATTTCTCTTCTTTTTTTGTTTTAAATTGGATAACTAACACACAATAAACTGTACATATTTAAAGTGTACAATTTGCTAAGTTTTGACATTTGTATATGCCCATAAAACCATCACCACCATGAAGATAGTGAGTTGATGTACCAGTCCTAAAATTTCCTTGTGTACTTTTATAATCCCTCCTCCTTGCCACCCCTAGTGTCCCTACCTTAAGCGACCAATTATTATAGATTTCTTTGTATTTCTTCTAATTTATATAAGTGAAATCATACATTAAGTACCTTTTTGTCTGGCTTCTTTCATTTACTGTAGTCATTCATGTCACTGACTATCAATATTTATATTCAGTAAATACCATCATTGAGCAGACTCCATCATATGGCTATAGGTGCTACTTGTTGACCCAAAAACCTGTTGACGGAGATTAGCATTGTTTCCAATTTTTAAGTGACAGATTATAGAACTTCTATAAACTTTCATGTGCAGGTCTTTGTACACATAGAGATTTCTTTTCTGTAAGAGTGGAACATCTGAATCATGTAATAAGGGTACAGCTAGCATTTTAAGAAACTACCAAACTGCTTTCAAAAATACTTGTATCATCTTAGATTTCCACCTCAAAAGATAAGACTGACTTCTAGATCCTACAGAAACGTCCAACACTGGTGTGGCCAGTCTTTCACTGCAGCCATTCAAAGAGGTATACAGAACTATGTCATTGTCATTCTGACTTACATTTCCTTGATGAATAATGATGGTGAACTTTTTTTCATGCGCTTGCCATTCGTATCTTCTTTGACGAAGTGTCTGTTCAAACCATTTGCCCAGTATTTCTGTGTTGTATTCTTGTTACTGAAAATTACATTAGTTTTAATAAGTAGTGTAAAACTGATAAGAACTCAATCAAAAATTTATGACTCACATGGGTTTACTGAAGAGGATAAATAAGTCTTTATTTTCTAAAACCTATGCTGAACAATTAGAGAACCAGATTCTCTAAATATTATGACCAAACTTGAAAAGCACCTGAAGCTTGAAAAAGATAACACTACTTTTTATCAGTATTGCTGTTAAGTCTACTAGGTTCAGAATTTAATAAACAAAATAATCATATTTCCATGTATTCTAAAGTTACCTAAACCACCTGAAGTAATTGTGCATTAGCTAAAATCACCACATGCTATCCCTGAGTCGCATTCCACACTCTGTACTAACTACCCTCTAATCCTGTAAGATTTCATTTTACCAAAATCATTTCTTAAGTCAAATTCGTGTCCACATTTGAAAAGTGAATGAAGGCCAAAACGTCTACCACATTACTGGTGCAAACAGTAACAGCTAAAATATAATTTGCAAGCATGCAGATTCATTCTCTTTTTGGTTCTGTAGAGTAAGGCTAGATTTGAGGGCACCTATGGGCTTTCCTTTCAGGAAAAGCAGACCTCGTTGTGCTGTGCAGGACCATTGGTTCACAGCTCAATTGTTACAGTTGATGTGGGTTTCCTTTTAGATGCCTGGAAAATGACTCTGCTGACCACATCCACATTCTGAAATACTTTTTGAGAACTTGTAACCAAACTGCAGGAACTGACTCATTTTGCAGGGCCCAACCAACACACCATGTTTCCAGAATAGACTCCAGTCAAAAGCAGAAATATCAAGGGCTTGTAGCACAGGCAGTAAATTGTCTATTTATATAGGGGGGAGGGGGGGAAGTCCCAGGACACATGGGGCAAAACGGCTGAAGCCCTGAGAGAGCATCAGAGATGGGACCCGCCTTAGCAGAATGACCAAGCAGAGCATTCTAATTCATGGGCAATGCTTATGTTCCCTCAAAGCTAGAGGTTAGAAGCTGGTGGAAAGAGACCTTAATGTCTGACTCTATATTACACCTAGGAAGTGCATTCAGTGGAAAGAAGTATGCAAGAGGATTTGGGGAAGATGGTATTTTGAACACCCATCGCCAAATTCCTCACTTGGTAAGTCAGGAGCAGTTCTCTCATCTCAAGAGAAGAGCAGGAATGGATTACATGCTGAAAATACATAAAAAGAAATGAGGCAAGGGTACAAGGACACCTGGGCATAGGACCAGCGATCTGCTGGCATCCTATGGCTGCCTCACAGCCTTCCTCATCCAGTTCTACATCCTTGTCTCTCCACTCCCCACAAGGCTCGTCAAGGAGGTCAGCTTCCTCCCAATGTTTCAACGTTCACACTCTGTGACTGCAGAAGTCCTACCTTAGGGGAAAATGGAAAGGAGCAAAACCAGGTCTTTCTCCACAAAACAAACTATGTTCCCAAATTACTAATTTCTCCTCCCCACAAGTGAAACTCTTCATTCTCAGTCAGTTTCAGCCAGAGTGGTGAGGAAATCCGGTCCAGTTGAAATAACCATAAATGACAAAACCAATAACTCTTTCCTGCAGGTGGGTCCCTGGCTTAGAGAATATGCATGTTAACACAAATGCATAACTAATCAGTGTAAAGTCAGACTAGGTGGTTAAGAACTAAGGATCAGGTGTCAGGTGATGTGAAGCAAAATAAACCTGGACAAAGCCTGCAAAGAGCTAGCAAGACCCAGTAAGCCTGGTATGTTTTCAGGCCTGGTTATGTGGTTCAGTGTCAATAAAATGATGTGTATATACATTTGATGTCTGCTCTCAAAATGTCTCTCTCTCAACACAGAGACTCCCAGATGACAGAAATTGCACATGCCTTAAACAAAACGGGATTTTAATATCAGATTACGTTAAGAAAATGCCAAGAAGCTGCAATGTACTCCAGCAAACAGCTTAAAGCAATTACAAACATGTTTTCAACACAAATGTAAATGAGGAAATGTTGATAGAATCCCACTCCTCCCCACTGGTCAAGAGCTTTTATTTTCCCATGACCCCTTTCTGCCTGCAATTGTAAAACGAGTCCTGTTACACAACTTTGTAACTTTTATCCAACAGTGAATTGTTTTTATAGAATTAGAAGAAGGAAACTATCAATGGACTGAACATAAAACTAAAGATTACCAAAAAAGAAAAGATTTTTTAACATAGTTCCTTAAAACCATGCAGTTCAGCATTCCAAATTGTTTATCACCGCAGTAAGGTCAACATAGACACTCTCATAAAAAGTGAGTTTTGGGCAAAAATGGAAAAAAATCTCATTGCTAGATGCCGAAGTCCTACATACCTGTGTGAGGAGACATGATAGGAAGAAATCCACGCTTTTGACTCCTAGCTTATTAACAGTTAATAGCTCAGGGCCTCCCTGGTGGCACAGCGGGTTAAGCAACTAACTATGAAGCAAACAGCAGCCTCTGTAGCACGAGTTCGATCCCTGCTGCTGGCCAGGGGGGGACCCACATGGTGCAGCAGACCTCTCCTGCCTTGCCCGCTGCACCCCTCAGCAGTGTACTTCCATTGATCTGTCTGTTCTGCTCCCCGCTCTCTGTGGTGAATCCTCTCACCCCCCCACACACACCTCTGGCCTGTACCCCATTGCTTGTATGCATAAATAAATAAATAAATCTTTTTTAAAAAGTTAATAGCTCAGCTTAGCTTTCCATACCAGGGTTTTCATACCCTAATCATTTCAATGACAACAGCAGCAACCCCTCAGAAGAGGCTCTAGCAACTTATACACACTCCAGGTACAAAGGACAGTGGCTGGAGTCTCCAGGATCCCTACATACATCTCTGAACTTCCAGCATCTTCCAAAGCCAACATGATCCTACCTGATTTGCCATTCACTAATGCCCAGAGCTATTTGGTCGCTTTCCCCCTTACTCAATGCTGCACACCAGCCTCTTCGACATACTAAACTGGCTTCCACCTGCGCTGCAGTTGTTTTGTTTTCTCTGCCTCCAGACAGATACTCTGATGGCAGCCTCCTCACTGCCCAGGGGCAAGTCTTTGCACAGATACAACATCAGAGAGGCCTTTCCTGTCAGCCTTGGATAAAACAGTTGTGCCCCAAACCCCAAGGCTGTCCCTATCTGTACTGGTTTTCTTTTTCTATGCCTTTTCTAACGCCTGGCATATACCAATTAGTTTTATCACTGTCAGTCTCCGCACCCCATACAAACAGGGACCTTGCTCACTGCTGCATTCCCACATCGAAAACACCATTTGGCATGTTGTAGTTGTGAAACACATTTTTGTAAAATACACATTTTACACAAGACATCTTTGTCTATTGCTGTTATAAGCTTATGCGGTATAGCTGGCACTTGGCACAGATTTTACTAACACCTTATCAAAACACTCCATACTTCAAGGGCCAGGGGGACAGAGGCTGTAGCAGAGCTTCTCTCCACTAGTAAGGAAACTGTGCAGGGGTGTGGGGAGAGAGAAGTTCATACTCTATCTGCTGTCCATGAATAGAAGACAAGAGAGTCCTTTACAGCATGGGTATTAAACGGAGAGAAAGGGTGAAATTCACTGTCTTCATCAAACTTAGCCCAAATAGTCCTTATTTGATCTGGCTCAGAGAGATGAGCCTTGAGATAATGAACCAACCTTCTAGAGTGTAAGTGATTTTGTTTCTCTGCATTAATATTGCCTTCTATTAGGTCCTACAGATACTCTTGATCTGGATTTCACATTTCATGCTGAAAGATAGAACGCATTCTCACTGCCTTTGCTACTGTGGTCAAACCTGTTTTAGAATACAGACCAAATCTGTGCCTTGATCAAGAATTTGGAGGGTTAGTTATGTGTTTTTCAAAACCTATGGGAAAGGACACCCACTTTTGTTTTATTATTATTTTTTAAGATTTATTTACTTATGCATACAAGCACTGGGGTACAGGCCAGAGGTGTGGGGGGGTGGGAGGAGCCACCAGAGACAGAGTGGGGAACAGAACAGGCAGATCAACTGAAACACACTGCTGAGGGAAGCAGCGGGTAAGGCAGAAGAGGTCTGCCGCGCCATGTGGGTCCCCTCCCTGGCCGGCGGCAGGGACTGAACTCATGCTGCAGTAGCTGCTGTTTGCTTCATAGTGCGTTGCTTAACCCACTGTGCCACCAGGGAGGGCCAGGACACCCAATTTTAATCACAACTAATGACAGATTCTTCTGCTTTAAAGAAGAGTATTCCTAACTGCAGCTTGCAACAATTGACCTTTTTTGAAGTATTAGTAGTATAAACCCTCCTCCCTTTTCTCATCCCTCAAAAGAGAAGGTATCCTTCATTTTTCCAATCTTTACTTGGAGATCATTTCAAAAACTCACAATAAACTTAATTGAGGGAAAAGCAGGAATTTTGACCTCCAAATTGGTTTACATTCTATTTTAAAATTATTTTCTAAGAAATTGTTCTCTCAATGTTTTTTAAACAAGGAAACAAGATAAAAAATTGGGAGCTCTTAGGTTTTATTTACTAATACATTCTGTACTATGAACACATTTTCTACTACCACTTAAAAAATAGGAAAGAAAAGTCATTTCTCTGTACTTCTTTCCAGTCACAAGACTTTTCTTTCCTTCCCTTAAAAAAAGTAGCCCAGGGGGCCTCCCTGGTGGCACAGTGGGTTAAGCAACGCACTACAAAGCAAACCACAGCCACTGCAGCACGAGTTTGATCCCTGCTGAGTTTGATCCCTGCTGCCGGCCAGGGAGGGGACCCACATGGTGCAGCAGACCTCTCCTGCCTCGCCCGCTGCTCCCCTCAGCAGTGTACTTCCATTGATCTGCCTGTTCTGCTCCCCACTCTGTCTCTGGCGAATCCTCTCACCCCCCACATCTCTGGCCTGTACCCCAGTGCTTGTATGCATAAATAAATAAATCTTTTTTAAAAAAAAGTAGCCCAGCTGCCAAAGGAAAATGTTTGAAGACTTTTATGAACGTCAGTCTGTGAAATGTGCCTTGTCTCAAAAATGGCAAAGGATCAAACAAAAGATGTAATCATTGGGGTGAAAAGAACAAAGAGTGAGTTTGTATTTACTCCTCTTCCTTCCCCTAATGGACCTTCACCTTGTCCTTTCTTTCATCTGTCTGCAGGTAGGTGTTCTGACGTTGATCCATGAGCATATACGTCAGTGAATGAAGGAATGAACGAACAAATGAAAGAAAGCAGGAAGGACTAATAGATGCTCCTATAGACAGGCTCAACTCAAGGCCAAGGGATTTTTAAAAGATTCCCAAGCACTCTGAACCCATGACTAGAGCATCCTGTTCTCACCCTCTAAGTTTTCAGTCCACATGTGAAAGAGGAGGCAATTCTTAATGTGAAACCCCTTTCTCATATTTTAACTAATTCATCATTCAAACACAGGGCTTTGTGTACATGAATGGATTCTCTAAAGTCTTTACTTAGAAGTTTTGCCCCTTTAGAAAGTACCCAGAACTAAATGGAGATAAAGGAGAAAATATTAGTAATTACAGATTCATACTCATTTTACTTTTCTATGGATTGATTCTGTGCCAGACAGAAGAATGCCCAAAAAGGTTGATGAAAGTGCACCCTTAGGATCCAAATACTCATACTTCTCCCTTGCACCCCCACATTCAAGTGAAAACATTAGAGAGAAAATAGGGGAAGTTACATGAGTAAATTTGTTAGTGCATGATATCAACTGAAAATAAGGAATTCCCCTCCTGGACTTCAGTGGCCTAATTAAAACTCATAAAACTCAAATGACTAAAGCTGCTCCAATTGATCTGTGAAATAAGAAAGAGAAAAAGTCAATTGTGTATTTCAATATTGACAGAGGAAGATCTGGAAAGATGTGACACTTTGCAGGAGAAAAATTAGAAGACCATTTCTCAGACTTTCAGATTCAGTCAACTTTTATTCTTCTTCTCTATCAAGAGTACTTAGTGTCTATGCTGGCACTAGCCTATCTGAATTTAGATTCTAATTTCCAACTTATCAGCAGAGTGGGCCTTCGTAAGTTCCTCTCTGTGCCTCATTGTCCTTGTCTATGAAATGAACATAATAATTGCACTAATGGGCTGTTGAGAGGATTGAACAGATCAATTCCAGTACTTAGGACAGGGCCTTCCTAGCCCATGCTAAGTGTACACTTAATGGCAGTCAGCCCTGTAATCACCATTTTGTTTAATCTGACATGAGAATAGATATGTAGCTTAATGTGGTGGTTCTATATGTTTGGGGATGAACTGAAGCATCTTCCTAAAAGAATCTGGGAAGGGAACTTGGATGTCTTAAGCTCCCTTACTCCAGGGACCTCAGCATGTGCTTTACATGTGATCTTGTTTCATACAACAGCCCTGTGAGCTAGTACCAATGTGCCACTCTCTATGGCTCAGGGAAATATATGGGGTAGCTGATTCTGCTAGCAAGGGCAAAGTAAAAAGCTCAAATAGACTGTTTGCCAAGTCTGGGTCTCCCAGGGGGCAGACATTTCAATGGATGCTATACACAGGCACCTGCTTGGGGGCAGGGTATCCACAGTCACATACTTAATACTCAATGGAAACTATCCAGAAGTTTGGTGACTTCTTTTAGGTAATCAGAACTTTGAAAATGCCCTGCAAGCTTTTGATGGAGCTGTACAAATTCACTCACTCTCTCCCACTTTTAATAACTCTAGCCTCATTTTATACATTATTGCACAAATCTTATAATTGGGAGAAATCAATGGGTTTTTACTTTAAAAGGCTTTTCCCATCTGCTTTAAGGAGAGGTAGGAAAACTAGGCTTTTTTCCAATCACAGCACCAACAATGGGCTTTGTACTTAAGCTAGTTCAATTAAAGGTAGTTCGTAAGACATAAAAGTACTTTCTTTTGTACATTTTCCTGAATTACTTCACAAATACCCAAAGATTATATTCATTTTTAGCTCCATTTCCTCTCCTGAATGAAGGCATCAGTACTCCAAATTCTGATGACACAAAACAGTTTTAGTAAAATAAATTTTCGTGGCTGGGAACGAGAAATGGTAACTAATAATAAGAAAAATCCAGTGGACAGAACAAAAGTCATCCTCTATAGCAGCCTGAGATTGAGAGAAGGGAAAGATTTTGAAGATGGAGATCAAAGAGAAATAAACGTAGGACACCTTTAAATTTGTTCAAAGATAACATTACTGCTAGAGCAAGTAAAATACACAGTATGTCAGACAGATAAGTGCTAAATAAAAAAATTAAACAGGGTAGAGAGATAGGGAGTTTGGAAAGAACTTTTTCATACGCCTAGAGACATAACAGACATTGGAAAAGACCCTGAAAGAGACACTTAAATATGGTCTTTTAAGAATTACTAGTAAAAGTAACCTTTTGTGGACTCAGAGTCAAGCAGCTTGACTTCCAGAGACTGCCCGATTTCCTCAAGGGCCTTGCTTTGTCCCAGTCTGGCTCCCGCACCAGGGAGCTCGCCCTTGCCAATGTGACCCATGCCCTCCTCAGAGCCCAGGCCTCTTGCAGGGCTAAGAGTCCAGAAAATGTTTACAGAAATATTTTTTTTTCTCAATCCTTAGGATAAGTTCCATGGAACTAAGGAAAGAATTATTTCATGTGTCTGAATTTTCAAGATAAGGAAGCCAGGCTAACGTGGATAAAGATCCATGCTGGGAAAAGTGAGAAGAAATTAAGAGCCGGTCAGACACTTGGAACTCCGAGACGCCCACCCAGAAAGCTGTGTCATAAGCATTCCATAGTAGATCCCTCGTAATGACCATGGCAGTGATGTCACCAGCTTTTGATGACTACAGGCACTGGGAACGAGGAACAGTTCCTCGTCCCTATGACACAGTCAAGATTTCCAGTGCCACATCCCACACTGCTCTCATACCTGAAGCAGTCATGAGAAGCAGACTTTAGCTCGACTACTGGCTTTCAAGTCATGGCTTCACTACTTCCTGGTTCTGTCACTTTGGGCTAGTTGCTTTACCACTCTGTATATCAGTCTCCCCATGTAAAATAGGGATAACAGTCACATTGGTCATAACCAGGCTTTGCAAAGATTAAGTAAATCAAATATATGTCAAGTGCTTTATACCCAAACACCGACACTGTTCTAGATACGAACAGTTTGTTTAAAAGCAGTGCCTGGCACAAAATATAAGCACAAAGCACGTCAGTAGTTAGGGCACCATAAGCCCTTATCTGACACATTGCTTATTATGATTGTAATTGTTTTATAAAGGCAATAGGATGACATCCATATAAAACTTTACGGAAATCTGGTACTAAAGTCCATGATGAAATACATTAATATTTCTAAAGTGAAACATCCAAACATTTGTACTACGTGGGAAAAACAAACACTATAAATAGCCTCGCATCAGTTCAGATCAGCATTTGTTGCCAAATATTTTACATTAAAATCTCTTTGTTACCAGAGCTTTTTTATTTCAGAAGAGATGATGGACCTATTATTAAGCAAGAGGGAAAACCCACTGAAATCGTCTTTTCCTTTTTAACTTCTAGAAGTGGTAATGGCCAAATAATTAGTCAAAACCATTTAGGAGTAGAAAATAGGAAGCCCTTCAGGCATGGAAAATCCACAACTGCATAATTAATCTATGCCTAGTATTAGTCCATCCACCCCTACCCCCAACACAGTATGCCGTAAGATTCTCAGCCAATTCATTTTTATAAACAACATATTTCAAATAATCCTGAAGGATTTTTTAAAGGTAATTTTTAAATGCGGGATAAGATACTTGTACCACTATCTTAGTAGTACAACTGTATTAAATGACAAATAATTGACTTAAAACGTATTTGTCCTAGAAGAATACAGTCTCCTCTATAGTCAGCCTAGGTGTGACAAGCAAATGTTACATCAAAGGGGTAAACTAACCTGAAGAAACTTTCTCCATATTGCATTTTAAGGAAATATTTGCAGCTCTTGAAGAGCAATACAGTAACTTGTTCAAGATGTTCTCACCCGTTGCTCAGCACTGGATAAATTATTTGCACAAACCCATGGAAGCTGACTTCTCCCCCTCTTTATTACCCCCATGTTATTTCTCTTCCCCAACTTTTCTGACCCCTTCCCATTTATTTTATACTGAAGTATCACTTTGTTCAAGGCCTATGTTTACCACTCCCATGGCAATCTGTACACAAAGGCAAGTTAGGAAGACATGAAACGAACAGATACTGATGTTGCTTCATGGTTTTTTCCCCTTCTCATTATCCTCCTACTCAATGAGACTGTAGTGGGAGGTCAGAATGACATTTCCAAACTGAGAACTTAATGCTACATTTCAACATCCAACCCCTCCGTTGTCATAGGAACAACATTATGAGGCTTGGCTTATCTAGGTTCTAACAAATAGTCACTTGTTTCACTAGCAATTAAAGCTCCCCCTCCAATCAAATATATACATACATAACACACACACCTCAAAACCATTGAATCGGGCAAAGCTGCATACCACACTAGAATTTAACAAACAGGCCCAAAGGGAAAGTGTTTGTATTACTGACTACGCAAATACTATTTAGAGAAATTATCTTGACGTCTGTTGACTTGATTCCCATCCATTTGTGGCTTCCCATACCCAAAGACTTTAGTGCACCACTAATAGCTTTTAAAAAAGTAAACAAAAATATGAATATGATCATTAACCCACAACAATGCTTTTATCTTATATCCATTTTAAAAATGTAATAAATTGATGGACAGCACATGGAATCAAAAACATGAAGATGAGATATATATTTTATAGCATTTACTGTTTCAACTTGTTTCTATCACATTTTGGTTAATCAGAACAATGACTTCTAAATGAATGACTAAAACCTAAAAATTATGTAAAGGCTTTTTTTACACGAAGTATTCTAATGTTTAGCCACATTATTAAATCATTATATTTATTGGAGGACCTGCCCTTGATGTCTGTGCTTACTTTGCTTTTTCTCTATTTATTTAAAAATAAATACTTATGCAGAAGTCGTCAGTTATTACTCTGAGAAAAAGGATCTTATAGGTCCTCAAAGTATGTAAGGGGAATAAAAAGGACAATTAATAGATCCCATTGGATTAATCTCCTTCTTATCCCCCTCATCCCACGCCAGTGACAACAGAGGGAAACTACAATATTACTACCCTGTTCAATTTTTAATTTGGCTGAAGGTACTTAAATAGAAATAAATATTATCTTACACAACAAAACTTCTGTCAATCACAGATTTAATTATGTATTTGTGTGTGTGTGTATATATATAGTCATATTCATAAAGGGACATCACAAAAGTTACCTATATAACTGCTAACAGTTAAAGGATAGTTTTCCACCTGATTCTCTAAGTAGTCATCACATGATTGCATCTATTGACCAATAAGAAACTGGTAGAAATCAGGTAGTTACTCACTATTCTAATTTTATTTTTTATTCAACTCTTCTAGCACAATCATTCTTTTAAGAAGCCAAATCAAAAATATCAGTCATTCATACCTAATATAATGTGTTCCCTTATAGTTCGTGAACTAGAACCTATTATACATTATGCAGATATTAAAACCTTCCTATGTTTTTCTGAAAATTTAAACATAGGGGCAATTCCGATTCAAGATTAGAAAACTGAATTTAAGGTTGCAAAGACAGACACATGTACAACAGTAAGAACTGCTAGTCTCACAATCTCTCAAAACACAATGAACCATATAGAAATAATCAACTTTTGCCATACTAATACAATCAAATAGAACAACCTTAAAATTTGTGACACAAATGTGAAAAAAATTACCATCTTAATCTACCCTTTACAATCACTAGGAACTGTTTCTTAACCTTTAAGTGTTTCTTTAAATGTTTCTTAAAGTTTAATGCTTTAAACTTTCATTTTGTAAAGTTCAAACTAGAAACTTGACACCCTTGGGTAGAGGGAGGGAAAAAAGAGTAAGTTTAGTAATTCTGAAAGCATCCCTTCAAATATCATATATACTGTTCAGACTAAATGAAAATCTCTATCCATGGAAAGCTAATGTTGCAACTGTACTACATAACCTATTTGATTTTTTGTCCCGGCCCCCCCTCACCCCCGCCCAACCACTAAAATGAAAAAGAGAGCGAAGCCAAGCTAGCTATATTACATGTATTTGGCCAAAGTAGCTATAATCAGCTCATCTTTGTTAATTACCTAGCTTCTTAGCCTTTAAGCTAGATTTTTGGACTGCTCCTTTTCAAGATTCCTTACTCTGTTTATGTGTTCTCTGGTTCAACATAGTTGTTAGGGGTCTGTGAACAATTTTATAATTCCCACGCACACCATATGATATCTATTAGGGAGTAATGCCACTTTTTACTTACCAATTCTGGATAAAGCCGTATTTCCTGGTGACAGAATGCTGCTGCTTCCGTTTGCTAAAACTCCCTCTTCACAGCTTGATAAATTTGATTATAAAATGTCTTTGCTCCAGATCACACGATGCACTTTTCCTACACAAGCTTTCTAAAGAGTTATCTGCATTTCAGTCCTGTAACAAAATGAATAAGAACAAGGGAGGGGGGAGAACAGGCAGTAAGTCCTCACAAGTTCCTGGCAATGCCTTGTAGCTGCATTTTTCTGAGTTTAATCAGTAAGCTATATTAAAGTGACAGTTACCAGTTCAGAGAGCCAGACATAGAGCAAGTCAGTCACAACCATTTTGGGTGTCTTCCACTGATGTGCCGACCCCAAGGAAGCAGTCATTTGGTCAGATATCACATGTGGCTGAATCACTGGACACCCGCCATCCCCACACCCCTCCATCCCCATCAAGCAGCGGCCCAGGCAAGAGAGTGGCTGGACTCCTGATGTGGGACCTCTTATAGGGACAGCCAATTAGCTGCTGACCAATCGCAGGCAGCACCTAGTACCTAAGTCACGTGACAGGGCAGTCCCTATGACTGCAGGATTTCTGAATTACTGGGGTTACACAAAGGACACTCATTCAGGAAAAAAGAAAAAAAGCCATAAGCCGAAAGAGAAAACGCCCAAGCTGTGACAACTCCAGCTTTTAAAGCAGGGAACACACGAGCCTCACAGGCAGAAAAGAGGCGAAACCCAGCCACGATGGCAATCACAGGAACTGCCCGACACATGCTAAGAAATAATGCTGAAGCAGAGGCTGAGTTTACAAACCCATTCCAAATGACAAATCCACTCCTCTGTTTTCCCCGTCCCGATCATCTTATATTCTAAACTTGGTTCTTTTAAAAAGCTCCAGTGAGCCTAAGCAAAGCCACAGTAGGAAAACATGTAAGATATACAAACCTCCTTTTCTCCCCATCCCTTCTAAATACCCCGAAAGGAAATTCAGTTTGTTTTGAATACAAAGTCATCAATAAAATAATTTCTTTCAAAACAGCTGCATAAATCAGGTAAAATTAAATCTTGTCAGGACAAATGTATATGGTAACTACCAAATCATACATTCTCTCTTTCTGTCTCTTCGTTTCCTGTTATCATTTTAGACTGTTCACACCAAGAACATTGCTGCCTCATCAATGAGAGGCCCCCTTAGTTACTTTTAAGCCCTCAATTAATTTCTTATTTTTGACATCCTAGGAAAATTTCAAGTGTGAACACTCCTATCATTTCTTTGATGACCCCTCCCACGGTACTTACAAATGTTCTTTTGTTTGAGGCTGTCCGTTTCTCTCCCGTCCCTGACATCGCAGTCCAAAATATAGGCTCAGCTTCATCCTTCAAACCCAGAACCCCTATTTTGATCTTGCAAGGCCGCAACAGCTCCTTCTTTAAAGCCAGCCTGGAACATTGCGCGGCTTGCCATGCCCCATTTATGGAAGGAAGCGTATGTCAAATAAACCAGGTGATGACTCAGACTGCCTCCCCCAGCCACATTTTCCCTAGAATGGGAGGGTAGGATAAGTGCAGCCCATTTGGAGGTGACTCAGTTTTATTAGACTGGTGATTGTAGTTAATCTGACAAGCTCACATTTTTCTTTTATAACTTGTACATTGCAGGAGCCGAATGCATGTTCTAAATGGTCTCAAAGAATTGTATGTAAATGAGCAAGCCAGATTATTTTTAAGGGATGACAAGGCCTCTTCCCAAATACTTAAAACTAGAGAATCATTCCCTGAAAATTTTACAACTAAGACAAGCCATACATTGGAGTTGCCAGGGCAGCAGTAAACCTGTTTTATATGTTTAGGTCTACTGGAAGCTTTTACCATGGAGGACTCAGTCTCATTTTGTCCTCAGAACCCACGTTTAAGTCTCTAAGTCTGGGGTCACGTGGCAGGTTCTTCAGGAAGTGGTCAGGGACAGGAGGGCGAGTTGCAGCAGCTTTCACTTTTGCATTTTCCTACAGTTCACACTCTAACTTGAACTACTCGCAGAGAAGCACACAGCTACATCAACCACACACACAAAATCTGTTCAGTCCTTTAATCTGAACCTACCCCAAAGCTGCTACAGAAAAAGTGGCAAATTATCAAATGGCATCTGTGAAAATTTCCAATTAAATAAACTGACAGCCCTAAAAGTCTTCCTTCTCAGTAAAAAGTTTACCACCAAGATGGGGGTGGCATTACATGGAATAAATTGTTCCCAGGTATTACACAGACAGAAAGAATGCAGTAATAGGAACTGCAATTCCCCACACAAAAAAATCTGGAAGGCTGGGTCCGAGCAGTTGAACTACACTTATCTCTTTTCAGCATACTTCCTTTCATCTTGAGGAGCGAAGTCAGCAACTGCTTGAACCAAATCTTGACATTTATTGCTGATTATGCCCTGATGGGCAACTACATTTGTTATAACAGAAAATACATTTTGTTTTTGTAATATAGGAAAGTGTTCAAATAGCTAATTTCTAGATCGGTAGCTAATTTCTAGATTGTATAGAAAAGGTATATACATACACCCCAAACAGTGAAAAACAGCAAAACCAGGAGCTGACTAATCACGACAAAAGACTCCCTGTAGGGTTTTACTGGAATCAACCCCATATTAAATTTACCCAGAAGTATTTAGATGTGCACTTCTGAATTACACTTTTGAAGCCGTTCTCTTTTAACGACGCACACAGATCTCTCATTCAGTTATTAAAATCTTAAAAAGAAAATTTCAACAGGGATGTATTAATCTAGCCACCGACTTTTTTTTTTTGAGTAAAATTTTACGGGCTTAAAGAAAGTTACCTTCCTATGCTACATGAAATCTATAATTATAAGGCTTTCAATGGAAATAAATATAGACTACAATAACAATACTAATAAAATCCAACACCTAAAACAAATGACATCTTAAGGAACCTATAACATTGTAAAAGCCTGAAGCCAGACTTGCTGGAATATGAATCATGACCCTGCCATTCCTAGCTGTGGCATCTGGGTTGAAAATGAGTATCACCCAGAACAGTGTATGCCTGTAAATACCACGTAAGGGTGGTTATTCTATATTATCATCACCCAACCTCTACACTTCTTGGTGCTCTTTGCACCATCCTTTTGAAGTAATACACACTTTGGGGTTTGCTCACTTTTACCCCATTATCTTACCCTCTGCCTCAGAAACTTTGCCCAGATCAAGACAAGTTTGAGCAGTTGTTCACCCTCCAACAAAACCTAGACTACTCTTCTCTCCCAGAATATTCCTGCATGAGAAAAATACGATTTCATATTTAAAGAAAAAGAATCCTATCACTATTTCACTTGTGACGACAAAGTCCATCATTTGCCACCCCTACCCACCCCACCCTCGCCAAAGTTTAAGAAGTAGAAATATTTGCTTGGTTTTGCAACTGACATCGTTTGGATCTTTCCCCCCAAACTTCTTGAAGTTTCCACCCAGTATGTAATTGAACCAGGTCAGTCAGGGCAACCAAAACCTTCTATGACAGCCAGTTCAGATGAGTTAAGACAACTGAACTCATCAGCTAGGAAAGGTGAATGGGTCAAAGACTAACAAGAATAATACAACCCTGGTCTGGGGCAGAGCGCTGCCCTTAACATCAACAAGGAACCCCCAAACAGAAGTAGTTTCAGACCCAAAAAAAAGTACCAAAGATCTCTTTCTTTTCGCTACAGGATCCTAACATGAAACTGTATTATAGTTACCTTAAGGGAAAAGCACGGAGGAGAGGTACAAAGAAGGAACCTTACTTAAGCATGCATCCTCTCCCATGCTGCCTTTCATTACAAAATATTTCTGAAAGGAGAAAACTACATGGATTTCCATCTGAAAACTATATGAAGACGTTCAAGCATCCCACGAACCCTTCAGTAACAAAAGCTAATCATTTCCAGCCAGCATCAAACACATTTGAAGAATGATAAAAAGAACAGCAACTGGACATCGCTGCGTAGTAGGCATGCTTCTTAACTATGGAACTCCCCAAATAGGATGCTCAGCCTGTTCTGGGAGAGAAGAGTAGCCTGGGTTTGTTTGAGGGTGAACAACTGCTCCAACTTGTCTTGATCCAGGCAAAGTTTCTGAAGCAGATGGTAACATAATGGGGGGAAAGCCAGTAAAATGGCGAGAAGGTGGTTAGGATTACAAATGAGGATTTGGGGGAAGGCTTAGTTCCATTTGTTTCCATAGGAGAGCAGGGTCTGAAGATACAGAGACCTGATTCAACACATCAGTTAAAGGCAGGCATGGTACGCCAGCACAGAGCTGCCACTCCCATCCTTAGACAATCTCTTAAGTAATGAAGGATCCAAATGTGTTGGGCTCCCAGGAACCAGCGCTACAGGTCAGGGTGCAGACAGATGGCTGGTTTCCAGTACTACTCTGGGACTATCACCCGTGAACACCGGGAAAGTGACCATTTCACCAATGCTTTTGTTTCAGCTGGAAGATGGAAAGAAATGAGAAAATTCAAGTCAGGAACAAAAATCATCACCTCAATAATATTTGCCACCACCGTCAATCAGGTCACTAAGGGTGAACTGTTATCCTCAGTATCAATCTTCCAACTACTTGGGGGGGAAAGGGGTAGAGAACAATCTTAGGCTTCCAAGTTACATTACTCATTAGAAGAATGAAAATGCGACTGTACCACCTGCTTCACAATCATCAAAAATCTTTGGATAGTTGCTAGATTCTTAATTATAACAGTGTCCCAACTTTCAAATCGGAAAATTAGTTTTCTATACAATATACGTAAGATTGCCAGTATAGAAATCTGTCATAGAAACCCATCTATGTGGCCTTGTACATCACAACATGCATACAGACTGTGTCTACACTTACATAAGACAACTCGAATTTGATCTGATTTCTCTATGAGGGCTTGCCTCGGTGCCATGCTTCCATATTATGTAAGTCACTGCCTTGCCTCTCTTCCTGCAATGATTTTCAGATCTGAGCAGCACACTTCACTCAGAAAAGTTTTTAGTAGTTATCTTCTTTCTCCACCCATTTTAAAGAAAGAACTGACTCAGATTCCTGATGGCAACGCCACTGGGTGGGAGTGAATATGGGAGCGGGCTGGGTGGGAGAAAGGGGGGGTAGGAGGAGGAGGAGGAGGAGGAGGCGGTAGGAGCCAAGAGCTGAATCACAGCCATGTGAGTAATCTAAGGTTTTTTTTTCTTCCTAAGGGTATGAATCAAATTAAGCTTGTTTTGCTGTGGGTGAAGGAAGAGGAATATAATAGCATGAATCAGAGCAATTATCAAATATGTGGCACTCACTAAAAATTAATTACACTGTCTTCTCTCACATGTGTACCCGGAGATGCCAACGAGCTTTTGTTAATCAATACAATCTTCTTAAAAATTCTGAAGAGTTTGAACTTGATTCTCTCCCTCTTCCCTTTAAAAAATTTCCTTTCACACATAAATTTCAGAAACAGGAATTATTTAAGCACTTCGGTGTGATAATCTTTAGCCCTTGAAGATAAGTGTGAAAACAAAGTGGCTAACACTAGAAAGATATGAGGCTACACACTCTCTAGCCATGTGTGCTGGAAGCAAACTATAGAGCTGATGAAAAACAGTTCTGCAGAAATAAACTGAACTTCGAGGAACATTCTAAGTGAATACTGCATGCGATAAAAGACATCGTGAACAAGTGTGCACACTCCTTTCATAAGGGTTTTTCATATGAATAAAGTCGTCCTATAAAGGCTGCCTTATGCTGAAATAAGTGGATTCTTACTGGTTAGGAATTTATTAAGACTAACATTGAAAAAATGATGGATTAAAACATAGAAAATAAGCTTTTTGGAATTAGAAAGGAACATAGTTTGATTATTTTGTAGCTGGTGTGCTTATCAAGCCAGACTTAAAAAAAAACCACGTCCTTTTCTGCTTTAAAATCCAATCTATTTACTAATTCATGGAATAGAAATATTACTATGGAGGAAAAATTACTATCGGAAGAGAAAAATCTCAAAAGACCAAATAATATTCTCCCAGCAAATCTACTCATTAGGAAATTAAAAGAACATATTCTGAAAAATACTGAGGCATTTATATGTGTATATATATTTTACCTACAATATTTTCTTCTCCTCCTTTTGGACATGGTATGAGTAGTCTGTAAACAGGTAGATATTCCTTATGAATTTAGTATTTTTATAGACTATTTCACACACAGCTCAAAGAGAATAGTGTCTTTAGCACATTGTCAGGTTTTCCAAAGTTCATTTCTTCTATTTAAGGAATTCCATTCCTTTGTGCTAGCACAGCCTTTTTTGGAGTATCCAAATAAATTTTTTTCAAGACCACTCTAAATAAGCAAGAATTTTTTAACTTTTTCTACATCTATGTGTTCCTCAATTTAGAAACTGTTATATATAACGTAGAATTCTTTGAGGAGGACAACTTGCATTCCCAAGTTTACTTATCTCCAACACTACCTACCTAACAATAACATTCTTAGCGATTGCAGTCAAGATAGTTACTTGCGCTGCAAAGATAAATCAATATAGGATTCTTGTAAAATGAGCCAGATCAGTTTTCAGACTAGGTGACTTGGATATTTTTACCCCTCACTCCTAAAGTTTCCTGCTACCTCAGCTCAGCCAAGTTAATGACATTGTAGCATTTGACTTTCTACTTTTTTTTCTTAAAGGTTTATTTTCATTTATTTATGTCCCAAAAACTGGGGTGTAAGCCAGAGGTTCGGGGAGGGGTAAGCAACTGAGTGGGGAGCAGAAGAGGCAGATCTACTGATATACACTGCTGAAGGGAGCAGCAGGTGAGACAAGAGAGGTCTGCAGTGCCATGTGGGTCACCTCCCTTGCCAGGGGATCGAACTCATGTGGCCAGCGTGGGTGGCCATGGCTTGATAGCACTGAGAGTTTAACCTCTGTGCCATCAAGGAGTCTTCTTTCTACTTTTCAAGTCTGCTGCCAGCTTAGAATCTAGTTTCTTATCTAGAAGAAATAGAACTCCCAAATTTGTCATACCCTGATCTGTCTACTATAAAAGGCTAGAGAAAGTGTTCAGAAATTTTCAATTCACATTTTAGCTCTCTCTCTCTATAAGTTCTAAATAATAATTGCATGGGAAGAAACAAAAATAATTGGTCTTATGGATTCTGAGTTGGAATCCTGTGAAATGGAAAAGAGAAATAAGAAAAGAAGGTCACTACTTAATTCGAAAAATATGATTTTAATAGTGTGTTTTTGTTACCAGTCCTGTTATATATTTCATGTATTGTACATCTGAACTCACTCCCTAATTTAGCTGGATCCATCATTTTTCTCTCTCCAAGATATAGATCCATCATTTTTTTTCTCTCTGCAGGATGTCGTCAAGCTATCAGAAAACTGAAAACTGTGGAGAAGCAGTAAGTAAGGTAGGGAGGGGGCTGGAAATTACTGTAAGATTAAAGGATCTAGAAGTATTTGAGCGGAAGGAGGGAGTGAAAGCACAAGCACAGAGGTACTTATCTGTTTTTTGATGGGTGGGTAAGAAATGCCCTATCATGCAGAAATTGGAATGAGACTCTGAACAGAGGAGGGCCTTAAGAAGTGATGGCATAAAGAACCTGGCAGAGATATTAAGAGGGAAGTCACCTTATCAGATGGACCTAAAGTCCCTCCTTGCAACTCTGCAATGGAAGCAGGTTGCTCTATTTTGAGTTCATATACTTGTGATGAAGGAAAAACAAATGAAGAATTCCTCTGTTGGGAGAGTTTTAGGTCACAGATTTAAACTGATTATTTCCTCTATAGGGACAATCAATGTATGAATTTTCTATACTATCTCTGCCTCTGGCTTTACCTCCTATGACCACGAACTCTTCTAAGGTGAGGTGACTGGTGGTACAATGACAAAACTACTTTCTCTCTCTATTCCTACTCTAACAGGTCACTGGGAGAACAAGATGAGCTATTAAAAATTATATAAGTACTATAGTTATGTGAGATGTCTACCTTGGTTCTCCCAAAAGGAGGGGGAAGAAATTGAGTAATTGGCATGAAAGTCCTCTCCATACCATTTTTGCAACTTCTCAGATGATACCTGTCATTTTTCAAAGGAAAAAGTTGAAAAAAGAAACAGCTTTCTGGAAAAAAGAATTATCTGTAGACTAATCATAACACAACAGCTAAAATTCATTTTGGGTTAATTAGTCCAAAAGATGCTAGTTCTCTACTTAATGCTAGAAATAGACATTTGTTAGGAAAACAAAAAAATTCTAACATGAGTACAGGGCCAAATCTCACCAGTCTTGTTTAATGTATATAGAAGAGTAACATTTGGTATCATAAAAACTAAAATGTAAACTCCTTTATCTATAAATGGCAAAATTAAGGTTTATAATGGAGTCTTATAATGCTAAGATCTAGAAGAGATCCACCCTATTATTTAATATAACTTGCAATTTTGATGGTAAGACAATCCATTCTTTTATGTCCCATTGGAAGAAGCACACTTTGCCAGTTCACTATAGCACAATGCCCTAAAGACAGCCCTGAGTGACCAGCGAGCTTCTCATGGCTCTTTTCTATAAGATCTGGCAATTTCTCCTGCCTTCAGCCGCATTGGGTAGCATGTGACTGGCATTCCTCGTGCGTGTATCTCAGCAACAAATAACTTGTATTTTCCTAGTTGTAACTTTGAAAGAAAATATGGGATTTTAGTTCACTTCTCCTACAATGAACATTTGCTTCACTAATATCAAATTTACTCCCTGCTGTTGTCATGCCTTTCTTTCTGTGTGCACCGTAAGATTATGCTTTGATGCTAGTGAAATTTTATTTCAGTAAGTGTAATCTTATTGAGAGCAGCACATCAAATGCCAGGTACCCTCAGTCACATATAGAAGCAACAATACCATTGACTTACTTCCTATGTTTTTGACCACCTTGTTCAGGTTATTCATTCATTCATTTAAAAATTTTTTACTTAGTACTTACTAACTTCACAGTTACCAGACTAGCTTCAGGGATACAGCCATGAACAAGAGAAAAAGTCCCTCACCTCATGGGGTTTCCAGTTCAGAGGAGGACACACAATCACACAAATATAAAATATGCTAGCTGGTGATGAGTTCTCTGACAGGACTGAAAGCAGGGAATCCTGAGGTATGGGTGTGTGAAGGGAGGAGGGTGACTTAATTTGTTTATAGTGATCAGTGGGCGTCCTTTCTGACCAAGTAGGCCTTCAAGCAAATTTTTGAAGTAAAGGAAGGAAGCAGCTTCCCTGGAAAATCTCAACAAATGAGGGAGTAAGGAAAAGGAAAGAACCTGTGCAGTGACTCTGAGGTAGATAAATACTTGGTCAGTTACAGGACAGTGAAGAGGCCAATGCCACTGTAGCAGAATGAGCACGGGAGAAAGAGGATGAGGACACTGACTGGGGTAGGCAGGGATGGGAGAAGCAGAACACATAGTACATTCCAGGCTTTTCACATTCAAGTGCTATAGTTTTTGAGAGAAATAGAAAAATCACATGAGCTTTAGCTCTGAAGAGTGGAATAATCTAAACGTGTGGCTCTTGAGGCAAGAGGAGAACAGTGTAACTAGCTGATTGACACAGATGAGATGACAGTGGCTCAGCCTGACAGTGTCAATGGAGATATTAGTGACTGGTCAGATTCTGGATACGATTTAAAGGAAGAGCAAATAGGATTTGCTGGTGTGGGTTATACAGTAAAGAGAGGAGTCAGTGGTGACACCAAGGATTCAGCTAGGATAACTGAAAGAAAGGAGCTACCATTTTTGTCAGTGGAGCAGGCTGGGTATACCAAGAGTGGGAAAGTGTGCAGTGGAGAATGAAGTGTTGGATTTTAGACATGCCAAGTCTGAGATGCCAATTAGATCTCCAAAGAGATGAAGTTGAAACTTGAGCAGAATTCTGAGACAAAAACCAGTTTTTAAGTGGTTTTTAAAGTCAAGAGATTAATTTGACTTTGGGAGAGAAGTGGTAGGAAAAACAGAGGCACTTAAACATGAATAGATTGGGGTGATGCCAGGAAGAATCAGCAAAGGAGACTGGCAGACAATACCTTCCAGATAAGCTGACCACCAAGTGTGGCATCAAGGAAGCCAAACAAAGAAAGCGATTTTAAGGAAAAGGACAGAAGCAATAGGGTTGATTTCTAACAGCATGCTGAAGAAGAACTAGGGACTCGTCACTGGATGGATTTGAAACTGGGAGGTCTTTGGGGCATGGAGTTGATGGGGGATGATCAGAGAGATGTATAATTGATAAGTGAATGACCATGTAAGGGCCTTCCATATTTAATCACTAAAACCAAATGAAGTAAACCAATAAAGTTCAGTGACTGCCAATGATTAAATAAATAGCAAGTGATGGGGTTAACAATCAATGAGGGCTCCCATGTGCCAGTTCAGTCATCATTCCATCTTGTCCTGGGACGTGAGGTTCTCCACTAAAGGGTACTTAGGGGCCCAATGAGAGACGCCATTTGTAAGTAAAGTGTTTCTTACTGGGAGAGTATGGGAATATTTGGGCTATTTCCAAAAGGACAGTGATGTCACCCTAAATGTTGCCAAAGTGCCCAGCCGTCTGTCTCCCCCACATCAAGTGGCAGGGATGTTCCAAGCAGGCCTTTCACCACCTGACCTCTACTTTCATCCTGACATAATTAAACCCCTGATAGATGAGGAAAATAAATAGCATACGGTACAGATGATTGCCCTTTTCAAAACTATCCATGTTTTAAGAGGAGCAAGAATGGATGTGCCCTCAGGAGAGAAGTCTCAAGGATTAAAGTTTAAATTTGCATCACCTGAAATACTGATTTGCTGGGAGAGGGAGAGGGAGAGGGAGA
>JAGFMF010012069.1:1238401-1259354 GCA_019455555.1 Galemys pyrenaicus | reverse complement strand
AGGGAGAGGGAGAGGGAGAGGGAGAGGGAGAGGGAGAGGGAGCCCTTCAGAATTGCATCAGGATTCAAGATGCAAGATGCAGTTGTAGCCAGCGGTAAGATCAGGAATGAATGGGGCCCTCCCTGGTGGCGCAGTGGGTTAAGCAACACACTATGAAGCAAACCGCAGCCACTGCAGCATGAGTTCGATCCCTGCTGCCGGCTGGGTAGGTGACCCACATGGCACAGCAGACCTCTCCTGCCTTGCCCGCTGCTCCCCTCAGCAGTGTATTTCGGTTGATCTGCCTGTTCTGTTCCCCGCTCTTTCTGGTGGATTCTCTCACCCCTGTACCTCTGGCCTGTACCCCCGTGCTTGTATGCATAAATAAATAAATCTTTAAAAAAAAAAGATCAGGAATGAATGAATGCTATAGGGCAACACATGGGCTCTAAGTTAATGAAACAATCTTAAGTTGTGAGGTGCTTTTTTCAAAGGAAAATTAATGAGAAAGGCAAATATATACAACAGATCACAGTAAGTGATGTGGCAGAAGCCCTTGAAGGCGATTCTGCTCTCTGCTGCCTGCCCCTGGCCTTGAACGCCAACAGAATCCAGCCTCCAGAGCTCTGGAGAAGTGGCAGAATGTGTTTTCAAAGGTGAGCAGCACCAATCAACAAGAAGAGAAAGGCCAACTGGGCAGGAAGAATAGCGAAGACATAGGTGTGGATGCAGGAACAAAGCCCCAGGTGCTCTGAAGGAACAAAAAAAAAAAAAGCACAGTTGCCAGAAATGCAGCCTTCGTGGATAGGAGAGTTGGAAAAAGTCGATGCCATGGTTTCCATTTCTGAGTCAAATTCGAGTCCTGAAAATCACACAGCACTTGTGCACCAGTGGCCTGGAAAGGGCCGGATGAAGGGCATAGCTCAGGGGCGTCACACACTGGCAGGGAGAACAGCAGTGAATTTCTGTCTCAACCCACCTGTTGTCTCAGCTCTCACCTAAAGCCTCCCCATCCCAAGGATGGTTTCTATGAAAGGAAGTGTATGAAGATGGGGATCCCAACCGAGATCCCCTAGAGCTAAAACATCAAACACAAGTGAGAGTGGGGTGCTAGGTCAGGTTGTAGAATACATGCCTCTATTTCCCAAGCCTGGCATTTCTCAGTAGCAGCCCCCCATACCCAGACTTCTCTAACTTTTTCCATATTTGGTGTCTCAGTCCAAGAAGCCAAATCTCCCCCTTCTCCAGAGGAAAAAGCACTGCGTGGCCCAGGTCTAACATTCATATGTACTCAATACCTATCTGCTAAATGAGTCCATGACAACTAAATTAGGCAGTAAATAGCCAACTTCCTTTGTCTATACTCCATTAGAGAAACACAGCCACTTAGGAGACAGAAATGGAGTGCCAGGTTTGAAGTAAAGGGAAAGCTATGTGTAAGTGACTCACCAACGCACTGTAACTGTGCCAGCTAGGGTAAGTATTTGCCCTCCACCTTATGATTCCTCAAGCTCTTTTGTTATTTTGTTATGCTTACCTCAATCTCAATCTTATCCCTTCCTTCCTCATTTCCCTTCTCACCCTCTTCAAAGATTTCACATGAGATTTTTATCAGCGGGGCAAAAATCATAATTGCAAAGCACTTGGGAGAGTGTATTGCAGTTCCAAATCAGGGTGGTAGGTGGCGCTACACCTACCTCCACCCTCAGAAGGGAGCTAAGATACTGCCTGAGTCTGTGTCCTAGAGTCCTCCTGGTCTTTTCCTTGCCAGAGAACTAGAAGGGAAGTGAGTGTAGTCTTTGTGGTCACGAGAACATCTTTGCAGCTTTCCTATAAAAACGTATTTCTGAGGCTTTTTTGAGATGTATTCCAAGTCTGCTCTCAGCTTTGGTTGGACTTTACAGAGAAAGCCAAGTGTGTGTGTGGTTTGAGGTTCAGTGAGTTAGTTCTAAGATGGACAAGATGAAAAAGTCTACCTAAGGCTTATCATGTACATCAAAAAGAAATGACGTTTACAAGGAAATAAGAAGATGGTTCCAGAAACCCAACCACTAAAATAAGACAATCACAGCTTTAGGGCAAAGACCAAAGTGTCCCAGAAATATTCCCAGAATTGTCTAGCTAAAGAAATTCTTGATCATCTTGCTGAGAACACGCAGGACTTCAGAGATGGTACCATATAGTATACTCTTGTTCAAGGCAGTGGAAGGACCAAGCCAATTTTTAGAGGAAAGGGAAAAAGTGGTGTTGAAGGGGATGAGCAGAGGACAGGCCTCACTGAACGAGCCCCTTCACTGGGGAGTTGGAGAGACCCAGATCTAGGTGGGTCAAGACTCTTAAGTCATAGCTAAGGGATTTCTCTTTGCCCTTCATCAAACACTCAAATCCACTCCCTTCATCTACACACCCCAGACAGATCCCAAGCAACTCCCACACCAAGTCTGCTATGAAACATGGCTTCTAGGTATACTCTATCTTCCCCTTGACCTCTTAAGAACACCACTGGAAGTCCTGGAATGGGATTTAGGTTTATCTCTATCCACCAGTTCTCTTAAAAATGTTTATTATGGAAACTCTTAAACGCATGCACAAAACTCAAGAAAATAGTATAATGAACCATCCCCATGTGTCTTTAACTGGTTTCAAAGATTATTATTGCCAATCTCATTTTATCTACCCCCCTCTATCATTGTCTACCCCCCAGATAAAAGTTAGTAAAATTGGTACTATAAAGAAGTGCCTCACTCAGAGCCACCCTGCTAGAAGTAGATATAATATCACAACTCAGATCAAGCTTTGAAAAAACTGTGAAAGGTTCTTTTGAAAAATTAAAATTGAGGCGAAGCAAACCAAAAAAAAAAAAAAGATATCCCCCTCCCCCAGAAAAAGTCACCACTCTTTTCAGTACATTTCTTACCTCAGGAAGTTAAAAGATTCAGTATAAAAATAGATAAGCAATATAATATGTACATTTTTTCAGCCCAAGAAATTTATGCTTAAAATATTTTTAAAATGGTTAGGTAGTTCCATATTTTTCTGTGGAATTTAAATTGCTAACAGATGAAAGGTTAATATTCAGTGAACCACATTAACAAAAATCTGTATGTACATATTCCATAGTCTCTTAAAGTTAATATGGGGAGAACTGTTTATTTTTAATTGAAATTCAATGTCTATAATTGAGAAAATAGCCCCATTTGCGTGTTATTTTATTCCCATATACCTTTTTTGGGGGGGTTGTGGAGGTTGTGGTAACATTGTCTTTAAATTCAATCTTAATAGGGCAGAGATCATTTAGATTATTTCTTTGCCAAGTAACTAAAGTACACTCCCTAAATAAAACTGAGAAGCAGATATCTGGTCTTCTCCCCAGACTATGTGAAAATGTTTAAATTTTACAGAATCGGCAGCCTAGAATTGTTCTATTTGTTATTCCCTCCATCTGCCCTTTCAGTCTTGGTTAAATCCCATTCCTTCTCACTCACTGCATTCCCAAGTGCCTATCTAAAGAACTCACACTTGCTAAGTGCTCAAAAATACCTCAGATATGCAGAATAAACCACTGTTGGTTTATGTGACACTCTTTCCAATCTTCACAAGCCTTATACCTTTCTCAGCATTTCAAGTTTCCTCTCTTGTATGAACTCCATTCCACCTCTTCATTGGTTTTAGTGTACTGACATTTAAATTAGTAGTCTTAGGAAGTGTCTATGAATGATGTATTATGTCAGATATTATAGTTACATTTCCATTTCTAAATCTATGACCACTTAAAATGCTGTCAAAGGGAACCCATTTGGATGACACGTGGAAACACAGGATCTCTAAATTGCCAAAGTCCTGTAAGTCATTCTCACTGGTATACGCTAAACATTTAAAAGTAGAACTTGAGGTTTTATTAACAGGAGCCACATATTAATGCCACTTATGTTAGCAAAGCTGTGTTCTTACAGTGCACTATGTTCTGATTTTGCAAACCTACCATTTTTTATACCAAGTAACATCTAAATAATGCTAATAAACATGCAGCACTCCTTACTGGCTGATGGCTAAAGCTCAGGGGAAATGTAATAGCAGCCTCTAAACACCTTAGACAAAAGTATGCTTCACGCAGAATTGTCAATTGGTAATTACTACTCCATGATGGAGAGAGAGAATGAAAGTGGAGGAAGCCAAAATTATGAGAAATTCAGCCATGAGAATAAAACATGTGCACTGTAAGTGAAATCTTAAAAAATAATGAATCCCCAAAACTACAAGTACATACTTTTTGTTACAAGCTATATAGTAAACTCACTGAGATGTCTAGAAATAATCTTTAGATATAGCTATGTGCCAAGATGGATGACTCAAGCTCAGTGGGGAGGGCATTATTTTCATAGTTTGTTAATTTTAAGTTACCTTTGCTCAGCCCCTGCACTGTTGAGATCTGGGAGCAGGTTATTTGTTATTGGGGTGACAGGTATCCTGTAGATTGTAGGATGCTTAGCCACATCCTTAGCCTCTACCCATTAGATGCATCTCTACTCCCCAATCACGACAACCAAGAAATATTTCCAGACCTGCCAAATGTTCCTTGGGAGAAAAAGTCATTCTCAATGTAGTACATCACTGTTTTTAGCCCTCAAACCCACCCATTGTGTACTCTTTCCTCTTTATCATCCCCCACTGGCCAAAAGCCAAACTCACCAACATGTATATGCTAATTTTCTTTCAAATCTATAGGTTTACTGCAATGAAGAGTTGTGAAAATTAAACCATACACAGTATTGTTATGGTGATGGTTCCAAGAGGCTACTCAAGAAAAGTTTGTTCCCATTTCCCATTTCTGTTAAGGAGTCTGTAACTTCTAGCCCAGATACCTGTCCCTCATCTTTGATTTCAAAGGTAAGTCAACATATTTTAATATGGCATTTCATTCCAAATAAAGTAAGGTTGTGTGATTTCGTGTATCTTTTCTCTCCGTAGGAGGTATGCAAGTTTTAATGTTTAAGGAGAATGCCAGACTAAATAAATTCTTAGCACTTTAAAGGAAATGCTTTTTCCACTTCAAAGATTTCTAGCCAAGAGGCATGTTCTTAAAAACACAGTACCTTCAACAATGTCAAACAATAACAATCTATACAGTATTTACAGTCTCCCACCCACGTTTCTATAATGAGTCTTGAACGCAAATGATTTTGATTAAAACCACTTAGTAATCTAAATAAAATCCTTTTCCTCTTTCCTTAAAGTATTATTCATAATTTGTTGGGGGAGGCAAAAGATTAATACTAGTAATTTTTTTTACTTAAGAAATGAGAAATGTTAATAGAGACCTTCTCAAATTCTAATGGACTGAGGATAAGAATTGTAGACCAATTTTCTAAAACTTTTACTTTCTTACAAACAGGAAATACTAGACACTGTTCAAGTAGAACATTGCATGTAGCTGGAAAATCATCAGCAAAATATTAATCACAGATGAAATATGACATGTACTCTCCCGTGTTCTTCCAGCAATTAAAAATACATTCCATTTTCTCTAAGTGCATATACAGTGTGTCAAACTGCATGAGAACACCACAAAGCTGCTGAAATTCTGAAATCCAACCTGCTCATCATCTTGAAGAGCCTTTCTCCAATGAAGTTAAGAGAAATGTATGTGCCCTTTTCAGATGCTAAGATCTTTTTATTATTATTATTATTGATGTATCATTGTTTCACATCCTTGTTAGTACTAGTTTTAACAGTACAGGATATGGAGAGATTGTAAAATAATATTAAAAGGCTTTCAAAATAACCCCCAATAAACTGCTTCATATCAACAGCATTTCAAATTCTTAACCTAATTTTAAATTTCCGTATTTGTTGCAAGTGGTACTCGAATAAAAATTTTCCTTGTGCTCCTAAGAATGCTAAAGGGTTTTAGATTCCTCTAGCAGACACTGGCATAAATCCTTGAAAACCGTGGGTTGTATTTTTAAAAGGTGTCAAAGGAAAAGCAGATGAAATGCTGTAATCTCCACCCACCGTCACTTAAGACATGCAGCCCACGCACTCCTGCACGCCCAGCCAGCATCCTGCATCCACCCTTGCTTTCAAGCCCACTGAATTAGACCATGGAAACTCAGGATGTGTGGCCACAGAGGCCCCTGCACCGGTTCCAGCTGGCCCACCACGTGGCATGGCCGTGACCTTAGTCACACTTCCCCCTGACATCCTGTGAGTGGGCTCAAGCTGGAGCCAGACCTTCCCACCGTGCTGCCGCCCAGCTCCTGGAAATGACAAACCCCCACTCCCTAAAACATTCCATTCTCCTCTAACACCAACAGAGCTTCCTGCTCCCCACCCCTCCTGAACAACAGGTCTTTGAATATCATTCACCACCCTGGTAACACCTTTAACCATTTAGCTCTTCAGAGAGGTTTTCACAACTTTACTTTCCCTTTGCACAGAAGGCTGTTCTCTGATTTTTACTGAAGCATTTTAACTACTATCACAATAATCACTTCTCCAGGAATTATAAGCACATTTCAACATTCAGGATCTTAAGTGCAGCTCTGAAAAATATGCACAACAAAACTCTTCATTAAGTAACTACTTCATGTAGCAGAGAGGGTGTCTGTTGTATTCAGATTCTCATCAACTTTTCTTCAAAGTCCTTTTCTAATTGGACTATGAACTTTAGACTGATTTGTATTTACAGCTTGTCTCTGAAAAGAAACTTTCTAAAGTGATTTTATAACTAAACAGGTTAATGAGACAAAATAGTCCCCTCATCTAGTGACAGTTACAGTCAAGAAAGAAGGAATGTTTCATCAGATGATGGAAATAACATGATTGGTTGACAGTATTAATCCCCCCCTTCCTCCTAAAATGTGCACGTGGGTGGGGGGCAGAGATGTAAAGCTGGGTAGAGTGACACTAAACCGGCAGTTAATGCACCCACCATTTAGACTCACACTATTCTACATATTCAGAAATGGCACAGAGGTTCTAGTCTGCTTAAGATGGAGCAAGCACATTCCACGCAGTTTCCTCAGTGAAGGCAATTCATAAAACCTGGAGAGACTGCCCAGAGCAGCTATCTGAGGGCTCTGAAAAGTAAATAGGTAGGACGCACATTAAGAATGGAGTTCAAAATGCCACTAAACTGGCAGGAGTTACTTTACCATTACTTTCTGTCCAACATGCCTCAAGCCTGAACTCAACACACTGTCAGCAGGCACTGGATGATAACCGAGAGTCGAGATGCTGCATGAGCTCTGGCTCCAGGAGCAGGAGGGAGATTTCTGATATTCAGAAAAATCACCCACCTTTTCTTTTCTCTATGCTCTGGGGCCACAGATCCCAAGTTGCAAGGCAGTCTGCAGCATGGGAGCCTTCAGGCTCCTTGAGGACCTGAACTTTCCTCTGTGTTCAGTGGAGCTGTGGTTCTAAGAGGATAGGTACCAACTTCACCATTCTTAGTGTTCAGGTGTCTGGCCCCAAGGATGGGCCCCAGGTGTGGTGGCCTGCTTCAGTAATGAAATCCCAAGCTTCTGACAAAATGACCAAGAAAAAGAAGACTGATCGTAAAAGAGAAGACTGGAAGGTATTAGAGAGTACATGGAAAGGGGGGCGCTCCAGAAAGAGACCCCATAAATTGAGCTCCTGGGCTCACCCACAGCATGGATCTCTTCCTAAAAAGCCCACCGAAGACATGGAGAACTAAACCATCCACATCTGAGACTGGTCTCTGGGGGGGGGGTGCAGACACTGTACACATTCAAACAGTACTGCCAGGCTTGTAAAACTGACCCACAGCTCACAGAAGGTGGGTAAGAACTGGCTTTCTGAACCTAATCAACTGTCTGCTAGAACAAAAATGTCAACATTCTCCATGGTGTTCAAACAAGATCTACAGTCATTAAAAAAAATGCCCTGTATAAAATTCAAAATTACTCAGCATGGGAAAAGATAATCAACAGATGCAAATGCCTGGATGACACAGATGTGTGAATTATCTGACAAAGACATTAAAGCAGCTATTATAAAAATGGTCCAGCAACCAATCATGAGTAGTCTTGAAACCTATGGAAGAATAGAAAAGTCTAAAGAAATATATAAAATCTATAATGAGTAACTTAGAAATTTTAGGACTGAAAAACAACTGAAATGAAAACACACTGGATAGGCTCAAAGCAGTGAACTTGAATACAGAACCACAGAAATTAGCCAACATGCATATCAAAGAGAAAAAAGGAGTAAAAATAAAACAAGAGTCTGAAGTACTGAGCGACAATAAAAGAAGGTCTGCCATTTGTGTCACAGATATCCCAGAAAGAGAGAAGGAGCGCAGTCATAATGTACATATAAATCTATAAATTCAAAAAGCATCATGAGCCTCATCACAAACCCAAAGAAAAATGTACTAGAAGGTGCTGAGGTAAAAACGACACAGATATCTATAAGGCACAAAAATTCAAGTAGCCACATATTTCTCACTAGATACCACAGAGAAGGGAAATGGCACATTTTGAAAGAACCTAAGGAAAATTAACTGTCAACACAGTATGCTATATCCTGCCTATATACCTTTCAGGAATGATGGTAAAATACAGATACATACACTCAGATGAAGGAAAACCAGGATCTTTTAATGAAAGATGACTTCTTCTAACTGTAATAGCTAAGACAACTCTTTAGACAAAGGTAAAATGATACCGCAAAGGCAACTGGGAACACCAGGAATGAAAAGCAACAGAAACGATGGAAATCTGGGTAAATCTAAAACACTGTACTTCTCGAGTTCTTTGTTGAAAACAAAAATTGTAACAAATGGGGTTCCCAATGTATGCAAAGGTAACAATACAAATAAAATAAGACAAAATAACCTAAACAGTGGTATAGTTTCTTCAATCCATTTAAAATGGTAAAATGTTGATGCTAAATTGAATGTCAAGTAGGTATATTGTAACACCTAGAGCAGACACTAAAAATAAAAAGATACAAAGAGAGCAATTAAAATAAAGCACTAAGGAACACCCAAATAACTCCAAAGGCAAAATATGGAAATCAGGAGTTAAAATAGGGAATAAACAGAAGCCATAGAACAGTAGGCATAAATTCAAGGACATCAGTAATTATACTAAACGCAAATGGTCTAAAGATATGAATTCAAGGACAGAGACTATGGAGGTAAAAAAAAAAGGTATCAATCAACTATATACCAAAAAAAACTCACTTGAATTATAACAATTGGCAGGTTAAAACTAAAAGGATGGAAAAAGTGTACCATGCAAACACTGTTCAAAAAGAAAGCTGAAATGGGGCCCTCCCTAGTGGCACAGTGGGTTAAGAAGCAACGCACTATGAAGCAAACCACAGCCACTGCAGTTTGATCCCAGCTGCCGGCCAGGGAGGTGTCCCACATAGCGCGGCAGACCTCTTCTGCCTCGCCCGCTGCTCCCCTCAGCAGTGTGTTTCGGTCTATCTACCTGTGCTCTTCCGGTCTATCTACCTATGCTGTTCCCCACTGTCTGGTGGATTCTCTCTCTCTCTCTCACACACACACACACACACACACACACACACACACACACACACCCGCACCTCTGGCCTGTACCCCAGTGCTTGCATGCATAAATAAATAAATGTTTAAAAAAAAGAAAGCTGAAATGGTGATATTTATATCAGACAAAGCAGAAGACAATTGCCAAAACAAAGACAATTGCCAGGTATAAAAAAGGACATTACATATGTTGAAAAGGTCAATTTGCCAAGTAGACATGATAATCTGTGTCCAACGATAGACATTCAAAGTATGGGAAGCAAAAACAGAACTCAAGAGAGAAACAGGTGAATATAAAATTACAGCTGGAAGCATACATTCCTCTCTCAGTATGGAAATACTGGAGAGAAAATACCACTAAGCAATTTAATTTACTATTTATAAAATATTCAAAGCAACAAACACCGAATATGCCTTCTTTTAAAGTATACACAAAGCATTCACCAAGATAAAGCACATCCTAGAGTGTAAAACTTGAACAAACTTAGAAGAATGGAAATAATATAAATAAGGCATGTCTTTTGATCAAAATGAAAGTAGACTAGAAATTAGCAACAAAAAAGGGAAAATTTCCAAATATTTAGAAATTATACAACAGACTACTAAATCATGTATGGGTGAAAGAGAAAATTTCAAGTGAAAAATATTTTGAACATGCAAAATTAAATTACAACATAACAAAGTATGTGTGGAATTTACGATATTAAAATTTTATATTCAAAAGAAGAAAGGTCTAAGTTTCCACTTGCAGAAACTAGAAAATGAAGAACAAAATACATACAAAGAAAGAAGAACAAAAATGAAAAAGAGGGAAAATAAGTGAATTTGAAAGAAAATAAATGATATCGAAAGTTGGTTCTTTGAAAATATCAATAAAATCGTGAGGTCTCTAGAGCAGGACCAACAGCATAAAATAGGAGACAACTTACTAATATGAAAAATGAAAAAAGGGTTATCACTGTAGATCCCGCAGACAAGGAAGAGACTGAGTAGTGACTTTACACACATAAAGTTGACAATATATTGGTAACATTTTTTGGTGAATGCTTTTGCCCATGTTCATTGAGTAATTGGTTTGTGGGTTTGTCCTTGTTCTGTTTTTTTTTTTTTACCATCTTTGGTATCAGAGTCATGCTGGTCTCATAAAATAAGTTCATAAGTCTTCCTTCTTCTGAAAGAGATTGCCTAAAACTGGTGTTATTTCTTCCTTATGTGTTTATTACAATTTAACAGCAAGACCATCTGAATTAGGACTATCCAGGTTATTCATTTCCCCTGAGGTGAGCTTTAGTAGACTGCTTTCTTTCAGGAATTGTTCTAAGAAGTTCTTATGAATTCTCAAATTTGCTTCCCTCTGGATTAGAACAGCGACGGTTTGATCAAGAATCTTCCAAATTATCACAGAGATGTTTCCACTGTTTTTGGTAGTAATCAGATAGCAGCAGTGGGAGCAGGAGGCAGAGGTTCACAGGGGACTCAGGAGAGAATCCTGATTGGGACTCTCCTAGACTCTTTCAGACTCCTAGCTTCTGAGATTGGCCTGTTACACACCACTATAGTTAGTAGTCATCCAAATCCCTATTACCTAGTCAGGGCAGAGGATCTGAAATGTTCTATGAAGTGAGCTGGTGACTGTGGAGCTGGAAGCGAGGCCAAGAGTGGGTGGTGGGTGTGGGAAGTATGGTGAAGTCTAAGTGTCAAGCTGGCCAAGGGTCAAGTCTAAGTATCAAGAAGGCCACAGGGGGTCTTCACTCCACTCTCCAACCAGAAGAACTGCCTGAACCACTTTCTGGGGTTCTACCTTCTGGAATTCTTCCATCTTACATGCAGCAAATAACACAGGCACAGATGAAGTGCTGACATGATTCCTGCCCACACATAAGGAGAAGTCTGTTTAATTATTTTATTATTTTGAAGAGAATTCGGCTGCTACAGAAAAAGTTTGGAAAACACTGCCCTCGGTTGTCCCAAAGGAGGTAACTCAGGTTCTGGCATGGTCTCCTTGCAAAGGCAATGGGCCAGTCATTCCCAGCCTAAGGCAGGGCACTTCAATGGAGTCAGTCTCGGTCTGGAAACAAAGTTGTGCCATCCAACTGACTGGCGGCAATTCTTCCTCTATTTAGTCAGACACAAACTGAGACTCAGAGACTCATAAAGCCAAAAGCAACCTTATGAATCTCCCTGCCCATGCCCTTATTTCACATATGAGGAAACTGTGGTCTAGATATGAGAAGTGACTGGCCTAAGGTTGAATACCTTGTTAAGGAGAAAACGGGATTGAAGCCCACATCCCAAGGCCAGCACAGTGCTCTTTACACACCATGTAAAAAACTTACTGACTAGACAGCTAATATATATGTGAGGCAATGTGATGACAGTTCCTGTCATCATGGAATTTGAATTTCAGTGGGAAATACATTAAACAGCTCCATAGAAAACTAACATGGAAATGAACAGAACTACTAAGGAGACATACAAGGTGTGTAAATAAAGTGCTTAAAAAAATACCTTCCCAAAACACAACCCACCACCACCACCATCACCAGTCATAGCGATCCCACCTTGGACAACTGGGGTGTTGCCGCATGTGAGCTGTGGTGATTAAGTTAAATTTCATTCTGGTTAAGTCTGCAACCTCCAAAGTGCTTTTTCCCTACCTATGAAGCACAATCTCAAACAGGTACATGATAGTGAACCACTTCCGTACACTAGAGAGCTTTCCAAAAAAGATGGGCATTGAAAGAAGTAAGGAATCGAACCACGGGTTCTTTGTTGGACCAGGATGAAGGAGCCATTGTGATGTGTCTCAAGCCAAGCATGACCCAGATACTGTAGGGGAGATAACCCTGGAACCTGTAAGGCCCTCAAGCAGTTCTGCAGAGCAGGAAATGAATGAATGTAGGATTCTGTTTCAACGCCGATAGTGAAGAAAGAACATGAAGAAACATGCTCAGATAATGCTTCTAATTTTATCTCAGAGTCTGATAAATATAACTTCTAATGGGAAACTTCTATAAAAATTTGACAAGTTATTCCTTTGAGAGATTTTTCCCACAACCAGCACTCTCATGATGGAAGCATTAAAGTGTCTCTGATTTCCCGCTATACTTTCAAGAGATAAACACAAGCATGGAATCTGAGACTGGAGGTGAAAGTGGCCATCATGTGAGTTCAGCAGATGAAAAATAGCACATGGGGGAGTTTAATAGACTCAAGTCAGTAACCCATGAATTGAAAATTCTCTAATAACACAAAGCTAGGTGCCTTTCTACCAATGATCTACAAAGAACAAAAAGTAGTTGTGTAATTCTAGATGAAGAATAGAGCCTTCTGGAAGAAAAACAAAGTCACCTAAGAGATGATGGAGAAAACTACAAGAGAAGTCCCCATAAGTCCCTAAGCCATACTATGAAGTGGTATAAACTGACCACATACTTTGGGACAGAAAAGCAGAAGTAACTGTCAGAGATTATCATCACTACTGTGCATAGAAGTCAGGCCACACTAATTCCAAGCAGGTATCTAATCACCATCTGCTTATTAGGTTCTGAGCTCATCATTTTAAATCACTGATGGTAGTTATTTTGGCTAAAGGTATAGAACACACACACACATATATGTAGTTTCCTGTTCTCAGCTTCAAACTCACATTTATACTGGCTAACTCCGATGGGCAGAAATAATTTATCACCACTCCAACAGACTGTAAGAGTCTCAAGCAGCAACTACCACAAAGGCTTAATGGAATCTCCTTCCTAGAAAATTATTAATAATACAATGGCTTAGGTTCTCATTTCCCCCAGATCCTTATGAGCTGGCTAAGTAACCTCAGAAGTAACCTGTTAGGTGATTAATTTTTGAGTCAATGGAAAAATGACAATGATTAATCTTGGGCTCTATATTTCAACATATTGATAGTAAGAAAAAAGACATGATGAAATACATACAGCTAAAGCTTCTTATTTTATCTTAGGACTTAATAAAAATAACATTTATTTTTATACATGTTCACTGCGATACCCAGAGCACCTAGTATGGAGTCTGGGGATAGACTAGAATCTCAAAAAATGTGTGTTCTTTTTTTTTTTTGAGTAAATACATCTTCTCATTATTAGACAAAAAAATCTGCAAAACTCAAAATATATACTTTGAAAAACCAATACTTTGTTATTCATATTAATATGCAAGAAAGGAAATATCAAAACAAACATTGTATTGCCCTCTGTCTCCAGTTACTTGGTTTATATTTTTTTCTGTTTTCAGCTCCAAACTGACATTTATACTGGCCAACTCCGATGGGAGGAAAGTAATTTATTACCACTCCGACAGACTGTGCCCAGTAACCTGGAGACAGACGGACACAAAAAAGCAGCACTCAGCACACAAGGCACGTAAAGCTTCAGAGGTGAGTGAAAGGCAGATGCAGCGCAGGGAGCACCAGAAAGGATGACTGGCCCAAGGCAAGGGCCCAAGACCTCTACCTCAGAAGCATCCTTAATATAACCAGTCAGTGAAAGGCCATTTGAAAAGAGCTTCTACAATCTGTGATTTAACAGAAAAACTTCAAGTGAATATATACCTATGCTTTCCCAAAGGAGGGAAAAAAAAACACTGAACTTAGCTGGTTAATTTAGCCGAAGCCATTAACATATGGATAGATTTAAATGATGCTGAAAGCCTCCATTTTGAAAGCAACATATGTATTTTTTCAATGTTAAGTTTAACTTTTTTTTTCAAAGCGTAAGTGATGTGTGTAATCACAGAAGGCCAATACTCACCAAGCTGAGCAAAAGCACTTCACTTCAAGAGGGCGCCGATCAAGTCAAAGATGTTCTCATCTTTACCTCCCAGATGATCCATATGCTATTTTAGTTTTACTGTAACTTCAAGGATGTTGTAACCTTTCAGGACTCAGTTTCTCCATCTGTTCAAAAAATGCAGGGAAGGATAGATAGACCAAACTTTAAAATACTATGCTTCTCTTCCAAAAACAGTAATCACTGCTACTTCCCTTTAAATCAGGTATTTTACTGTCAAACACACAAGTCTTTTAATATGTGATATCTGGGTGTATGCTTGTGGCGCAGTGGTTAAGTCTCACCACTATCAAGCTATGCCAAGCCACTGTGATATGAGTTCAACTGCCAGCCCGGGAGCTAACCGTTATGGCGCAGCAGACCTCCCCTATCTCGCTAACTGTTCCTCTCAGCAGTGCATTTCAGTCGATCTGCCTGTTCTGCTCCCCACTCTGTCTCTGGTGAATCCTCTCACCCCTTGCACCTCTGGCCAGCACCCCAGGTCTTGTATGCATAAATAAACCTAGTAATATGTGGTACTTGAGAAGGATAAAAGTGACCACAGTTTTTAAAAGAACACAATGAGTTAATGTAGACTTAAAAGAAAATTTCCTAGACACCGTGTTCACCCTAAAACAGAACAGACCACATTTCCCCCTTTCCTTTCCTTGAATTAAACTTTCATCTATCTAAATCCAAGGGACCATGGGGGCGGGCGGAGGGAGAGGAGGGCAAAGACAGTGATGAGGTGTAAAGAGCACAAGGGACTGAGGTGACGTTGCAGTGGTGAAAATGGTGGTGGGAACCCCCTGGGGAATACAAATGATATCAAATACAATTAAATATAATAAAAAAAATTTAATCTATCTCCCAGATACCACAATCCTCTGTCATATTAGTCAAAGCCCATCTTAAGATAGAATAAACCTACGTATAGACTGGGAACTCTGTTGCTAAGTATGCAGTTGTAATCACGTAAGGCAAGCACAGCTTTGAGTCAATAGTTTACCCAGGACCTGGTATAGCAAACTAATCTCAGGCCTCTTGCTTAGTCCATAACTGAGTGCAAGATGTAGACAAAGAAATTCCTAGGCTTAAAAGAGTAGGCTGACTTAGTATTAATGATACAAAGGATCAAATATACTTTTAAAATATATACAAATATAATCAAATTAACATGCCAGCAAAGGCCTCATTGTATAACATTCTCAAATAATGGGGGAAAAGTCAAGAAAACCAAGTGTAGCCAAGACCAGCCTATTTTAAAAGCATGGGGTATTTAGTGAGACTACATGAGTTTTTCATGAATTCCAATATGGAGAAAAATTTAGCAGTCATTAAGCACTACACAGACTCTTCCAAAGGCCTTAAATTTGATAATACTACGTATGTTCTAGGCACCCAACATAGCTATAGAATAGTGAACCTTTATTAAGCCCTAAGAACTGTACAGAGTGCATAAACAGAGAGACCGCTCACTCACTGAATGTAAGGATTCAAAAGCACATAACAATGACCAACCTAGGAAACAATTTAGCAGTTTCATTTATTACCACAGCCTTGCTCTCTAACCACTGGAAGTGTTCTCAGTTTATAGTGATAAGGGACCATTTTTAAAAACTGGAGAACTATTACTGCAGCCAAAGTCTAACCAAGCACCTATGTTGAGAGTGAAAAAAAAAAGGAAAATTAATTGGGAATAAGTGGATTTGTACTAACATATGAACTGTCTACAAAGTAAAAGTCCCTTAAGCGACTTTCAAATATTATTAACTCTAGTCACTACGCTGTCCCTGACATCCCCAGGAATTATTTATCTTATAACTGAAGATTGTATCTTTTGAACACTTTTCTAAATATTTGTAAGGGGAGCATGAACCCCTCTTTTGTCACTCCAACTCATTTCTTTGGACCTTAACACTAGGAATAAAATGTCTAACTTCCACCATTTTGAAGAGGCCTGCCCAAGAAGTACAAAGTAATTGTTAATTATAAACAACTACAGGAAGAAGAACCAATAAATGTTTCCATTTATACTTCAGGAAATATGTAAAGGGAGCCAAAGTGTTGTTAAAACTGCTTAATGATAAACTCAAGTTGTTAAAATAAAATATGGAGGTTAATGAAAAATAATCACAAACCTGTTAAACATTGACTTAAAAACCATTTATGTAAAAATTATTTTGCAAAGGTCCAGTCTCAAATGAACCTACAGATATAAAAATTTCTAGAAGGCTCTCTGAACAGGCAAATTCTTTATTTATCCCATTTCCTTCTGAATATGTTCACTTAGCTCTGAAGTTCAGTTCACAAAATGTAACATGATCGAGTACACTGAATAAATGGACTCATTTGGAAAGGCTTCTTTCATTCATAGGCCTGAAAAATGCTTGCTTCCTGTGTTCCAGAGACCATCTTTATAATTAGCAGTTTTTATAAGATTTACTTTGCATGTCTCTCATGTGATTAGACGCTGACAGGGCCGGCCACTGAGCAGCAGCTGAATGCTCACTTGCCTGAATGCTCACAAGCTTAAAATGGTAAGCCCTTGGCTTTTAGGTATTACCTCCCCAAGGCTTCACTTAAGTTTCAAATATTTTACCTGAAAGTAATAACAGCTAACAGTCACAATTATGTGAACAAATATCACGTGCTAATGTATTCCTGTCAGCAACTAAGGCACCAGGTGACTGGAAAATTCAAGTTCCCTCCCCACTCTGTGCACTAGATTGAGAAAGGCAAAGAGAGGTGGGTTCCTAATACTGGAAAAACTGAATTCTCTACTGCCCTATGTTGCAGTAAAAATTGACAATTCTATTTATGTTTAACTTTCAACTTTACCTATTAACATAGGTAGACAAATGAATATGCACTGAGGAAAAAAATGTAGAAGGCCCAAGTATAGCTTATGGAAAATGGACATATTTCTAGTCAAGAGATGTATTTTGGAAAGCAGACACGCCAGCTCCCAAGGGTCACAGCCTCTGTAGCTTGCCTATTTTAAGGGAGGACTGACTACAGCAGAAGACTGTTGGCATCTTGGAACCAGAACCCACTCACCCTTGCTCACGCCAACACCAACCCAATGAGGAGTTTTTCCAAGTAGGATGTGTCTGGTGGATGAGGGAGGCCCTCCCCATGCCGGTCTGCTGTTTAGATGCCTTCATTTCATATAGCATCACCACACTGGAGTTGACTTGGGAAAGGTGGGTGTGGAGCAGCACCTAAAGAGAAACCTTGTATCCCCTTTGGGAATTCCAGGCCCTTCCACTGCTCAGATACTATAATTCACTATGGTCATTATATTCAGGGGATACTAACAAAGTACAAAAACCAATATTCTGGGTAATGAAGCCACAAACCAATCATGTATGCCTCAGACTGTATCTCTCTATTAGTCACATTTTTCACATATAATATCTTCTAAATCTAGTCATGATTCTTCAAATCATTGTATTAAATGGGGGCAAAAACTGATGTTGTTTAAAGGCCAAAAAGTCCATTGTATTTTTAAAAATAATTTGTAGTTGAACTATGTGTTTCAACATACAAAACTAAGTTATTTTAGATATCTCAGAATAGCTTAAATTACTACTTTTTAAAGCATGAGATATATACGTTTAAATGTGACAAATATCTTAAGAGCATTTGAAAGCATTTAAGGTACCAACTTTTAAAGAAAGAAACATTTGATCAATTACACAATACAGTTTTAGTAGACTTGTCTTTCATTTTAAATTTTCAGTAACTATCATAATAAAATCATTGGGGAAATGAGGTTTACTTCTCACTTGCTTTGTAATTTGTTGCCCTTTTTTCTACCTACTAGTTTTCACGAGACTGCTGTTCAAGTTAAGGCCAAAAAAAAGAAAAAAAAAAGAGCCATGGGTGAGTTTAAGAAAACTGTCAAAGATTAGTTCCTGCCTCTCACTACTTTTCAGAGCAAGTAAAACTTATAAAGCACTTTGTAAACATAAAGGGCTCTTTTAAAAGACTTGGAGAGAGAGGAGGTTAAGGTAAGTGAAATATATAAGCAGGATAATTATTTCTAGACCAAAATTCTTATTTTATGACTGCCTTTTAATTTTTTAAGTCTCCTATATTATTATCAAATGTATTTTTACAACAGCCACAATCCCTAGGGAAATATTTTTTAATAAACATTCTTTGAACCGACGAACTGTCTCAGATTGGACATTAAAGGAGACATGATGACTAAAAGCACTGTGAGATCCTGGGTTGGATTCTAGAACAGAAAAGGGAAGTAAATGGAAAAACTGGTGAAAACTGAATAAAGTCTGGATTTTAGTTAGTAGTTTTGTATGAATGCTAATTTCCTGGTCTTGATAAGTGTACACCACCAATGCAAGTCTGAGGAAATTGGGAGGTAGGTATACTGGAACTCTCTTTACTCTTTCTGTACCTCTTCTGCAAATGTAAAGTTGGTTCAAAAGAAAAAGTGTACAAAAACATTCTTTGAGAAAGAAAGTTAACTGTTACATATTTTAAGAACCTAAATGTTCCTAAGATAGTATTTAATGCAATATATAATAATGAAATGAATCCACTAGGTGGCACCCTATTTTCTTCAGTGACCAGCGACACTACTTCTCACATTCTCCATCATCCATCACCTGAAATTTTTTTTAGCTCATTTTTCATGTTAGTTTATTTTTAAATGAAGTATTTTGTTCTTACACTGGTGTAAATTTTCTACTGTATATGATTTCTCCCTTCAGATGTGGACACTGTAATTCTTAGAGATTTTTCTTGAGGTTATTTTCCAGCTTCAGTGGGCACCATCTCTTTGGATAACAACTCCTGTGATATGACTGTCATTGCGTAAAACAATGTTTGCCTTATTTTCTTGAAATGTCTTCTCTTCCAGAATTCAAGCTTCATTTTCATTCCGGAATTTTAAGGTAAAGCTTATGAATTCAGTTATTCAACACACTTATTGAGCCCTTATTTTGTACCTATCATCTCTACAGTTTGAGGCAACCCATGCTCTTTAGTGGTGACCCACATTAAAAACTTCCCATCCTTGGAGAAAAAGGACCCCTAGTACACTGCTGGTGGGAATGCAAGCGAATCCAACCATTATGGAAGACCGTATGGAGGTTCCTCAGTCTACTAGAAATGGAACTACCATATGATCCAGCAATCCTGCTCCTAGGAATCTATCCAAAGGACACAAAAACACTGATTCAAAAGAGCACCTGTACTCCTATGTTTATTGCAGCACTATTTGTAATTGGTTAAGACCTGGAAACAACCCAAATGCCCAAAAGTAGAGGACTGGATCAAGAAGTTGTGGTACATATACATAATGGAATATTATTCAGCAATCAAAAATGAGAAACTAGGGACATTTATAGAAACATGGATGGAACTAGAAGGAATTACACTCAGTGAAACAAGTCAGAAGGCAAGAGAAAAATATCGGATGGCTTCACTATTAGGAGGAATATGAAAGAGCAACAACAAAAAGGAATAAGTTCAAGGAAATGGGCAATTCTAACCAAAAGCAAACAAAAAACTCAACAAGACCAAAAAACCAAGATAAACCAAGGGGACCATGGGAGGGAGAGTAAGAAGGGGAGGGCAAAGACGGGGATGAGGGCAGAAAGAGCACAAGGGACTGAGGTGATGGTGCACGGGTGGAATGGTGGTGGGTACTCCCTGGGGAATACAAACGATGTCAAATATAATTAATAATAATTAAAAAATATGTAAAAAACAAAAACTTCGCATCCTCCCGCACACTTTAAAACTATTTGAGATTCAGAAAGCAACTCAAGAGCAAGGAATGAACAAATGCTTTCTACTTTGTTTTCACGACTCTGATGATGCTGAACACCTCACTGCTCTTTATTCCTCAAATGAAGGGTTCATTATTCAGTAATTCTAGATTCCTTTTTTTAATGTCAAAGCTAAAGACCTAGGATCTTTTTCAATTTAAAACCAAATAGCTAAAAGTCTACCAATTCCAGTATGGTTTGGCTTTTGCACTCAAATCTTAACTCCAACATTTCCTGGTCCATTCAATAAACCTCCTTATAAAATATTCCTGTCATCTCTGCCCCTCAGCTTGCCCTGCTCTCTGAAGGGCTCTCATACGTTCAAGATACCAAGTGTCATTCCATTCTGAAGATTCATTTCAGGAAAGATACTTTAAACAGTGCTAAAGGATATTTTTTAAAGGATTACACTCATCAGCGGTGTTTACATGTAAAAATTAGAATCGAGTCATGCTGGTTACTAACCTATTTCCAAAGTTCTAACCCTAGAGAAGATTGAAAAACAGTCTCTGACTTTTACAGAATATGCACTAAGAGTACTTTCAGAATGAACTGGAAATAGCAATTCTACATAAAAGAGATGACACTTATCAGTCTGGCCCTATAGCTGAAACTGGAGACACCCTCAATTTAGATTAAGGTATATGCAAAGGCCTGATGCAAATCTTAGATCAAATATCTACACAATAAATCCTTCTTTCTACACTCATTTCTCATTCTCATACACCACTCAAAACCTCTAAAGAAACAAAGAAAACAACCCAGTCAAAAAATGGGCAAAAGAGCTAAAAAGGCAATTCTCCAAAGAGGAAATGCAAATGGCCAACAGGCATATGAAAAAA
>JAGFMF010012069.1:1209734-1232557 GCA_019455555.1 Galemys pyrenaicus | reverse complement strand
AAATCACAAAATCACAAGTGAGATAGGAAATACATTAGCATGCTTTCTATGTAATCTGCGTGCTCCTCCACAAATTGTGGTCTATTCTTAAGAAAACAAAAGCATAAAAGCTAGTTTTTGAACCCCAGATGGGCATGTGACATATTTTCTTATTTCTGCCTTATCTCAATTAATTTGTACCCAGGGCCACTGTCCCCAATATGGAGCACTACCGCAGAGAGAAAGATCAAGAAGCAGGTAGATGCAAACCTGTGAGGCTTTATCCTGGTTAAGTCTTCCGTGTCCCAGGAAAGGCAGAAGTAGGCACATACGCAGACACATTCTGGTGGAGGCGTTGCAGAATAAAAGAGAGAGAGAAGACCAGTGTTAAACATCACACATGGTTCAAATAATAATCTGTGGTCTAAAGCTGAAATAAGCAAACTCTCCAAAGTTTGACCAATTCACAAATTCTTGAACTATAAAGTACCACAATCTGGCCCTGCCCCTCTCATCATCCATATTCCCCAAATCTACCCACAGGAGGTCCTGATAAATAATGCTTTACATGGTACTTGTTGGCTGCAGGGAGAGGTGGGTGGAGGCAGAATGAAGTGCTCTCCTTCTCATGTGTATTCAAAATACTAACAAGAGCACCAGGAAATCTCAAAGATCAGAAAGCGCTTCTTCCAGTGACCAAGTCCGTCTCTACCACCTCCTAACGGCGGCAACGCCAGACAGCAACCCCAATGACAGTGGCTTGGCCAACATGTATGAATTACCTCTCTCAGGTATTGCATAGAGGCTCCTTGGGAGCTTCATCCACCTCCACCCCCAAATGAGTGAGCGTGGCGGGATGGACCACATGGTGCTAAGAACAGCTTCTCTCAGCCAGGGTTCAAGCTCAGCACCAAAACAGACAGCAGGGCCTCCTTAAAACCAGCCCTTTCCTAGCCCTGTCTAAAGAAAGAAACACAAGAGTCACATTCAACAATTCTTAGAACTATGTGGCCCCTCTGACTTTCTAGTGACCTGACATCAATCAATATGGGGCATCTCTATGAAGTTACAGAATGAGAATCAGCATCACCTGTAAACTGCAAAGACAACAAACGTTTGGATTGCATGTCTTTTGGGACATTACTTAGATCTAAGTGGACGGGAAGAGGCACATCGTGGACAAAAAACTGACTCTAAATTCCTACCACTAACAGCCAGCACCCTTTACATAGGAGGGAAGCATGATGAATCAAAAAATAAGGGAGGTGGGGTATGTGAAGGCAATTAACAACTCCCAGTTATTGTGTAAAAAGCACTAGTAATCTCAGGCTCCAGTTTCCTCACTTATAACTTGGAAAATTGACAGGTTATCCAGGGGAAAGATTTTATTTCTAATGGTAGATGATTTAGGGCTTATAGATACAATCCCCAAGTCTCATTATCTCCCATTCCTTCCTGCTCAGGAAAGAGCTCCCCCCAGAAGAGGAAAAAGAAAGAAAGGCAAATGAAGGACCAAAGTATATCAATCATGGTCAAGCTTAAACCACAGATGACAGGTACAGACATTTTTAAAGAACGATAATATGAAAAAAGAAGAGGAGGGAATAAAGGAAAAAGAAGGCCCATGGCACGAACTTCACAAGGCACAGAAGATCAACATGGGGATAAAAGAGGCCTCTATTCCCAAAGAAACAAGGCCTATCCTGTACTGTACCACCCCACTGTGCTATCTGCCCTTTCTCATATTCTCCCACATGCAGAAGTACTTTGCAAACTACTAACCAACCTAAACATGACACAAGTTTGACTTTTTACTGTGCCTCTCAGTCTTTAGGTAAACTACCCTAGGAATGTCTGAGGCTCACTGAAAGTTCTGAAAGAATATGCTAACTAGTCTACTTCTCTTATATGCATCCTCAACTCCCTGTCCACTCTTTCACTTTGTCATCTTTGCCTGAAAAGACCCACCCCTCCTTAAATCCAATTCTTTGTCTATACCACATCTGTGTCCACTCAGTCAATAGCAATGATTGAAAAATATTCTCATACTTTTATCATGGCCTCCAAACTCAGGTGGACACTGAGTGCTAACTAAGTAACTAGATTACATTTTGCTGGATTCTTATACTCTTGTTCAGTTATTTTTAATAACCTCCCCCAGATAATTCCTATGCTGGAGTTTCCCCAACAGTTATTTTATACCCTTTGTTCTCTGGTCATTCCTCAAATGCTGATGGACAAAAAAATGCAAAGCATGGTTAGTATGCCTAGGCAAAAGCCACTTAGAGAGTTGTTATACATAATACAGATAATTTTCTTAAGATTTGAGCCCCTATTTCCAAACAAGTTACAACACTGTAGCATAGACAGACACATAAGATAAGCATTTATACATTTAATCACACCAAACAGAATTATTTCTCAAAAAATTAAGTCAACTTCAAATTCAGCTTAATCATTCTCATTCTATATGAAAAAATGGAGTAAACTGATAAACTTTTTAAAAATTTACTAATTTATTTTTAATAGAGGTAGTATGAGAGACCCCCATCAAGTTATGCCAACATAGTGTATCCACCACCAAATCATCCCTAGTCCACCACCATAGTCAGTTGTGCTTCCTTCCCTCTTTGTTCTCATCCCTCCCCTCTCTGGATGCTTCAGTTCTGTGGTCAGCTTTCAAGGGTTGGATTTTAAGCTTGTCTTTATGTGACCCTTAGTTTCGTTTCTCTGTAGTCCACATATTAGTGACTCCCCTAATTTTTAATAACTTCCCCCAGATAATTCCTATGCTGGAGGAGCATAAGCTACTTATTGTAAAGGACTTAGGTAGCTTAGGATGTTGTAATGGTCTTAGGGTGTTTTAATGGTCTATGATTGCAAAGTAGTTTCACGATATGACACAGAAAGCCTGACCAGAACATATACTAAAAACTATAGTTGTAACAAGTTGTTGGTCCCCAAGAATAGCACTGAAATACATTATCTGTATGCATAAAGAATACATATAAATATTATGGCAAATTGTACTTATGTCAATGATGGACCAGATAACACTCCCAATGAGGATAATGAAAGAAAGTGAGGAAAGGAAAATCAAACATCTTTAAAGTTATCAAAAAGCTATTAAAGGGATATTAAAAGTTTCAAAGGGATTAAGAGAATATGCAGGGATCTTTTTTCACTAGGGAACTATTTACTGATACCCTAGAAACCTGAGATGATGAAGATTACTTCTGATGGCCTCTGGGGGAGAAAAAACAGAAGCTAGAGTACACCATGAGTAAATCACCTCATTTGGGGATATAAAAACAGTGAACAGAAAGTAACCAGCCCTCATTTAAGTCATCTGGGTAGCTCATAGGACTTCCATTTAGATGATTCCAGAAAGCTAGGAACTTTCAAGGTTTGTAATAGAACAAAAATATTCTCCAGAGGAACCTTAGTTTTCAAACACAATATAGAGACAATCAAAGATAATCATGTATGTAAAAATCCTAATCAAGAAAAAGCAGAAGACTCAAGAGAAAAGAGAAACAGAACTCTAAAAATTAAAATCGTCAGACTTGAAATGTAAAATAACTTGGCTAAAATTAATCAAGGACGTAAGGGCCAAACTTAAAAATTTCTGTAGGAAACTGGAAACATTTTTTTAATGAAATAGATTCAAGAAAGAGTCAGTTCTAGACTTGAAAACATAATTTTGTTAAAGTTAGATACTCAATTAACCCCTTGCGCCACCAAGGAGGCCCGAAAAAGAAGGTATTCAGGATGAATTAGAAAAGCAAAAGGATGGGGGGAAAAGTACAGGGATAAGAGCTAACAAGTCTCAGAGACACACCACAATGAACCATGATTCCAAGTACTCATGAACTTGTATAGTCCCCTCACATATTTTATGTGGGTAAAGCTGAAAGTAAAGCTTTGGTTAGCATTAGTTAGGAAGAGAGAAAAGGTAATTCTATACCACTTCTGAGCTTATGTCTTAAGAAAGCCTGAGAGTGTTCACTTTTCAGGGAAAACCTTAAAGAGCATGGAAGAAGCCCAGATGCCCCTCTAGACAGACTACAAAGAGAGAGAAGATAATGTGTGGCCAGTGGGAGACAGAATCCTGAGACTAAGATGTGCTTTATCTTTATTGGGATCAGCCTTCTAGCTGGCCAGGTTTAACTGATGCTACTCATTAATGGTTATGTCCCAGATGCCTTCTGATACAGCAGCTTCATAACATGCCACAAGCAACACCAGCAGAAGTGTCACCCAGTTAAGTGTCCAGTCTACCCAAGAATCTTGAGAAATAGTGAAATGGTTGCGTTTTTAAGGCACTAATTTTTTGGAGCAATTAGTGTGCAATAATAGACAGAAGATGGATATGATAAGAATATTTTAATTCAATATTTCATTGGCAACAGAAGCATGAGGACATGGGAAAGAAACAATAGAGAGAGAGATAAAGGCTGGGAATTTTCCAAATTCACTAAATACATCATTTTTGGATTCAAGGAAATGTAATAATCTCAAAAAGGATAAATGGAAGAAATTTATACCTAGGCATAAAATGCAGAAAAATAAAAATACAGATAATATATTACAAGTAGCCAGAGAAAAAAGGTAAAGTACATTGCAAGGGGAAAAACCCATACCACCAAATAACTTACCCTCCAAAAAAATTTTTTTTCTGAAATAAGAGGGCAATGAAATGTCTTCCAAGTGCAAAAAGAAACTATTTGCAAACTTAGAATTCTACAACCAGTGAACACATCTGTTGAGAAAAGTGAAAAAGACATGTTCAAGACAACAAAAACTGAAAAAGAAATTATCATTAGCAGAACTACATGGCTGGACATTAAAATGTCTATAGAACAGAACTAAATAAACCCATATGTACTTAAAAATTAAATTACATATCTATGTAACGAATAGGTCAAAGAGAAACTAACACAAACTAGAAAACACCTTAAATAACAGATTTACTACATAGTAAACCTGTGGGACAGAATCAAAGCTACTTAAAATAAGAAATACATGGTAGAAAATAAGAACAGCTAACAATTTTTAAAGCTAAGTATGTATCTGAAAGACATTAATAACAAAATAAACCCAAAGGAAGCACAAGGAAAGGAATACTAATAAGAGCAAAAAGTGAAATAGAAAACAAACAAAAAGTGATGATCAACAAAAACACACGTCATTTGAAAAGATTAATAAACATTCCAACAATAAATCAGGAGCCATAACTACAGACAGTAAGGACAATTACAGAACATTTGTCAACTAACTGTATTCTAAAAAACTTAACATTTTGGACAAATTGCAAAAATTCTCAAAAAGCACAATTTATTATAGTTACAAGAAACAAAACCTGAACAGTTACTTAAGAAACAATCAATAATTAAAAAGCTTCTCACAATAAAAATTAAACTGAATGCCCAAGTGACTTCACCAGCAAGTTCTACCAAAAATTTAGGGATGCAAAAGATTCAACACAGATTTAAGAATAAATGATAGGGCGTCCCTGGTGGCGCAAGGGTTGAGTGCCTGCACTGTGGAACTTCTGTGGCCACTGCAGTGCATGTTCCATCCCAGGCCAGGGAGGGGACCCACATGGCACAGCAGACCTCTGTTGCCTTGCCTGCTGCTCCTCTCAGCAGTGTATTCGGTCGATCTGCCTATTCTGCTCCTGGCTCTGTCTCTGGTGAGTCCTCTCACCACCCCCCTCCGGTCTGTACCCCAGCTCTTGTATGCATAAATAAATAAAATCCTTTAAAAAAAAAGAAGAAATTATACAGGGCCTCCCTGGTGGCACAATGGGTTGAGCGCCACACTGTGTGGCTTCCAGGGCCACTGCAGCACCTGAGTTCGATCCCCAGCCAGGCAGGGGACCCACATGGCCCAGCAGATCCCTCTTGCCTCACCTGCTGCTCCTCTCTCAGCAGTGTGTTTCAGTCACTGTTCTGCTCCCCACTCTGTCTCTGGTGAATCCTCTCACCACCCGTGACTCTGGCCTGTATCCCAGCTCTTGTATGCATAAATAAATAAATCTTTTTTTAAATAAGAAGAAATTATACAAACTCTGCTAGAGAATAGGAACAAAGGGCATTTTCCACAACCTAGAGTTTCGTTTAAGCCAAATATAAAACACAAACGACTGTACAAGAACTTAACATGTCAGGTCAATTCATGATCAGAGATACAAAAAAAGGTATTAGTACATAAAATACACATAATTTAAAACCATGGGACATTGACCACTTAGCTTAATTTTTTAAAAGTAAATCAATAAGTGATCTTATTAACAGATTAAAAGAGAAAAATAATATTCCCATTTCAAGAGATGCAGAAAACATGATATTTATTGATGACTTAAAGGGAAAAGAAACTTAAGCCCCAAAAAGGAAATTATTACTCTTAAAAAGAAAAAGACATACCAAAAATCTATAATAAGGATAATACTTAGTGGTACAACATTAAAAGCACTTTTCAGAAAAGGGAATGAAATGAGATGCCCACTACCCATCATTTCCATTCAACACTGCACTTGAAGGTCTTGACCATGGCAAAAAGGCATGGAAAAAAATATTAAGATGGAAGTAAAAGAGAGTATTCACAAATGGAAAGACTGTGTAGAAAAATCAAGAAATCACTATTATTACATCATTAAGGGTAAGCTTTTAGCAAGGTTTCTAAATATAGCATTAAAGCACAAAAATCCAATTTATTTTTCTATATCAGCAATTGTTACAGACAAAACATTGAAAAATATCTGATTTTGATGACATCAAAATATAACAAGTACATAGGAAATAACTAACGGAATATGTGAAAGATTGCAAACATCACTTAACATGTTAAGCAGACAAATCCAAACAAAAGCACATCTTAATTATTACATATACATAAAGCTCAAAAACAGGGAAAACTAGATAACTTACAGATAATTTTTTTAAAGCTTTTTATTTATTTTTGCATAGAAGAACTGAGGAGTTGGCCAGAAATGTGTGGGGCTGACAGGGGAGTTAGAGGATTCACCAGAGACAGAGCGGGAAGCAGAACAGGCAGATGGACTGAAACACACTGCTGAGGGGAGCAGCAGGGAGACAGGAGAAGTCTGCTGCGCCATGTAGGTTAGCTCCCTGGCCGGGGATCGAACTCAGGCCATAGTGGTAGCCCTTCGAGGTGGTGGCACTGAGACTTAACCCCTAGACCAACAGGGAGGCCCCTACAGATAAATCTTCAGGTAATAAAATTATAAAACAAAACAAGGAAATTCTGTTCATAAAGTCAGGTATCTCTGAGCAAATGAGAATAATGATTACAAGAGGAAAGTGTTCTGAGGCCACAGTACTGTTCCATTTCTGGGCCTTGGTGTTGGTTAGATGGGTACACATTGACAATTATCTCCTTCAGCTGCACAGTTTATACCACACTTCTGGATGTATGCTGTAGTTCAGACATATGTATATATATGTTGTTTGTTGTTTTTAAATCCCCAAAGAAGCACTTAAAAACAAGGGGAGGGGAATTCATAGAGTAATTGGATCTTCAAAGCAAAAGGATAACTAATTTGGAATAATCACTTTGATAAAACATCTTTAGTGAAAATGTTATTCATCATTCTTTGAAAACAGGACTAACAGAAGTCTCCCTACCAAGACAACTAAAATCCATGCATCTTAGAGTTAGAAAACGAGGGTTTCAACCTTAAGTCCTCCAGAGACCTAAGTCTAGTCTTCTCTACTTCAAAATAATTCCATTTACACTCATGAGCATTAGAGAGGATATACCTAGTGTTATGCCATATAACGGAGGGTAAATCGAAATTTCTTTCATAATTATCACTGTAATTCATAGAAGGTGGGTACTTTCTTATTTTTACTAACAAATGTACTTAATCTTGAGCTGATAATGTTCTAATTGAACATCTGAAACCACCACACTTGAAATCATTATTAAATGACAGATTTTACAGAAATCTCAATGAATTACATTTAACACATTCAATAAATATGACTTTAGCTTGCTACACCACTAAGAGTTCTTTTCTGAAATTATAAGAACCCCTTTCACAATATACATGTTAGATAACCACAGTATAACCTTTTCATTAATAAGTCTTCATAGGCTGAGAATATTAAGGACATATGTTTACCCCTCAATAATGATCCTTCATTTACGTTTACTCATACGGGTATTCACGACAGCAGCAGGAGCTGCCCATTGGCTTTCTCATCCTCATAATCCATCTTATTTCTGTGCATTCACAGCACAATCAATCAAGTCCAGTTGGATCATCTAAACTTGTGAACAACAGTGTAAGACAGAAAAAGAATGTGTGTAAAACACACATCTACTTGCCAGTCTTGTTTCCACCACCTTCTACTTAGCTATCCTCTGTCAGGTTGTTAATAGAGCATTAATGAGACATTTTCTGAGGTAGTGATTAGAAACCCAGGGAAAACTCAGCGCTTGAGGGAACCTTGAGAAGACCAGACACTCCAGCCATAACCTCCTGCCTTAAACTTTTGCTTCTTAAGTCATTTTATACATCATCAGTTAGTGGTTAACTGTCAAGTGTCTAGAACAGTAATTCTGAAGGCTGACTGAACCTTACTATCACATGTGTGGTTTCAACACACATTAAGCACACACATGTAGTAGCCATGTTCTGTCTTGAACCAACTGACTCAGTAATTAAGAGACAGAGGACAGGAATCTACATTTTGTAAAGAGTTCTCCAGATGATTCTAAGGTACATCTAGGTTTAAAACATTTCAGTAAAAGATGGCAAGGAAACTGTCAGTACTTCATGATCAAAAAATGATTTTAGTAATATGTCCTCCTTTTTCTATCTTTCTAGAAATGAAAGAAAAGTCATGTGGAGACCAACCCAAAAGATCCAAGCTGTTTTTTTAAAGACTCATGATAGAGTTATTTCAGATCATGGAATTAAAGAAAATATACAATTCACTTCTCCACAACACAGTATTTCATATGACGAGCATACTTTGGTATTGTCACACTAAGAAAAAAAATAAAATGACATTGTTTTCTCTCAGGGTTTTGTACTTTCTCTTCAGATTTTAGGTGAACTAAACTGTACATTTAAAATGTAACATTTTAAACTATCCCGTATCATAAAGAAAAGTATTTTTAATGGAAAGAAGTACTAGAAACATGACTTGTTTTCCTGTATTCTCCATTTCATGCAAAATACATTTCTTTTTTTTAAAGATTTATTTATTCATGCATATAAGAACTGGGGTACAGGCCAGAGGTGCAGGGGGTGAGAGGATTCACCAGAGACAGAGTGGGGAGCAGAACAGGCAGATCGACTGAAATACACTGCTGAGGGGAGCTGCAGGCGAGGCAGGAGAGGTCTGCTACACCATGTGGGTCACCTCCCTGGCCAGGGATCAAACTCATACTGCAGTGACTGAAGACAGCTTCACTGTGCTGCAACTTAACCCCTTGCACCACCAGGGAGGCCCCCAAAATACATTTCTATCCACGTTCCAGGGATTCTTGATTTATCTTCCAAATTTCTCCTACAGACAGTAAGTCATTACTATAGCAATATTTACCCACCCTGATATTATTTCCCACTTGCTTATTCTAGGGGTTTTTTGCACATAGCAACCACACAAATCTCCATTGTAAGTTGCTTATAGCACTAGGATCCTTGACAACATCCAAAAATGAATGTAGCTTAAAACTATGGGAACATTTAGCTGAATACCACAGTTTCAAATGTCTCTGATGTGCTATTTGTGCTGAATTTATCCCAGATCTGTCAATTCTTGTAATATATCTCTCTTTATTCTTCATCCAGGTGTAGTAAAAGCTGTAACAGAATAAGCTGGTTCACTAATTTCCTCATTATTACTGTATTTTGGACCTGAAGACCTTAATTCCCAGCATAAATAGCAAGACAATTGATTATTTAGTACATAGGTATTTTTCTTTCCTTATAATACTTGCAAATAAATGGTATTATCTTTACCTAAATTTTGAGAATGTTCTAGTCTTTAACTAAGGACTTAGTTACCCTGTTGGTTGAGTCAATGAAATATAGCTGGACTGCTGTGCTTTGTCAACATGTTTTACCTACAAATAATGTAAGTGGAAAGTAAGACAAAGGATGTGATTCTTTGCATAAATATTCTTGTTTGCTGACTCATAAATGTGTGATGATTAGCACCTATCTGAGACAATTTCACCATTTAGGCAGGAATCCAGACACAGAAAAGGCCTGTAAAGGGGACAATCACATCCTCTCCTTAAACTCCTTCAGTAACATGGCTAACCAGAAGTGAGAATTATATATACATACACTTGCACACAGCAAAAAACACATGGATATAAACATAAGCACATATATGTACACTATTTTTAAATCTATATACATATACACAACTACCAAATGTGAAGAATATGGAATTTACTAAAATGTAAATTAAATCCCCCCAAATGCCCTAATGGATTTTTTTTTCCCAATTTTTACTCTCAGCCCATTTATAGTAGGAAGGGGGAATCAGAATCTGGAACATTTTCCAAATTGCATCTCCCAGCAGGTTGTCTCAGTCTAATGAATAATGATCTTGCAAGTACACAATAGGGTTTCTTGCACTGAGCAGGCTTTGCAATGAGTCACTCTATGGCTGAATCACTTGCCTAGATAACTAAGCTGTGCAGGAGTTTGTAGATGAAGGACCCATAGCCTACCACAAGGCGGCACCCCAGGGAAGGAAAAGCCTCATACTGGAAGATTCCAGGAGAAAATAGTCATTGAGCTGCATGAGGGAAATAGCATATATCCATGAAACATGTAAAAATACAGTTTACTATTACATTTGTATAGTTATGTGAGCATCTGATGAAAACATTATCTTAAGTTGAAAAGAAGTTGTTGAAAAACTAACAATAGGTCCAAAAATTGGCATTTAATTTAACCTATGGTCAGGAATCTAACACAAATGTCTAATTTGGAAGAAAAATAAAAATCTACTAAGTGTTAAACTGACTGCTTTTTTCTATTTAAAGATAAAAATAAAATCTTTTCAGACAACTTTCTCAAGAATTTCAAACATACACACACACACGCAAAATTATGCTTTATTATTACTACCAGGGGTTAATAGACTTTTTCCATAAAAGGAAAGAAATATTTTAAGCTTTGTAGTTCATACCACAGTCTCTGTCAATCTGTTACAGGGCAGGGAGAGGGGCGCCCCAGAGCCCCCAAACCTGCCCTCTCTAAATGGATTCTGCCGTTTGCTGCATCAAGACAAACATGTAAGGCCTTTAACGGAAAGGAACTTTCATTACAATTAGGGTACAATATAAAAATGATAAAGAATATAATTACTAAGTTAAGCATCCGAAGTTACCCATTTCCTTGAGGGTAAAAGTTCAGTTAAATAGGATTGGCCCAAAGCCAGGACCAAAAGTCTGCCACAAGCCTAAACAACCTTTTAGTAGAGACCCATAGAAAAGGGTCAGAAAGAGTCAAGACAAATCCAGGAGGAAAAGAGCAAAATTAAAATCAAGGTGAAATCTGCCATTGTTAAGCTTCCCACGGGTCTCTCACCCACATCTGTTCCAACCAGTCCAAGAGCAAAAAGCAAGTGCAATTTCTTCACATGTCCCTTTGTTCCACGTGCCTCCTCCAGGTCTTGCTGCTTTTTTTTTTCTCCCTTCCTTCTGTCTGTCTGTCTGTCCTCTCTGCAGAATTTTATTTCCCTGCTCAGCTCCACCCACTTAGGGTGGAACCGGGATTTTGGAACTTTCTCCTTTCCTGGGGACCACCCTGTTACAAATACGCCCTTGAGTTGTGTATCCGCCAAACATTTAAGTAAATGAATGGGCACGGCTGTGTTCTAATAATAAATTCTTTTTTTAAAAAATTACATGCACAGACACTTTTTTACATATTTTAATATTTTAAATATTAATATTTTAATATTCTTTACAAATACAGGTAGAGTTGGACCCATGGGCTGTCATTTGTGTTAAACGACCCCCCACCCCCAAGAAAAAAACCCTATATTGCTTGCTATCTGAGAAATTGTAAGGAATTTTTATACCTCACTTCACTTACTGCCCACACCTGCCTCTGAAACAGAATCTACAAGAACAGGATTATTATCAAAGAATAGGAACAAGAGGACAAAGAGTCTTTAGTTCAAGAGTTATCACTTTGTGCCAAAGACTCTAAATGTTACATTTTAAATTACTTATAATACCACTTGAGTTTGATCTCCTAAAATCTGTAAGTAAAACTTCTGAAATTCAAATAAGTCAACAAAGGTGTCAAGGACCATGAGGCTGTAATCATGATTAAACCTTCTAGGTAAAAGAACTTTCTTTTTCTTAGAAGCTAGAAAAGACGAAAACCACTCTAAAATATTACTGTTGTAATTATGCCTATTTGAAATACTATATACTGGAAAGATAATTTTTTTAAAAAATAATTTACCTGAATAGTAATGGTATGTTCATTATAGTCAAACTGAAAAGCAAGCAATAATTAAGACAGCATTTGTACGGACTACCTACATCAGAGTTGTTCAGATTTTAATGTACATACGAACCAGCGGGAATGTGGCTGAGAACAGAATCTCATGCAGTAGGTCTAAGGTGGGGCCCAAGATACTGTATTTCTAACAAGTTCCCAGGGGACAGATGCTGATGACCTTTAAGTAGCCAAGAATTCATAATCACCTGGGAAAAAGAGCTAAGAGTTCTAAATTGGCTCCCTGGTGATTGTGCACTTTTTAAAAAGACTTAAGGCGAATAATCCACAATCAGGCCTATATTTAATGACTAGAAAGTTCACAGAATTGTGTATATTTGAGTCAAGAAATTCGAGTTCCAGCCATACAGGGACACAAAGCTAACATATTCAATACCACGGCAAATGCGTATCTTTTTTTTTAAGATTTATTTATGCATACAAGCACTGGGGTACAGACCAGAGGTGTGGGGGGGTGAGAGGATTCACCACAGAGAGCAGGGAGCAGAACAGGCAGATCAACGGAAGTACACTGCTGAGGGGAGCAGCGGGCACAGCAGGAGAGGTCTGCCGCGCCATGTGGTTCTTTTAAAGAGACTAACATTTGTTGGTAGAAGTGTCACATGCAGGCAAAGCGAAGCATGCTTTGCTTTATCATTTATTTCAAACCTTATATTTCACAGATCAGGTACCTGAAGACAGAGGCCCTGCTTAAGGTCAGAATCTGGATTCAAAACCACCCAAGCTACCTACATATGCGACTTTGTATTATTTCTATGTTCTGCCTTATCAAACATTCCCCTCCATGATAGATGTGAGCATGATTCCTAGCTTGCTCTCTTCCCCTAAACTAGGAGTAGGCACCCGTCCATCATCACAGAGGGAGAAGCTTATGTTCCTGCGTGGTTGATCTTGGGCTAGGCCCCCTGACACACTCGGCCCAGAGAAATGCAAACAGACACCACACCAACCACCTCTGAGCAGAAGCGTTGTGTGACTTGGACTGCTTCCTGCGCTCCACCAAGAGAACAGCATGTCCAGGGACTGTTCTTTCAGCTTAAAAATTTGGAGACAATGTACTGTCTATTAAAGATAATAATTACAGATACATGATATGAAAAATACATGGTGTACAATGAAAAATGTGTGACGTGACTGGTTACAACTGTGGGAAACTGCAAGAGACACGCACAGAACTGAGACCAATGGAAATGCAAGAAAATGGCATCAAGACCTGGTTGTATTTATGTGTTTTTGCCCTCTTCTCTCTTTTCTATAGATCTGTCCCAGCGTCATACTACTTCAGTAAAATACCAACTAATCTTCAACTTACAAATTTCAAAGCGAGACTTGATAAAACATAGCATCAGACAGCATAAACCATGAGGTAAAAATGTCACACTTCAGAATTCCTCTTTATATGCAATAAAACCTCAGGACCACCAGTTACTAGCCGTGTGACCTTGTGGAAGTTAAACACTTGGTGCCTACTTCCTCATCCATAAAAGGATTTAATAATACCTGCTTCTTGGGCTGTTTAGCACAGTAAATATAGCAATATATAAAAAATAGCCAGCTCATATAAGCATTTAATAAAAGTTCTTTCTCTCCAGCTAGTATGACAGAAAACTGATGTTATTACATCTGTTACATAAAGCAATCTGTCAATGAAGCATTAACCAAAAACAACAGTGAAGGCAATTTAAGACCCTCATCAGTTTATGAAGCCAGCTTTAAGGAGATCCTACAGCCTATAGCACTTTTAAGGTTATTGTTATTACATTGGGCCCATCCAGATAATCCAGGATAATGTCCTTATTTGCAAGCCAGCTCAGTAGCAACCTTAACTATCTGCTGCCATCAACATGTTCACGGGTTCCAGGGATTAGAATGTGGACATCTCTGAAGGAACACTACCCTACCTAGCACACTGTGTTACTTCATATAAAATAATTCAACATTCATTAAACTAGCTGATACCGTAAATTCTCATAACCAAGTACACGGTGAACATTTTTCTGATCTTTTACTTTGATGTTCCCCAGGTGATCAACATTCTTAAATCATAAAAGCATTTATCTACAGGAAATGTACATAAATGCTGTCCCTCCTTTATTGAACACTGAGGACCTGATGGGAAGGCCAAATCTGATGAAGATGCAGCCACATTCTCTGGTCATGAAGCTCTCAAAGACTTAGAGGTTGGAAAACAAAGTAGAATGCCAATGACATTGAAATTAGGGTTACCAGAGGGACTCCCAAAGTTCTATGAATTTGCGACTGAGTTGGCTGGAAAGTCTTCATAAATGAAGGCAGTTGGGCTGAATGTTCATGGAAAAAAAGAAGCAAAGGACTGAAAGCATGAAGGGTCACCATGGTATAACAAGGGTTTAAGGAAACAGACCATGCTGGCTTGCAAGTATGGGTAGAGGCAATTGGGTAAATGACTGAATTTATGGACTGCTGCTGAATTCCACTGCAGAAAAGCAGCATTTAAAGAAGCATAAGGGGAGAAGGAAGTCACCCTAGATCTTAAGAAGGGATCATAGAGGCAAAAGAAAGAGGAAAATGTGCCCAGAAGTTGGGCAGCATGTTGTCCCCCCCCCCAAAAAAATTGCAATAGATGGAGCACGGGTAAAGAGTAGAAATGAAAAAAAAGAAGTAGTAAAGGAAAAAAGGGAAGAAGTGGTAAACAAGAAGAAAGCAAAGGATAATAGAGAGGTATGGAAGGAAAGAAGTGACTCTTCTTGGCTACCACTGAACACCAATCACTTTGCTTGTACATTCCTGTATAATGCATGGGAAATTCATACAGAGAGAGCAATGGTACAACCAGAGCCTTGAGGGATGGGGCAATGGGAAGTTACTCTTTAATGAGATGCTCTGAGTTTGCAAAATGAAGAGCTATGGAGATGGATGGTGGGGATGCACAGCATTAGAAATACATTTAATACTGCTGACCTTTATGCACAGAAATGATTACAATGGTAGATGTTAGGTAATGTATATCTTACCACAATTTAAAAAAAAATTGAAGACAAATGAAGTTGAGAATGTGATGATTCTGCTTACCAGTTTCTCTTTCTAGGGGCCAAGTATTAAAAGACAACTGCTAGAGTATGGTGGTTCCTCAAACTACTAAGAATGAGACTTCCATATGATCCAGCAATCCCACTCCTAGGAATATACCCAAAAGACACAAAAACATTGTTTCAAAATACCTTTACCCCTATGTTTATAGCAGCACTCTTTACAATAGGAAAGACCTGAAAACAACCTAAATGTCCAAAAACAGATGAGTGGATCAGGAAGATGTGGTACATATACACGATGGAATACTACTCAGCAATCAAAAGATAAACTAGAGTCATTCTTAGGAACATGGGTGGACCTGGAAGGGATTATGCTCATCAAAATAAGTCAGAAGGCAAAAGAAAAATGCCAGATGGTTTCCCCCTTAGGAGGAATATAAGGAAACCAAATAAAGATCAAGGAAAAGAATAATGATAATAATAATAATAACACAACAAAAACAATAAGGACACAATAAAATGGGGACACTTGGTGGGGAGGGGGGAGGGAGAGGGTTGAGGGCAGATAAGAGCACAAGGGACTGAGGTGATGTTGCACTGGTGAAATGGTGATGGGGATTACAATTGATGTCAAATATATATAAAGAAAGAAAAAAAACAGACCAACAAAAAAATAAATAAATAAAAGATAACTGCTAGAATAAGTCCAGAGGAGGCCAGTGGGATGGGAATCCAGAGCAGGGGGGGGAGCTTTGTGTGAAAGATAAAGGGCCCTTCCTGGAGCAGGGAGAGGAAGTAACTACTGCCTTCAGGAAGGAGGTGAAAAGTGGATGAAAATATCAGAGGTCTAAGAAGAAGAGAACTAGAGAATCCCAACAGTTGAGGGCAAAGGCAATCTATTTATTTTGGTCCTTGACAGAAACGGTAGAAGTGATTGCCCAAATCAGGGTTTAAACAGATAACAGTTACTGGTCTTAGTTGCGGTTTTACCTTCAAGGAGCTCGTTACCTTAGTTAAGTCAGTTAAACTTCCTAAACTGTATCTTTAAAAGACAGGGATTTGCTAAAATAATCACACTGTCTCTTTGAGCTCTACATTTCAGCAGCTTCAAGGAGACAGTTTATACCTTGAACAGAGTGTCAGCTTACCTACACCCGCCCCCCACTAAAAAAAAAGTAAAAAGGAAACAAAAGTCAAGGTGTGTATAATTTAAATACCCTTGGGCCATTTTCACATCTCACTTTTGCTAGTGACAATCACAACAAACAGATGGTTACTGTTGACAGGGCTGCAGTCATTACAGCCCTCATGATAATTGATGTTTTTACAACTCTTTACTGTTTATAAAGTCTTCGCACATGAAAAGCTCTAGTTGATCCTCACAATGGGCCTGTGAAACAGGTAGGTTACTGCGCTGTTATATTCATTTTCCAGTTGAGGAAACTGAGGTTTACAGAGGCTGATGATGTGCCCAAGGCCTCGAATCAGATAAAGGACAAATCTAGGACTTGAGTCCTGGTACTCAGGGCTCAAAACTGCCATGTCTTTTACTTGGGTCTTGGACACTAACAGAGCTCTTTGATTTCCCATTTGGTGCCACAGACAGAAAATGTGTAAGAATCCAAAGAAATATACATCATTTTATTCTTTTAACTGATCCCGGCAATACTTTAATGAAATACAAGAACCACCTTGATTTCCAAGTGATGAATGACCGGAATCCAAAGGGCAGAGATGGAAAGGATTAAGATTCAATTATCTCAATGTCCTCATTCTCAGGATGAGAAAAGAGGCCTCTCTCAATACATATGGCTGGTGGGAGGCTGAACCAACACTGGAACTCAGGGCTCATACCAGCCCCAGGGCTCTCGGCACTGGCCAGGTCTTACATGGCTTCTGAGAAAAGTTCCCAGCAGAATAGCTCCTTTACAATGAAATGGTTTCAATTTAAATAATTTGAGGGTCCCGTTCTCTCCTTTTTACATGTGTGAACCATATGTACGATGCCTATTAATGGTACTGGAGCAAATTCCCTCACAAATGGGAGGGTTTGTAGTGACAGTCATGCCTCATTCTATACAAAAGAGAAGTAAATGTGCCCAGCAAGGAATCCAGCTCAGAGTTTTAAAGCAATTGAAACTGCCTCCATTGCCACCTTCTACCTACAAAGTGCTTTCCAGCAAATGTACATTGTAACACTAAAAACATTCAATGAAAATACTTGGAAGACAACGTTTTTCTAAGTATTCCATTTTGCTCCTTTAGAAATATAGCAGTGAATAGGCAGTGCTCACTACCAAAGTGATTTTTATCAAGAAGCTCAAAAAAGATAAATATTTAAATAGAAGACATGAAAATGATGCATATTATGTAGTTATAGATCCCATCTTATATGTTTTATGCAGCAAAAGATTATGAGGCTTCCATTATATTATAAGAGACTCAAGAACAAGATGTCAAAGGAAGGGAGGCCTTCTGAGGTGAGCGGATAATATCTAATTTTCTTACTTCAGGGCACTTAGGAATGTGGGGCTCATATTAATGAGATTTGCAAAGAGAAAAAGATTTCTACTAAAGCAAAGAAATCAGCAAAGCATTGTTGGTAAGCATGCAATGGCTAATGTATGGATGGGAAATGAGCCCATTTTGTTCAGTTCTGCAGCCATTAGAGCGAGGCCGAGATATTCAGCTAAAGGTTTCTAAGAAAGAAGTCCCCTACAGTTTCAGTGTTTCAAAAACAAAGTTTTACTAAAATAAGAGTGCTGCCTCAAATATGTAACCAATTTTCTCCTCAAGACAGTTGCAAGAATTTTAAATGTAGGGGGCAGGAGGCTAAGCTCAAGACCACCAAGGGGTAAAATTTAATCTGTAAGTTTTTCACGGCTAAGAAGACAAAAATCTTTTAAGGTTTCAATTAAAAGCCCAGGAGAGGCAGGCTTGAGGAGCAAGGACAACCATTACTGGACTGAGACTTCTGAAAATTGCAATCTGGCCTTGATTTAGCTTTCTTCCCTTCAGAAATGAAAGTGATCAGTTTCTCATTCTATTTGTTTAACAGAGGAAAATTCTCAAGATATAACCGAGAACCAGTAAGATTCCACATACTGTGTCCAGTATAAAACATTATTAGAAATGAGAGGAATTTCAAGAAAATGTAACCAATCACTGAGAGCAAAAAGATAACAGATGCAGACTCAGATGACCCACATTACTGAATGGAGTAGACAAGATCTTTAAAATAACCATGATTCACTAGTTAGATGAAAAAGTCGGAAAAGGGTTAAAAGGACGGAATATTTCAAAAAAGAACTAGAATCTATTTAAAAACTCAAATGTACATCCTAGAAAAATAAAATTTCTGAAATTAAGAAAAATACAGTATCTAAAACTAACTCACAGGATAGATTCAGTAGCAGACTAGACATAACAAGAGAAAGGATTAATGAATATGAAGATAATAGTTAGCGGAAAGCACCCATATTAAAACCCAAATAGATGGTGCACTGGTGAAATGATGATGGGTAATACATGGAGATTACAATTGATGTCAAATATATATAAAGAAAAAAAGTAAATATACATTTATTATACTAATAATTCTACAAATAAATGTTTACCCAGAAAAATAAAACTATGTGCCCATAAAAAAAAGAAAAAATGAAAGGAAAACATGAAGAATCTCATAACCATGTAATTAGAGAGCCAGAAATAAGACAAAACAGGGCAAAAGTAATATCTGAAGAAACCATGACTGAGAATTTTCAATACTGATGAAAGACATCAACCTTCAAATTCAAGAAGCCCAACCACCCAAAAGCATGTAAGGAAAACCACACTTGTTCTTGGATCAAATTCTTAGTACAGAAGAATGACAAGCACTGAAGAAGTCATGTGGTAGCCACCAAATTTAGTCCTTCCTCTTCCTTGAAAGGTTTATGAGTACACTGGAGAGAGCACCCTATCTCAACAATACAGTTCACATTGTTTAGTAGGATTATATTTACTCTACTTCTGATGATGTACAGAAAAACCCCACAATAACATAAATTTGAATATTCTACAATGGATAATCGCCTCCTACTTTGCACCTGGCCACTTAGCTCGTCTTATTAACCTTATTATAATGCGATTCCACACTTTATGCAATCAAAACCTTTAAATCCTAGTAATAGGTTTATGGTAGCTTACTGAAATTTGGGAAGGGGAAAACACAATTATCAAGACTAATAAAGTGTCAGAATAAGAAGAGATCGATAGTCCAAATCTAAGATGAGAAAACTGAAGCCCAGAGCAATGAGAATGATACATCTAGCCCTTGCAGCTATTGATATTTAGAAGGCTACTGGGCAATTTTTCTAGTCCAGCCTCCTGAGTCCAGTACCAGGACAATCCAAAGTCAAATCCTTTGGTGAAGTGCTTTGATTTTTATGAATATTTTCAATGCATGTGAAGGGAAAAATCATCATCAGTGATGCAAAACACAACAGTGAATAGGTACCCACTCACTCTGACCCATGTAGACTCAGATAGATATGGAAACCCATTATTACCATTGGGAGAGTCCCTACACAAACAGGACTGTACCCGATGCTCACAGGCCAAGCAGAAATACATGTGAGGTAGAAGTAGAAACACATTAAAGAGACACAGAAAGGCATGCCCAGCAATCAGATTCTTTCTGTGTGTCTTGAAGCCATTCTCCATAACATGGGCAATCATATGTAGAGGATCATCATACTCAGTGGTAACTAATGGGAAAGAGTCCACGTTGCCATTCCTGGAGATAAAGAAGACAATAGCCCATCCTCTGCATATATTGTTTACAACTACAGCACAAACTGTCCCCTTGGTGCGTGTTGTCTTTTTACTCCCCACAGCTGTTTTAAGGAAAAATACCCTCTATTCTTCCACGTGCATAAATATGTGAAGCATCATTAGCTAAAACAGCACCTCTCTTCCTTTTTAAGAAATTTATTAAGCTTCCATCGTTCTTCTCAATGATAGTTTTGCTGGTCAAATAGCTGTCACATACTGGTTTTTTTCTCATAGGCAAAACACTGTCCAAGGTCCTCCTACACAACACAGCTGGGTTACTGGACAGGTAGTTTGTGCAGCCATGGGTGCTGCCCTCTGTACCCCCCTTCAGAAAACCCAAAATACTGGTGATGGGAAGACAGTAAGAAAACATTGGTAATATTGTTAATCAGGAACAGAAACGTAATAGTTAGAAAACAGAGAAGTCATTAAAAATATTTTCCTATATGGAGACTGGTATTCAGAGGTTAGAAGAGTGACTGACTGTTGTACAGTCCATCTGAAGACATGCAAACTTCTGAATGCCCATTTAAAAGCTAATAATGTGTCATTAACACCCTTCATATGATACCTGAGGTGCCTTTGAAATCACCACCTAGAATTCATTAGTCATTTCACTACTGAAACCTCCTTCAATGTAAATTTTTTTTTATTGATGATATAGGGGTACAGGTTCACACCTCCCCAGATACATGTCACCACACCATATCCAACCACCAAAGCACTTATAGTCCTTCACTATAGACCCAATGGAAATACTTCATAAGTAAAAATTCCCAATACAGCTTAAGCCACTGCCCTGTTTGAAACCTGCTGTTTCAGTAAGCATCAGCTCTGCACTTCCTCATGATTTTCATAGTTTTGGCTAACATTTTAGCCTTATACAGAATATTCTCTCCTCCTCTCTCCGAAGAGTATAGTACATATAGTCTATGTATTTATACATCAGTAAATACAAGTTAGGAAGAATCCATATTATACCTGTTGGGAATACAGTATTAAAATATTTTATTATCTTTAAAATTTTTAAATATTTTATGATTACTCCTACATTAATATTTTATGCCTACATCAAACATAGAAAACAAAGCATGAGTACCTACAAATGTTATCTCAATTAGTATCCTCTTTCAATCCTTCAAAATTTCTTGGTTTAATAAATTATTAATGGCAAAAGTATTGACTTACTAACTCACAATTGTGATGGTCTTCTAAAAACTTTGAATTAAGGCCATTTAAATTGATGTTGTCATTTTAAACAAACAGCAAATATCAACAGAAACCCTATAAGAAAATGATCTATAAATAGGATATAGTAAATGCGATATTAACCAAATATTCTGTTCTCTGGAAAATGAAAAGGAAATGCATGCCAGAAAAAAAAAGTTTGAGAAGGTATTTGACCATGTTTATTTATTTAACCCTTAAATAGAGTAAACATCTGCTATTTTGACAGCATAACACAGGTTGTGGATTTTTCATGCCACTATCTATGTCAACGACCAATCTCAGAGTGACTCAAGGCAGGATAAAACATGTGAGAGGTTAGCAAGAAATTGTAGGGGTTTGGGAGCCTCCCTGGTGGCACAGTGGGTTGAGCACCATACTGCAAAGCATCTGCTGCATAGCAGCAGTTCAATCCCTGGCCAGGGAGGGGACCCACATGGCACAGCAGACCTCTCCTGCCTCGCCCACTGCTCCCCTCAGCAGTGTATTTCAGTAGATCTGCCCGTTCTGTTCCCCACTCTGTCTGGTGGATTCTCTCACCCCTTCCTGCACCTCTGGCCTGTACCCCAGTACTTGTATGCATAAAAAAAATAAATATTTTTTTTAAATACATATAGATGTGTACTCAATCCCAGTTCTGGAAAAAGTCAAACCTATTTATATACACATGGTTACAAAAACTATCTCTGGAAACTCAGGGTCATTTCTTACATGTATACAGTAACTTGATTTCTTCCTAATATACTCTGCTTCTTAAAAAGGATCCTTAAATAGGTAGTAAGTCAGAAATATTTAAATTCTTGTTTCTACTCTGAGTAGTTTGTAACAGCTGGAAAAGCACACAAACATTAAGAATGGATAAACTACTACTGCTTCTCAGTAGGATGAGATCCTCAATTTTCACACATGGTGAGGATGAACACAGATGAACAGCCCCTATCAATCAGATGGCTCTTCATTTCTTGACACTCTCCTTTCACTGAAATGCCTTATACATTGGATAATGGAGACAAATAAAGGCAACTGCTCAAGGGTACTCCATAATGAGATCCCTAATGGCAAAGGGAATCCAAAGAAGCTTCCAAAATGAAGAGAAAAGGGAGATGTTTGTCGTTGCTAGAGTGCTGAACAGCAGCTTTCCCATACCACACTGCCAATCGTATTTCTTTTTTTTTTTTAAAGATTTATTTATTTATGCATACAAGAGCTGGGGTACAGGCCAGAGGTGTGGGGGGTGAGAGGATTCACCACAGAGAGCA
>JAGFMF010012069.1:1181719-1201800 GCA_019455555.1 Galemys pyrenaicus | reverse complement strand
TTGCCGGGTGCGGACGTGAAGATGAGGGCTAACTGTGTGCAGCACACACCGCCGAGATTGCGGGCTGGGGGAGGGGGTCGCAAGCCTCCAAATCTGCACGAGTGCTGGGCTCATCAGAAAGGGGCATGAGACCTCGAAATCCCGAGGGAGGCAGTTTTCCCGCACCTCTTCCCTACCTAACACAGCGTGTGGGCACAAGCGTGCATACTATGGGCCATGCACCTTCCTTTTGCCTCGGGACCTGCCCAGTCCTGGTCCCCGAGTGCAGGGTCCTGGAAAAGAGCGTATGCTAGCCGCGGTCGCCCGGGAGGCATCCGAGCGCCGCGATCGGGGGTGCCCACCTGCGCGCAGGATCGCGGTTCCCACCGGTGCGCCCGCGGGCGGAGCCGTCTCCGCTGCAGGAGGAGGCGGCGGCGGCCTTACTCCTGGACTCCAAGATCCTCCTCGCTCCCGGGCAGCGGCAGTGCTTGCTTCGCCTCCTCTCTGCGGGCGAGCCTCCCACCTAGCCAGCAGGTTTTGCCACAGTCCCTCTGCCCGCCCGAGCCTGAGCTGTCCTCCCCGCCCCTTTCCCGCCGCCCCGCGCAGCGCTGCGCTGCGCTCCGCCCCCCGCCCGCCCATCCCTGCCCGGGCCCAGCTGGGGGCTGCGGGCCCCGTGCCTCCTGCCGCAAATCCCAATCCAAGGCAGAGTGGGGGCGGGGGGAGCCGCCTCGACCCCACGCTCTTCACCCTCTCCCCACTTTCCACATGAGGTGGTCCGCACTCACCTCACTGCCAAGGGTGTGGGCATCGCGCGCTCTGCCCTAGCTCTTCCGGCGTCTCTCCACACCGGGAGAGGCACCTTCCAAGGACCAGAAGGTGCCTCGTGCCTCGGGGGGAAGGGGGTTAGTGAAGCGGGGTGGAGTGAGCAAGAGAGGAGGCGAAGAAATTAGCATGTCAACTGCCAGGGGATACAAGTTGCTGCCTGTGCCTCGTTTCTGTTACGTTCAATACCTGGATGTGCTGCTTTCCTTGTTAGGACCGCAGCAATATTCAGAGGCATGAATCTATGATTTCCAAGCTAATTGGTTGTAGGGGCTTTTTAAAAATTTAATGATGCAGAAGACAACAGACTCACTCTTGTTTAAAAGTTACTTTATATATATATGGCCACGTTTCTAATTAAAAAAATAGCAAAATAAAAATAACAGAACAGCTGTGTTTTATAGAAACAGATCCAGTGTGTATGTATTTAAAACCCCTGTAATTATATTAATTGGGTTCGTTTTAAAGTGTATTTTAGGTATTTCTTAAGAAAACGGCCTCAGAATTTAAGGATTAGGAACCCATAAGTTTTAATTTGGCTTTTTGCCATTGTTCTAAAATGTCAATTTCATGGAAATTATTAAATGTGGCTATGTAGAAAAATGGATCCTTTTTCTTCCAGGTTGGCAACATTCTTAGATTTGGCAAAAGACAGCTTTTTTTAAAGCCAAGAAGTAATAAAATTCTCATTCATTTTCTACTGATGGAATATCTGGTTTAGCAGCGTTTTCTTTCGTGTTTTTCGCTTTGAAGCAAACTTGTTTCCTCTTACATTTGTTATCTTCAAAATCTTCTCCCTAAATATAAATAAAACTATCGGAGCTGTGATTTTTGAGTCTCTGCTTTCTAAAAGGGATAGGGGACACTAATAATTGATTATCAAAATCAACTCGACTCAAGATACTAAGTTTCACACTGATTAGCCCTCTTTTTCAGCTTAGCTTTTAGGAAATTAACCGAACATTTGAAAACCAAGAATTTTTAAAGTTCCATCCTTATAAGAGTGACATGTACGCTTTTTAATTAACATGTTGAAGTACAATTAAATTCACTAATGAAAAGCATATTCGTACTGTACTTGTTGCTGGGTAAATGAGGACATAGTGGATGATAAACAGCATTCTGAAGAGGAGACTCTGAAGCAAAGAAAACAGTCTTTAGAAAAACTGATGATCCCCTTTTCAAGGCAAGGATGACAAATACCCGTAATTATGCAAAGAATGACTGCTGCCTCTCTTCTCTGTGCTTTGGTTTTGTGGCTGGGCCTGCATTTATATCTCTTTTGATCATCATAATAAAAGTAAAGTAATTCAGCATCCCGGTGACATTGCTTAGTAAATTAGCAATTTGAAAATGCTTTTATTACCTAATTAATCCAAGTAAATGCCTCTGATAAATCCGATTTACTCTTACTTTTTTTTTTTTTTTGGTGCCTCCGGAAAAAGACTTGCGTGAAATAAAAGCAGCTAATGCAAGCTTAGGAACAATTGCCAGCCAGATTCTTTTCTGTGCTTGTGTGTTGCAATAGAGTTGATATTAACTGACCCTTGGGTCTTAAATTATATATCAGATGTTGGTTATGAATTGTTCATCGGCTACTTCTTTAATGAGTCCCTGTGTCTTTTTTTGTACTGCTTATTCCCTAGAAGCATATTTCATTTCTTTTTGTCTGCCTTATTGAATATACCTTTACCTAAACTGTTTTCATTGAACCAAAGTACCAGACCTGAATCCATAGCTCATTTGACAATCATCTTTGTCCTTCAACTTAAGTCTCTCTTGAGGTCTTAGGTAAGAATCCAGCATGATTTAACATCCAGCATTGGAAGGAGTACTTCATCAGGCCTGGACAACCTGATAACGATCAGATTTCTCCAAACCAGGAGGGTGTGTCCTATTTGAATAAAAAGAAACAAAACCAGCAAATGCATTTAGTTTGGGTCAAAACTAAGCCAACAAAATCACATTTGAGATCCATTCTAAGCCCAAATTAAGCTACAAGATATATAAAAAGCACAATCCAAAGAACTTTATCTGTATTTTCTTTCACCACTACAAATCCCTTGCTCTACTGACCAAACACCATTACATTTCACATTTCCCTTTTAGTCCATGTGCTATTGAGAGTTTTTCACCAATCTTTAGATAAGAAAGTGCAACTCGACACTACTGCTGCCTCCCCGGAATCCTGCATCACCCTCCATTTGTTTTCCAAGTTTTTTTTAAACGTCTGTGCCATTAATAAGGGCAGATTTGATCACTGTATGTAGACTCAAGTAAGGGTGTTCTGCCGCAGCCCAGCTCCCGCAATGGGTGAGACAGTGTAGGGGGATAAATGTATAGGGAAAGGGGAGAGGGGACTAGAAAACACAGACACTCTTTCTAGGGTGCCAACATCTTACATCTTCCACCGAGAGTCTCAGCAGTTCTTTATTTATACTTTACACTCAAGAAGCAGGAAAGCAGGGAAACATCATTTGTACCATTTTCTTAGGAAAAACAGGGGACCTTGAGGCCCCAGCTCTGTGTAAAAACATGTTTGAGAACAGCAGAATAACATTTGTTACATTTTCTTAGGACTGGTGCAAAACAACATGTTTATGCCGGCCAGTTGCAAAACAACATGTATCCATCCATATACTAAACTTTGAGGCAGATATAATAACCCAGCTCCATCACAATAACTAGCCCTTTCCAACAGGCCCCAAGCAAAAAGGAAATAATAAAATTAAACCCCAAACTATATCTATTCTTTACCATTCCATCCCAAAAGCAGCCACCAACCCCAGCCTATCCTGAACCCAATAGTTCGTCATCAAAATTGTTCAGCAACCAGTTATTTTGTTTAGTAAAACAGCCAATCTTACAACTCCCCCCCCCCACCGTGGGAAATTTCCAATTAGCACCTAATATGCCTTTACAAGATGGTGACAGTAATATCAGCCAGAACAGTGGAGATCGGGCAGGGGCCAGCTTTGGAGCTCCTGATTTTTCAGGGGTGTGCCTCATGCCGGACTTCTGTCACTCAGCATGAGTAGCATAGCCCCCGGCAGTGTTCGAATGACCAGTAGGGTTAAAACAAAACATGAGCTTCTTGTAAAAACCTATTATTAGTATCTCCCATTCTGATCCTCACCCTAGCAGTTTTATAACACATTCATTAACTTTTCCTCTCTGGAGAAATTTTTTTCCTGGTAATTATTTTAATAATTTTTTCTTGATTTGCTCTTTGGGCTGTGTTATTACTCACAGTGAGCCTGAACATAATGCATAGTCTTCTCTCTTCTCTGTAATAACAGAATTTGCAGGGCTGGAGATGATTTCCTGATGGGAGGAACTCTTGCTAGAGCTTCCTCTTATGGCTCCAAGAAAAGCTTAAACTAAGTTTCCTTACTTCAGTTGATTAGGATTCGTGAGAAACATCATTGATTCAAATTTGCAGAATGCTAATTACTTTAATTGGTCTCCTTGTGCTAGGGAAATATGTCACCAGCCATCTTACAAGACAAAGGCTATAGACAGGCTATCACTCAGATAATGCTCAGATTGGACTGTTGATACCCTAAGCTAAGTTACTTAAAAATATGTGTGCATGTGTATGTCTAATCCAAAGCTAAATATAAAGCTCACTCATTTTGATGAGATGTTGGTTCAGTGAACTGGGTCCTTGGGTGACCTCTAAGAAAAGTTAATGCCCAGCTCCCCTTCCAGTCCCTTCCTGTGGCGCGTGGCAGATTTACCCAGGAGAGGAACACATTTGCATAGACACAGGCAAGCAAAGGGTACATTTTTAAAGGACACGTTTATTAGGAAAAGGAAAAAAAAGAGGGTGGTGGGCACCCTTGGGAGAAGAGCTGCCCCTAGCAGTGCAGAAATTGTTCTTATATACTGTTCTTTGGGCGGGGAGGGGGGGGGGTGCTTTCCTTTTTGGAATTGTTATCTGTTGTTAAATTAACCACTTCTACGGTGTGACTGGGTTGCTTTGTCAGGACCTAGGACTTTCTCGATCTTTTCTCAATCTCCATCTCCCAGCCTCTGGATACTTTCGGTAACAGTTTGCCCGTGAGGAGTTCCAGTTTAAGGATTTTTCTCTTCTATACCTGGTTTAATGACTGTGAATCATTTCTACCCCCATCTCCAGTTTCTGGTCTTGTGACGTCTCCATCTCAAATTTTGTACTCTAAGCCTCCATCACTGTGTACTTGTGACAAATTCTTCAGCTACAAATCCCTTGGTAAAATCTCTTTATGGTATGGGAGTATGTGATAAACTGATGCATACTTTATTATTTACCTTACAAGAAAGTACCATTTTCTGATTCAGATCTTCCCCTAAATTTCTTATCACTATATATTTAATTGTATCACTCCTTTATGAAAGGAAGGAGAGAGGGAAGAGAAGGAGGGGGAGAGGAGAGAATAAAGTCAACATTATAAGGTGACTGAATGTATCACCGGTTAACACAACTGATAGGCACATCAGGTTGGTCCGATTCTGGTTTCCTCCCCACTAGATCATTTATTTTGGTCTGTTTCATGACTGCCAATCAAAGGCCTATTCCGGGCCTCCCTGGTGGCGCAGCGGGTTAAGCAATGCACTATGAAGCAAACCACAGCCACTGTAACACGACTTCGATCCCTGCTGCCGGCCAGAGAGGGGACCCACATGGTGAGGCAGACCTCTCCTGCCTTGCCTACTGCTTCCCTTCAGCAGTGTACTTCCGTTGATCTGCCTGTTCTGCTCCCCGCTCTGTCTGTGGTGAATCCTCTCACCCCCCATACCTCTGGCCTGTACCCTAGTGCTTGTATGCATAAATAAATAAATCTTAAAAAAAAACAAAGTCTTATTCTTACACACCAACAAACACAGAGCTGGTCACCAAATGGTGTATGTGAAATTGTGTTGTCCAACCCCCACCCACAAATATGTTGAAGTCCTAACCCATGGTACCTGTCAATGGGGTCTTGTGTGGAGAGGGTCTTTACAGATATAATTAAGATGAAGCTATACTGCAGTAGGATGTGTTCTTATTTCATTATGACTGGTGTTTTGCGTGAAGAAAAGAGATATAGAGGGAAGTCAGTTGTGTCAAGATGGAAGCAGAGATTTCAGTTATGTTATCACAAACCAAAGAATGCCTGGGACTACCAGACAATGCAACAGGCTTGAAAGTATCTTCCCCTAGAGACTTCAGGAGGAACATAGCCTTGCCAACACCTTCATTTTGGTCTTCTACCCTCCAGAACTGTGAAACTATATAGTTCTTGTTTTATAGCCATCAGGTTTGTGGCAATTATTACTGTAATTCTAGGAAACCAATATGCCTGGGGATCACCATCCATTTCCTGGTGATGCCAGTCCATCATCTTCCACACACAGCCCAGAGTAAATGTTCCAGTATAAGATGTTTAAGCATGATACACTGAGTTATCATTGTACATTAAGGCAATTGTAGGGTAGAATCGTAGAATCATCCAGTTATTGGAAGGGATCTTAAGAATGTTACCTAGTCTGCTGAGTGCTCCGCAGTGGAACTTGGCTACAACTGAGAACCATGACACCACAGAATTTTAACATATTCAAGAATTGGAAATTTTTCTCTTCTTTTGAGATTATATGGTACTTAGGTGTTATGGCTTTAAAAGGTATAGAATGGGGTTCTCTGCATACATTGTACATCCTCCCAACACCCCACATGTCCCACAGATTCAATTCCCTTTCTAGTGATTGGATTATAATAGCTTCCTCCCTTTTCCTTAAAGCTTTTGGTCTTCAGTAGTCCCAAATTAATATGTAAATGAGTTTGGAAGACTTCCCAGCCTAAACTCATGGCAGTTCCCAACTTGTCTGCTTATCAGTTCATCTTTATATTCCCCCATTGCCTAGTAGAATGCTGAGCTCATAGAGTATCCTTCATAAATATTTGCTAAATTGAACTGAGAAGTAGAGATTAACAGGAGCTAGATGGAAGTTTGGGTAGAGCAACAGGAAGAGAGTTGGAGAAGAGGAAAAAAATCAAGAGTCAAAGCAAACTTAATCTCAGAGAAGTTCTAAATAGAAGTGCTAGACTTGATTCTGATTTTGACACGGGACTGTGTCAAAGTAGCAAAAGAGCAACTGGAAACTATTCTCTTTGCTCCCCCCCAATTCAATAAGCATTTTATGGCTCAAAAGGGTGGTGAGGAGAAAGAGTACAGTGCTTTCACTAGCTCTAATAAGCTCTACCAGCTCTCACCCCCTCACCAGTAATCCCCTAAAATAGATAAGATGAATTAAAATGGTATGTTTGATATGCAAATACAACTTTGAACAAGCCTTAGCATGACTCCCTAAGCCTGCCTCCACCTCCAAATTCCAATTCCTCACAGCCCTGATGACCTTCCTTAATAGAAATGCCAGAGCTGCCACTGCTAGGGAGGAATTCATCTTGAAAAGTATGCCCGGGACAGACCCCAATATAAACCCACAATCAATATCACAAATCCTCCCTCTTCATACATTATCCATAAAAGAGAACCAAATACTTTTGAGAGGGGTCTGCGCCACTTGAAGATGAATCAAGTGGTTCTTTAGTCAGAAGTGCCAGGAGAAATAAAAAGGAAAGTGTCAATTCTCTAAAGAAAGGAAAGCTGGAATAATTTTCTGTATGCCTATTGTTGGATCTCAATATCTGACTCTAAAAACTTTTGAAATGTTTGAAACAGTCAGGAACTGCATGAGACCTCACTGGATTTATTCCCTCATGAAAATGCAGTAGTTCTACTATAGTTCGCAAATCATATCAAAGTGTTATAAAAGAATGAAAACAAATTTTATATTAGACGTCCATGCAGAAAAAGCAACAATCCAAAATATTAGTGATGTCCTCTTGGCTGCTTGTGTTATGATAGCTTCAAGAAAGGGTCACTCTTGTTTATGATGCACACGAACTCCATCAACCACTAACCCCACTTGATGGTATAAAGAGGGGAGTCAACTCCATCTCTGAAAATGCCACCCAGCAATTGAATCCCAGGGCACCAAACCATCTCTGGTTCCCCAGGGTCCGGGTAGCAAATCCCAGTCAAAAGTGAGGTCAAAACATCCCCAGGACCTGTGACCAAAGTAATCATTTAGATATTCCCTAAACTGCAACCCCCAACATCCACCAGTCTCTAACCACCATCAGTTCTATTTCCTACCTTATATTATTTGTTTGTATTATCTGTGGCCATCAAACATCCCTTATCTCTTAGCCATTTATTTTCATTATCCACTTCTCCCTACTAGAATACATATTCCCTGAGGACAGGATTTTTGTTTGTGGCATTTACTGCTGAGGCCCCAGTCCCTCCAACAATGTCTGGTACTGTATAGGTGCTGAATAAATATTTATTGAGAGTGATTTATGCAAACATGATAACTTCATTTATTTTGCCAAATAGAACTAAAGAATGTCCAAAGTATTCATCTAGTTATTGAAAGGAAATTCAGTTCATTTTTGGACTAATTTTATTTTATGAAAGCAAAGACTTGATCATAATGAAAGATAGTGTAAACAGGAGCATCCAGGGTAAACACCTTGTGTTTTCTTTCTCTTTATCAGTTCAATTTTTATTTCCGAATATACTAACACAGATCTACTTGATAATTCTTGAATTAGTGGAGTTATCCCCCAAGATGGTTCTTCTGCATAATTTGTTTTTTAAAGATTTATTTATTTATGCATATAAGAGCTGGGGTATGGGCCAGAGGCGTGGAAGGTGAGAGAATTCACCAGTGAGAGAGCAAGGAGCAGAACAAACAGATTGACCTAAACGCACTGCTGAGGGGAGCAGCTGGAGAGGCAGGAGAGGTCTACTGCTCCATGTGGGTCCTCTCCCTGGCGGGGGATCGAACTCATGCTGCTTTGCTGCGGATGCTCAACCTGCTGCACCACCAGGGAGGCCCTTCCGCATAATTTGTGATCTTCCCCTGGTTTCTGAATAGCAGCTCCAGTGTTCCATGACAGAGGTGAGCCTCTGACTTTAAGAACACAAGATTCACCCAAGGTCTCCTCCAGAAAGTGAGCATGGTGAAGAAAGGCACTTAGGACTTTGGGTTTTCTTCCTCCTGTTCTCTCCAATCTCTGTCTTGCAAGTACCCGGTCATTCCTCTTGGTGTCCAGGGCTCACAGACTTCTACTAGTAGATGACTTACAGTTTTAGGACCTCAGTGGGCACCCAACTCATAGGAAAACCTAACGGTTGCTCCCTTTCCCTCACCTACAGAGGCAGCAAAGTAAACTAACCTCTCAGCCTGTTTATTTGAAGAGCAGTGGACCAGGAAAAAGGCAGTGCCCATCTCTGTTTGTTTAACCCTGGGTTCTAGGGCTAGATGTAAGAGATTTAGTGCTAGAAGCTTCCCTCAAGGCTCACACTGTTTGGCCCCTTGCAAGTCTCCATTGAGACAGGACAAATGGGTAGGGTCATGAGCCTCTGAAAAGGCTGAGCACAGTCCTTTTGAGACTGTCTTTTTGAGAGGCTTTGGCTCCGGGTTCTTTCATCAGCAGAGAGAGACTGTTGTTTACTGGCAAGCTGATCCAAGGCTTCTTTATAAGTGCACTTTATTCAGTGCTTGTTACACTGAAATAACCTGGGAAGCTTTTAAAAAATACTAATGCCCAGACCCAGAGCCTGTTACATAATTTGCGGGGCCCTTTGTTCAGTAATTACTTAGAATTTCAAGAGGGCAGAGCATTAAACCCAATACAGGGCCCTTCTAAGTGCAGAGTCCTGTGAAACTGCTCAGGTCGTGGCCCCATGAAACCTGCCTGCCCTTACTCCACGCCCTCTCCACCCCCATTCAGATTTCATTGGTCTTGCTTGGGGTCCAGGCACTGGAATTATTTTAAAACTTCCCGACTACTTTCCACATGCAGTCAGGATGAAGAGCCCTCAGTCTAGTTCTGGAATCATTAACTCCAAAAGATTCTTAGAATTTCAAATGACACCTGCCCACAAACTTATCTCTAATTCAATAACGCAAAAACTCTCATACTGAAACATTTCCAGCTTATCCAGGGTGAAGTCATGACAGCATCCTTTAGAAAGTTTTTCATCCGCAAGTAACTTAAAAACCAAAGTCGTGATTCACCTTTTGTTTCCCTTTAAGGAAAAAAAAACACATAAAAATGGCATATTTTCTCATATAGAAAAGTGATATAATTTGAAGTGTTATTACTCATCATCATTCACATCAGACTGGAAACAAAGCTAAAGAGAATATTGCTAAATGGAAATTTACATCACATCAATGATACACAAAAAATTCAAACTCATGTCAAAAAATTTTTTTGCCCTCCCTCCCCTTCTCCTTGGAGAATAAGGAGCACGAAAGAAAGCACTATTCTGAGAATTTTATCTGGAAGAAATGTCCCAACAAAGGTCCATGGAGAGTCCCTGATTCTGTGCCAATTCTGCTACTGTGAGTCTCTCGAGAGAATCTTTGGACCCTCTCCTATCCCAAGGAACCAAGGTCTTTGGCAAAAGAGCATCGTGACAAGGGCACTCCATTCTGTCCTGCGTTATAAAGGTCATTGCTGTAACTAAAAGACAATGCAAAGTTGAAGCTCTCTCCTATCCTCCGCAGCCCCAGTTCCCCTTGTTGAGACTTAATTTCTTTACAGATTTCCAGAGTCCTTCCATGAGTACAGCTCAGGAGAGTACCTGGACCTGAACCAGGGAAGACGTGCAACCTTCTAAAACGCTAATTAGATTTTAGATTAGATCTTCCATGAGACAACCTCAGTGTTGAGTGGCAGGTACAGGTAGTGTGACCAACAGTTTCAGGTTACCCTGGGCCATCTGGGTTTTAAAGCACTGAAAATCCGGCATCCTAGGATACCGCTGATCACCTTAGATACAAGACGTCACACATAATATCTCGCAAAGCCTCCTAAAAATGTGCATATGAAGAAAATTGCGCTTGTTGGTTTGTTCCTATGATTTTTGCTTAACTGTGTGTTAACCAGTTGCAGATGTGACTATGGAAGGACTCTATAGCAGCTCTGCTGGGGCTCTGATCAGATCCCTGAGACTTTTCGTTATGGATTCTATGCATCCGTTCCTTCCTTTCTACAAGTTTGCTGGAAGTCAAATCTGCAACTGACTTCAGAGACCTACTCTGGGGCTACTGGTCAACTTCATTGGCCCTGTTGGGAGCCAAGGAGACTTGTGCTCCTCCCCACACAACCCTGCAACCTCAGGCTGCCCATAAGCAATCACTAACTGATACAGACAAATGAAAGCTTCCCTTTTCCTTGTCACAGGGAAGCAATTTCTGAGGCACAATTTACACTTTGAAGCTCCCCATGGAATTAGACTGAGAATGGGACATCACCTGAAGTCAAACAGCTTTTTTTGTCCTGCTTTTCCTACTTCTTGACTGGTTTCTCCTGGGAGTGTTTCCTTCGTAAATAGTTTCTACTCTGCTCTGGGAAACTTGACCCAAGACAGATTTGATTCAGGAAGGGATTATATGATAAAGATATCAAGAACTAATAAGCAAAGTGGGTCTTTGCTTAGACGTCTGCTGAGGATAAAAGGAGATCTCAACCTCATAAAATCAAGGAAAATAATGGAGCATCATTCTGGGAATGATTCATTCTTAGTTTTGTCAATAGAGAATTTTCCTGAAAACTGCAAGTGAACTTGGGTAAGTCCTCTATTACATTGACCAGCACTGTAGCACAATGGTGTTAAAAGATTTTGCGTGCTCAATCCTGTCATCTTGGCAAACCATAAGCCACTAAAATTCAGGAACACAACACTTTCTTTCTGTATCACAAATTTTATACAAAGTATATCTTACAGACAGAAGCAAGGCTTACTAACAGATAACAACACCATTCAGAAATACTAGAAGTTCTTGTCAACTTTAGTTTTCATTTTGTTTATTATCATTTGGGGTTTCAGCAACAGGAAGCAGAAGGCATATCCAAATGGAATTCTGAAAAAAAAATTAATAATGGTGAAATTTACAAAGGTGAAGGCATGGAAATGTGAACCAATGACATAGGGTGAAGTACCTTGGAACTAGTAAGCGTGGGAATTATCCTGAGCCCTGAGGGGGGCAAGTGGAAGGAAGAAATTGTAGAAACCCAGTGGCACTGTAGCTATTGGGAAGCACCACTACACAGGAGCCAAGGTCTCCAGTGAATCTCTGCCACTGCCAATCTGCAACTTGGCAGGATGGGAGTCAGGGAAATAAGTACTCTTAGTCTTCTCTTTGCTCCTGCTCTCAAATCTCTTGCTGATGACTTCCACTCACCAAACCCATCTGGAAGCCAGACAGCAGGGAACCTGGGATGCAACCTAAGTGGACTCTAGTGGAGGACTATGGGTGATTGGCTGGTGGCAGTGCCATAGTGTCTACAGCTGAGGGAGGAGACCCTGGATTGCCAAAACACTAGCAAAGATGTAAAACAGTGGTACTTTAAAAAAGTGGGAAAATAAGTACATAAATGGGTTCAAATCGAGGTGGAGAAAGCTGGAGAATGTGTGTGGAATGGAAAATGGGGAGCAACTTGAGACTGAACAAATCCCCAAACTCCATGCCAGGTTTGTTATTTGACTACATATAAAGGCAAAGTATATGGTCACTCTTAAGTCCTTGCTCTGGAATACCCTCCATTGACTATTTTTCTACCCATTTCTATTTCTTGCTATCTCTGTTTCTAGGCTTCTGACTCTCTATTTACACCTACCTCTAGTGATGGACATTCAGGACACTCTTTGTAGTTTTGTAGATTCTCAGACTTTTGCTTTCTAGCAGTTCTTGGCTCTCTGTTAAAAACAGAATCACTTGAATCACTAGAAGTTTCCGCTGAGAAATTTCCCACCCTTGCTTCAGTTCTGTGGAAATCCACTGGGCATGGCCAGTTGCCTGACCAATTGAAAATCCAGTATTCAAGGAAAAATAGCTTTTATAGTTACTTATCAACCACTATAAGTTGGTGATTTTGACATGGATTATGTGCATAATCTTCAGCTCTTCAACTTAATAGTTATTTGTCAGTTTCTTATAAATATGAGATTGATGTATAAAACCTTTCTTTGCAGACATAGAATGGGAATGATTTCTTTCAGTGGGAAAATTAATGTGGAGTCATCCTTCTAAAGGTTCCACTTTTTGCATTTCTCTCTCCATTAGCAAATGGAAATCGTTATAGAACCATCAGTGTCGTAGACATTGTGATATGAATTTAACTTGGAGTGCTGGCAGAGAGAAAACAAAAATTCCCTGTATTTTACCTATCAGTAACAATATGAAAAAGTGAGCAGAGAAACACAGCTAACACAGACTGAGAGAGGAATTGGCCACCATGGTTAATCAGTAGACAAAAAGTGAAAATACAAACAAAATCCAAATAGGGGGATTTACTATAGCCAGAAATGGTCAAGGGTTTCAGTTATGAGAAATTGAAGGTAAACATTAGAACTCTACTGCAATTTGTTGAGATGTTTACATCTCTTTTCCTTTAATAAACACACTCATTGGAAAGGTCCTTTGATGTGATGAGTTTTATCATTTGTGATACAGAAGTGTCAAAAGTCTTATTTCAGAAGGTCAGTGTCAGATTGCTGCCAGTTGTCCAGAAATCTTTTATTTTAATGTTGTCAGTATAACAAACACTACCCAAGTCATCGTGTGCAGAAAGCAAATACTATCAAGAAAACATGCTATGGGTTATCTTTTGCAGCATAAAGGCACCGCATCATAAAGAGTGAAAGCATATACAATATTTTCATCAGTGATATAACTATACATTTCATTCAACTCACGTTATTTGAACATTTACTCTGTGAAAGTCACAGGGATAAAGTCTGGAAAGCATAATTGTCATAGACTTTAAGTGTCCCAAAGCAAGAGGGGAATCAAGAAGATATGGTATATATACACAATGGAATACTACTCAGCGATCAAAAAAGATAAATCCATGCCTTTGTAGGAACCATTTGGAACTGGAAGGGATCATGCTAGGTGAAATAAGCCAGCAGGAGAAAGAGAAATACTACATGGTGTCACTTATATGTTGCATAGAGAGAAACCAATAAAGGATCAGATAAAGACAAACATTAAAACCAACCCTTGAAAACTCATCATAGATATGAGGCATCCAGAGGAGAAGGGGAGGAGAGAGGGGGAGAATAGTTGTGGGAGGGGAGAGCACAGTAGGCTACAGTGGAGGACTAAGGGTGTTTGGGTGATGGGAATGCTATGGTGACTTACCTGTGGGGGAAATCCTATACTGTCAAAACACTAACAAAGATATAAAACAATGCTACTTCAATAAAAAATCAACACACACACACACAATTTAAAAATCATATTAAGTATCTTTCACAAAAATCTGGCAACTAGAAATTATCTCAAACTACTCTAAAAGACTAAGCTAATAAAGTTGGGATGGGTGATAACATTTAACTTTTAGTAACGATTTCCAAAGCTAAAATAAACAGATATTGCATCTGGTTTTTTTTTAAGAGCTTCTCTTTGAGGAACAAATCATAAGAACCACATTACAAAGTAATACACAGTAACTGCTGGGTTCTAAAGGCAGACTATATATGGCAACATCCCAGGGGTAGGCAGAATAACAATCCCCCAAAGATTTTCCCATTCTAATCACCTGAACCTATGAATGTTTAACTTTACATAGTAAAAGGGTCTTTGTAGATGTGAATAAATTAGGGATCTAAAGATAAAGAAATTGTCCTGCATTATAGAGGCACCCAATGTCTTTGAAGATGGAGAAATGGAGGAAGGGATCACAAATCAAGGAATAGAGATAACACTAGAAATTGTAAAACACAAGAAAATATAGTTGTCCATGGAATTTTCAGGAGGCAATTAACTGTCAAAAGATGCCTTGAACTTTAATCCCAAAAGACCCATTTTAGACTGCTGACCTCCAGGATTGTAAGAAAATAAGTTTGTATCATTTTAAGCTGTTAAATTTGAAACTAATACAATTCTTGACTGAGGAACATTCATGGGAAATGACAATGAACTCTCATTTTGTAGGAATCCAAATGGGTGAAAACCGCAGACACAGCAGGCGTACAGGAAGCACTTGTCAATCACGTAGTGTGGCGATTGTAAAACATGAGCACTAACTCCTTGATAGTTCTCCTTTCAAGAGGTAGGGTCTATATCCACTATCCTTGAATCTGAGTTCCCTTTGGGATTGCTTCAACCAATACAATGTGGAAACGACGTATGTCATTTGAGGCCAGGTCATAGGATTCCATACAGTTTCCACTGAGAAACATGACAATTCATATGTTCTTTTTCACTTTGGAACAATAATTTGATAAATGATCCTATCTTTAAAAGAAAATTCCAGCAAGAGTAAACTCATTTCATCAAAGAAAGAAATTAAGCTGCATTGAGTTTAAGATTCTAATTCAAACAAATTATGGGTAATTTTCCCCTGTTTTTTTTTTAAGACATTGCACATCTTTGGACTTATTTTCTCACCAGGTTTGCTTTTCACCCTATACTCTGGCATTTTTATGTAACAAGAATTATTTTGAATGCCACTTCCTTTATCGCTATAGCAAAGGATAAAACAGTTTTTGCTCTTCAATCTGGAAGCTAAGACTCAGGGCTGGCTCCAGTAAAGATGATCTTTTCTTAATTATTTTTATTTTCATATGTTCTCATCTCTCAGCCTTTACTTTGTCCCTTGTTAGACCTCCTTCTTCTACCTAACCATCTCTCAAATATTTACAAAATTAAAAATTTATTTTCTAACAACACTTATTTAAACAAGAATGCTCTTCTGCAACCCGTCCTCTCATTCCCTGCTAGCTTAGGGAAACAATCATTTTTCCTGGGGCCATTTGGCCATATTGACAGGCAACTTCAAAATTATTTTTGATAAAACGTTTGTTCAACTTTAATTAAAGAGATGAACTTTGCTTGGAACTTGAAGGAGTATAATGGGGTCTTTGTGAAAACACAATAGGTAGTTGCTCTATGTTAGAAAAATCACTTGAAACTTCATATGTAGTGTGCAATTCAGATTAAAAACAATTAAAACATGATTTTTGTGGGTAGCTTATATCAGTGACTATAAAAGGTATATGATTTAGACAAACATTTTGGATATATTTAATTTTGATGTAATTTCAATTTTGCCTCGTTTGATTCATCATCCTCTCTGTGTTCATGCATGTGTATATGTTTTTTCTGAACCATTTGAGTAAGTCGATCATATCTCATCTCTTCACTCTTAAATACTTCACTGAGTATTTTCCAAAACAAGGACATTTTCTTATTTTTTTTAAAGATTTATTTATTTATGCATACAAGCACTGGGGTACAAGCCAGAGGTGTGAGGGGTGAGAGGATTCACCACAGACAGAGTGGGGAGCAGAACAGGCAGATCAACAGAAATACGCTGCTGAGGGGAGCAGCTGGCACAGCAGGAGAGGTCTGCTGCGCCATGTGGGTCCCCTCCCCGGCCGGCAGCAGGGATCGAACTCGTGCTGCAGTGGCTGCTGTTTGCTTCATAGTGCGTTGCTTAACCCACTGCGCCACCAGGGAGGCCCAAGGACATTTTCTTATATAACTGCAGCACAACTGTCAATGATTTAGACAGACTTTTCATATTTGTTTCCTCATAAAATCCGGAGCATCATTCAAAGCGAATCGTGGTTAGAATATATCATTATAATCAGGTCAAACTTACAGGTGTTGTGTGATTTTTATACTGTGGCTGACATTGCAGAAATCCTTCCTCCCCTGTTACAGATGTACAGATGTTGTCTTAAGTTCCTTTTGTCCCTGGAGAATGACATGGGGGGGAAGCATGACCAAGGAAGCCAAGACTTTAACTCATGAATCCACCCCGCACGTTTTCCCACATTCTGGTTTGATTAGTATACTAAGTCTTTCTAGAGTTTTCTGAAAGTATGACCTAAAATGATTCTAAATTAAACTAAAATCTTTACTGAATCTACACAAAAATTAGGAGGCTGTCACTTTGTTTTTAGTGATGCAATTTTCCCTTTAGGTAGATAACTGTAAGACTAATTTTTGGGGGCTTTGGAAAAGTACAGTTCGTGCTATATCCTGCTTGTCCAAGCTTTTGAGTAGTAGATCTTACTATCACCTTCCAGAAAAACATGGTCTCATTTCTAATTTCCTACAGCATCCCTAATTTTTGGTTATCAGAAATAATACATTATTTCACTTAGTTCCATATTTATCTGGATATACAAAACTCACTTTAATATTTTTTATCTATTACTGAGCTTTCATTGAGTAACTTAGCTATCAAAATTAGTAAAAGTGACTGCTCCTAGTGCCCATGTTTTGGCAATTTAAAAATTTAAAAAACTATTTCCCCAAATGCCAGAATTTAAAAATAGTCATTTTACATGATAAAATAATTTTTAAATGCTCGATAAAATGAGAAATGCTATTATTAAATAAATTTCATTCTACTTCTACAAGAAAGATGCAAATTACATCATTAATTGAATGCATTTGATAAATAAAAAACATACAATTTAGAAATATGAATCAGATAAGAAATCATTGGGTTGGAGCAGCAATTTTATTACAGAAATTATTGAAATTCATAGCATACTAAATAAGAAGGTACTATAAGCAGGCATAGATGATTAGATTTATTCCTAGGTGTATAATGGCATATGAGGCAAATGTAGTTAGCTTTTTAAATTTCATTTTCCAATTGTCTACTTGTAAGCATAGAGTAGTACAATTTATTTTTCTATATTGACTTTGTACAGTATAATCTTGTTAAACTCACTTATTCTGCTAGTTTTTGAATAAGTCTTTAACGTTTTTCTATTAAAAAATCATCTTATCTATAAATAATGACAGTTTTATTTTTCCTTTTCGATTTTATGCCTTTTATGTCTTTTTCTTGCCTTATTTTACTGCTTAGGAATCCTTAAGCAACATTGAATCTACATTATGAAAGAAGGTATTATTCTCTTGTTCCCAATCTTAGGAGGCAAGTCTTCAGTTGTTCACTCAAGTAATCTAGTACCTACTTAATGGTAGATAATTCATTGATGCTCTTTATCGGGTTTCAGAAGATTTCTTCTATTCCTAGATTGCTTAGAAAACCTGCCATTTAACACATGGCTAAACGATCAAAAATAAAAAAAAAAACTGCCTTGAAAAAATTTGGACTGTAAAAATGGTTCCACACACTCAATTAAAACCCCAAAAGAATACCACCCAAACTCAAAGACCCTTCCAGCTCTCATGATCCATTTCATCTTCCTGCCAAATTCCTTCCCTCAATCCAGTGAAAGAAAGGAGAATGGGACAGTGATAGGTGTCTCAGCCCTTCTGCCACCTGGTGACTTTGTGAGTAGGCTTCTTCAGTGTCAGAATGTAACAGGGTGGTCCCAGGAAAAGGGGAAGTTCCCAAAATCCTGGTTCCACCCTAAGTGGGTGGAGCTGAGAATAAGAAAATTTCTGCAGAGAAGAGAGAAAAGAAGAAAGGAAGATGGAGAACAGCAAGGAGACCTGGAGGAGGCACGTGGAGCAGAGGGACATGTAAAGAAACTGTGCTTGCTTTTTGGTCTTAAACTGGTTGAAACAGATGTGGGTAAAAGACCCGTGGGGAGGTTAGCAATGGCAGCTTTCATCTTAATTTTGATTTGGCTCTTTTCCTCCTAAATTTGTCTGACTCTTTCTGACCCTTTTCTATGAGTCTCTACTGAAAGGTCCTTTAAATGTGTGCCAGGTTTTTGGGCCTTACTTTAGGCCAATCCTATTTGGCTGAACTTTTACCCTCAAGGAGATGGGTAACTTTAAATGCTTAACTTAGTAACTATATTCTTTGTTCTTTCTTTATTGTACCCTCGTTGTATTAAAGTTCCTTTCCATTAAAGATTTTGTATGTTTGTCTTAATGCGGCGGATGGCAAAACCCATTCAGAGAGGGCAGGCTTGGGGGTTCTGGGTGCTCCTCTCCCTGCCCTGTAACAAGAATAGGTGGTGAGAATGCAGGTGCTATGGGGAGAAGTACCTGGGCTGGTCATAGGGAGACCTGGGTTCTGTTCTGTACTCCATTCCTTTCTGCCTTTTGACGTTGGAAAAGGTTTGCCAGTGCCCTCCCTGACCTCAGTGTCTTCATCTATAAAATGCATAAATTCAACTAACAGATGAACTCCAACTGCCCTCTGATATTGTGAACCACTTGATTCTAGATTACAACAACTAAGCATACAGAAAGACTGATGGTTACAAAATGAAGAATCTGTTAGATAACAAATGCAAATACACCATGCAACTGTTTACTAGATAACCAGAGCCACATCCACTACAAGGTTATCAGCCTATGTTGTGACCTTAGATATCGAATTTTCAGCTCCACGTTTATCTCTTCAGCTGGATTACAGCATCCTAGCCAGTAATAAATTTATAGGACAAGGTTTACTGATTTCTCACACAAGAAACAGGGACTGTTTACCTTCAACTTTGACAGGAAAGAAGTGGATAGGAAATCTCAAGTTATAGCACTGATCAGGAAGGGGTGAGGAAGTAGGGTAGAGGAGACTGGCACCCTTAACTGAGAGAAAAAGAAGAGACAATTCACCTGAAAATAATGTGAGTGTTTAATTTGGAGAGTCAATATATCCCAAAGTAAAGATAAAATAGTTGGGCACCAGAATACTATTGGTAGTTAACTGGCCCAAGTCAATCAATTCCAGTTCCCACTGCTCTATTGAAACCAATGTGGTCTTAACTTCCTGGGATGGAGCAGATTTTATGCAATTCAATAAAAAATAATTAGTGAATGCATAACCATGGGGATTTTAAGACATGACTGAAAAATCTTTGCTCAGAGAATATCCTTTAATTTTTCATTTGAGAAATAGGAACACTGTTATCCTTTATCCACCATGAACATTCACCCCCTAAAACTTGTTGGAGAATTCAATGAATATATTGATATGTGAGTCAGTTGATATTTACTTAACATCCACTAAATACAAGACTCAGAGTAAATTTTAAAACAATAATATGAATTACAAGACACATTATCTCCTTTAGGAATTTGCATCTGAATTCAATGAATGAGTCAAAATATAGTACTAGGACAGATCTGCTTACAAAGGGGCACCCTAGCCTAGACAGTATGACATGGTATTTAAAAGAACAGATCCCGGGGCCTCCCTGGTGGCGCAGAGGGTTAAGCAACGCACTATGAAGCAAACCGCAGCCACTGCAGCACGAGTTCGATCCCTGCTGCCGGCCAGGGAGGGG
>JAGFMF010012069.1:1157760-1177550 GCA_019455555.1 Galemys pyrenaicus | reverse complement strand
TGCTCCCCACTCTGTCTGGTGAATCCTCTCACCTCCTGTGACTCTGGCCTGTACCCCAGCTCTTGTATGCATAAATAAATAAATCTTTAAAAAAAAAAAGAAAATAATGCGTAGTACTTGTGTCCGCAAAATCAACAAAAGTTGTTTGTGGCAATTAGGAGGGCTACAACTGGAGTTTGCATTTAAACTGAAATTTAAGGGGGCCTCCCTGGTGTCGCAAGGGGTTAAGCACCGCACTATGAAGCATCCACAGTCACTGCAGCGCGAATTCAATCCCCGGCCAGAGAGGTGACCCATATGACTCAGCAGACATCTCCTGTCTCACCTGCTGCTCCCCTCAGCAGTGTACTTTAGTCAATCCACCTGTTCTGTTCCCCACACTGTCTCTAGTGAATTCTCTCACCCCCCCACACCTCTGGCCTGTACCCCAGTTCTTGTATGCATAAATAAATAAAATCTTTAAAAAATAAAAAAACTGAATTTTTAGTGTCTACATGGACAATTAAAAATCAACTCTTGTTATTCATTTTCTCTCTGTCTCTCACTTACTCCCTCCCTCCATTTCTCTGTAAATGATGGTGATGATTATATATACCTTTCCTACTTCTCAACATTAAGGGCATATATTCATGAAATTTATCAATTGTACACTGTTATATAAACATCAATTATTCTTATCACTTTTACTTTCTACAGGCAAATGTTTCTCTGATAAATATTTCACTTTCCCCATCACAGAATATTCCAAGCAGTACCCTTCACCACCAGACTGAGGCGTGCCCCTTGGGCAGAGTAAATTTATTTTAATAGCTGTTTAAGTTAAACATCACCAATGCTAAGTGGAACAGAATTTTAAGCATTTTTCTGTGTTGGATTATTTACGTACTTCATTTTCTTAGATACAGGAGTTAACTGCCAACACACACTGTGTTTGGTTTATCAGACAGTGGGGAGATCTTTACCAGAAAAAAAAAGTGCCATTTTACTGGTACACTCCATTCTTTCCCTTTTCCCAGGTGATATTTCCCCCCCAGCTAGCCAAGTTATTTTCATCATATTCCCTTTTATCTTAAGTTCACATAACCCCTAGAACCTGAATCTAGGGCAAAAAAGGAGAGAGCAGACCTAACAATATCGATTCATTGATGTGGCACCGCTGGTTTTGATTTTAGAAGGCCAATGCCCTATGGGCCAAGTTTGTTCAAAGGACAAACACACAGTAATGATATAGTGTCTCCTTCCTTTAAAATCCCAACCACCACTGTTTAAATACAGCTAAGTATCAGTGGGAAATGTAATGTATACTTTTAAAAGTAAGTCGCTGTGTGGTTTGAAGTCATTCTATAATTATGTTTTAAATAAATGATGAACTTTTAAAATATATAATAATAATATTGTTGATACTTTAGATAAATGGTTCCTGTTTCATTTTTAATGTGTCATTAACTTACCATTACTAAAAATTTAACCATGCTTTAAAGAACTCCCAGATGGAAATGAGATAATATTAGTAACTTATAATAGAGCAATACATTTCTATTATGCTTATTTAATAGCGCATTTATATCACACAAATTCTTTTGACTATAAAATTGTCATCTGATTGTACTGGATAGTAGGTAAGAAATGACAAAAAAATCCAGATAGGATAGCTGGGGAAAGTTGACAAGTATGCAGTGCAGGGTTTTGTTTTGTTTTGTTTTGTTTTCTTTCTATAGGACAGTACCTTGGGAAAGAAGTTTTAAGATATATTTTAGGACAAAGAGGGACTAAAGGAAGTGTGTGTGTTTGTGTGTGTATTTAATATAAAAGTAACTCCTGATAGACTAAAATTAGCTTTCAATGTTGAGAATTTTCATATATGGGAACACTCACTTGGGTTATTACATTTATTGACCAGTTAAACTCCTTATAATGCTACTCCTTATAAGTATATAACTTTTTAGGATTTTATAGCCAATAGAAGTTGTCACCTCCAGTCATCACCAATGATAGCTGTAGATTCATCCATTGATGTCACCAGGTAGATGATATTGTGCCTCTGTTTTCAGCATCAGCTAACAACTCACTTTAAGAGAGTGTGGACATCTGAAATCATTCTGGGTCTCATGGACTTTCCAAAGTTCCCTACCTACTATGTATGAGCTAGTATAAAATCTTTTAACATTCTTGCTGATTACTTACTTGTCAAATTTCATTGAAGTTGTTTCGTTTCGTTAAACTAGTTCCTTTAAACCATTCTATCATTTTGTTAGTGGGCAGAATGAGGGGTACCCCGAGACTCCCACACCTGAATGCTCTAAGCGGATTCTACCATCCATCACATTGACAAAATTACTCTTAATGCATAATCTTCAGTAGAAAAGAATTTCAACACAATTAGGGTGCAATATAGAGAGAAGAGAAAGAGAAAGAATATAGTTAAAATAATTTCCAATTAGACACCCAAATACCCATCCCCTCGTGGGTAAATGCTCAGCCAGACTGGGTTAATCCAAAAGCTTGCCACAAGCCTAAGGCACCCTGTGGCAGGGAACCACAGGAAAGGGGCAGAAGGTTAAGTCTGGAAGGAAAAAAAGCAAAATGAAAATACAAGTCAAGTTAAAGGCTGCCATTGTCAGCCTCCCCACTTTTCCATCCCTTCTAAGTGTCTCCTTTCATGTCCCCCAAGTCCCTGGTATGAGCCCAAGGCTGAGAAGCAAGTGTGGCTTCTTCTCCACATGTCTCTGTGCTCCATGTGCCTCCCCTACATCATCTCTTCCTCAAGTCTTCTTCCTTTCCAGTTCTTCTATAGGTTCTTTTTAGCCTCTCCATACATGCTCAGCTCCATTCTTCCTTGGCGGGACAGGGAATCTGGAATTTCCTCTTTCTATAGGGATTACACTGTTAACATGGATCATAAGTACTCTCTTCCAAGTTCTAAAGCTGGATAGCTTTGGGCATCATCAACTCCCAGAAGTCTGTAAGTTCAGTTTGCACATCTGTGCTCTATTCCTGAGAAACGTTCCTAGTTTTTGTCAGTCTAAATGCTGGAACAATGAGAGGTTTTCAAGCTCGTTGCAAGAAAGAGCCAATGATAGGGGCAAAGGCAAAGTGAGGAAAAAGGACAAACTGCAAGGGACAAAAGGAATAGGAAAGGGCAAGAGCAAGAGCAAAACTAGAGAAAACAAATATAAAAGAAAAGAGAAGCAAGAGATGGAGAAGAAAGGACCAGAAGTTGAAAGCAGAAGAAAGGAAAGGTAAGGCATTGAGGGGGAAAGGAAGAAGGGGAAAGAGAAAACAAGGACAAGAAGGCTCACCCCACAATCTTCTCTGGGATAAGGCACCAGGAAATTTCCTCTTCCCTTAGCTAGGTGATGCCCCTCCCAGGGGGATCCCAGTTTCTGTCCAGCTATGGCAGATAGCCCCTGCTCCTTCCTATCACCCCATGACTGCTAATACAAGCACATTTTTACTTGGGCAAAGGTCCCATAATTGCGAGATGAATGATGGTCCCAAAAGTGCATCAGAGACATGAGGATTGTTCTGTATGACATTTGGTACAATCAGACAGGCTAAGTTAAGCTAAGTGAGCAGCAACTTGGGCTCTGACAGGCACTGGACAATTCCATGGGCAGATGGAGTGAGAAAAGAAATCTGCTATGTAGAGTGAAAAAACACATAGATAAATGTGGATTCTTCACAGGGATCAAGCCTTTGAATTTTTAAGGAAAAACAACTTTTATTTTCAAAATTGATGTCTAAAGGAAAAGAGAGATGCCCTGAGCTTACATTTAAATAATGCTAAAAAGATTAGGGGGTTTATGAGCAAACATACAGAAATTCCCAGTAGCCCTTAAAGTGGCATAGTGGGGACTACTCCAAAAAGGACCTCCTTCTCAAATGGCACCCAGAAATACTTGTCTGGTCTCAAAATATCACAGAGGAACATAGTCAAACTGTTCAACATTTACCCATGAGAATAAATTAACCTTAATCTCTTCCAATAGCCTCTATTTATAGGGTGAACATATGATTTATCACTCAAACTGGGAAGTTTTTGAGAGTGAAAAAAGGGGTCATTGACAAATTAAGTCAAGGCGATAATCATAAATGGATACTATCTCTGGCATATTGAGATGTATGATCACCTTATTGCTACAGGACTTTCCACTGCTTGGCAATGAAATAAAACAAAGAGAATCACAATGACAACCAGGAATGATTATTGAAACCATAATGAAATTTAGTTCCAAGTGGATTCCAAAAGGAATTCAGGAATTTCAATTGTCAAAATTCATCACCTTTGAAGGTATTAGTTAGCCTTTTGTTTGCATATAAAAGATATAAAATAAGTCATAAAGCTTCTGAATACTGTGTATCTCTGCATAAATGGAAGATTCTGACCAACATATAATTTAAACATTGATAAAAAGGAAACTCCTTGTATATGACAATGATTATTTACCAGCAGCAAGTGTAGATGGAAAGAGGAGTTGGAGACTTGGGGGCAAGAGGAACAACTGGTGGTATGTCAGGAAATAGGCCCCAACATTTGGGAAAATTTTTATTAAACTTCATATTACTTAATATATTAAGTATATATTAATATATATATTATATATCCCTCTTTTTCTAGGATTTCCTGCTATTTACTCTTCTGTTGAGTCTAAAAAGGCATGGATCCTGTCCTGAATTCACAAGACTTTCTGGAGACTGGAAGAAACAAGCAGAAATGGTTCCCTTCATTAGTCTTCTAGACTAACGTAACATAACTGTTAAAAGTAATACATATCTAAAAAAATAACCTCTTATTATTTTTGCTTATTCCTCAACTAACAGGAGATTGGGATAGACATTTTGGTTGGTGGAGTGTTGAGGGTCCCCTCAGAGTATCTATCAGAAAGTGGGTACCTCTCATTCTAAGGATAATATTACTGATATGGTTTATTTATGGCAAGTTGACTAGGCTATGGGGCACCCAAATAGTTGGTCAAATATTCTGGGTGTGTCTGTGAGGGTGTTTCTGGATGAGATTAACATTTGAATCAGTGGGCTGAGTAAACCAGATTGTCCCCTCTAATGTGCGTGGACTTCAACCAATCAATTGAAGACCTTGATAGAACAAAATGGTTGAGTAAGGACAAGACAAGAGCCTGTTGGAACTGGGGCATTGGTCTCCTGCCCTCAGAGTGGAACTTATATCATTGACTCTCTTACTGCCCAGGCCTTTAGCTTTGGCCTGGAACTATACCACTAGCATTCCTGGGTCTCTAGCTTAACAACTGCAAAGCTTGGTATTTCAGCCGCCACAATCACTTGAGCCAATTTCTCATAATAAATTTCACAAGGCAGATACATAGATAGACAAATAGATTCTCATATTGGTTCTGTTTCTCTGGAGAACCCATAACAATATAACTTCTTTAGAGCAATCTATGTTCAACAGTGCCTTAGAAACAGGAAAGAATTGATGTGTAACCTACTAGAAGTTAAAAAAAAACTCAAGTGTACAGACCATGGAAGAGAATCATAATGGGCATTGAGCTGGTCTGGCCCCCACCACTGCTGTAACCATGAAGCAGGCTGGGTCCAAACCAGTAGATCCCTTGACTTTCAAGCTAGTGCTTTACCTTAGAAGTTGAAAGTTCCTGGCACTTGTGTCCCCCAAATGGCTTGTGAGTTGTCTGATACACCTCATGCTTTGGAGTCCAATCTTCAGAACAAATCCAAGACTGAGTCTGGACTCTGACCTCTGATTGGGGGAGGTCGTGGGAATGATCAAGGGGCCAAGTAGAGAATTTCATCAGATTTACTGTCCAAATAAGCACTTCAGAGAAAAAGCAATAAACCATGCAGCACAGGAGGAGTGTGGCTGAGAGCTAACTTAGTCCATTGAGCAAGGCGCCAAATGGAAAGGAAGAGATGGCAGGAGACAGAATCTTCAAATACTGTACTGCTGCCTCTGTGAGCCTCCAGCCCAGCGAATCATGTTTCTGTTGGGACTGCACAGATTACTCCTCAAAATACTAGGCCTGGCTACCCCGGGGTCATTAGACATTAAATCTCAACTCCACTTTACGGGTATGCTATTCCCATGATTTTGCCTCGTTCTCACCGTCAGACGCATCAGTGAGATTTTACATCCTTTGGACAAATCCTCCCTGTTTCCAATCAGGGCTTGCAACCCCTAGCCATTTATTTTAAGGATGAAAGCATTTTTTCCCATCTACACCCCTGTTCAGTTCTGAGGTTAAAAAGGCATCTGTAAATTTTGTCTGATAATTTTTCCATTCATTCTCCTCCTCTCCTTCAATATGCCAATCAAGCTGTCAGCTTGCTTTCTCTGCAGATTCATAACACTTCACCTTCAGTCTCATTAACTGATTTGCCTTTTGTTTCACATGAAGAACTCATCTCAACACTTAAAACCCTGGGAGTTACAATTCAGAACTTCTTCAACTGTCTTTTGGATTTTGATCTCCCACTGCTTATTCTTTATTTTCTGACTTTCAGATGGAAAGATTTCCTTTTTCTTTCAACCACCTTTCATTGACCCCATCTTCAAATGTGGAGTAAGATCTACACTCATATTTTAGTTTTGATGCGTCACCTTTTATAAATGTGAACATAGAATCAGACTTTATGCATTTGGACTCTATTTGAATTTCATGACAATTAGGATAAAACCTGGACTTCAATATGCTTAGGCACATCCTTCCCCATCTGTGAAATAAATATCACCTTAATGATATTTTTTGCACAAATAATCAAGGATGTAATCAGTATCTTAGAGTTAGAATAGAGTTGAGCCCAGATTTCCTTGTGGGACTGGCCTTAAAAGCAGGCAGATTGAGTGCAAAAACTTACATGAGCAATTATGAGTGCATGGGACCTTCGCCACTGTTTTTTTTTTGGGTGAGCTCAGCTTAAGTTAATGTAGCCACCTGATCCAGAACAAATTCTGTTTTTAGGGCCTCCCTGGTGGCACAGCGGGTTAAGCAACGCACTGTGAAGCAAACCACAGCCACTGCAGTATGAGTTTGATCCCTGCGCCGGCCAGGGAGGGGACCCACATGACGCAGCAGACCTCTCCTGCCTCGCCCGCTGCTGCCCTCAGCAGTGTGCTTCTGTTGATCTGCCTGTTCTGCTCCCTGCTCTGTCTGTGGTGAATCCTCTCACCCCCCACACCTCTGGCCTGTACCCCAATGCTTGTATGCATAAATAAATAAATCTTTAAAAAATTCTGTTTCTAAAACTTAAAAATTTAGGTTGTGGTTTTAGAGTTAAACTGAATGGTTTAGAATTCTGACTCCAACAATAACTTACTGTCTGATATTGGGTCAGTTATTTAGCATCTCAGGGCCTTAATAGCTTATCTGTAAGACATGAGGAAATAAAATAACTCTTAAGGTTCTCTTGAAGATTAATTGAAATAAGGCTTGTCAGATACTTAGCATATCATCAGGAAGATGACACTCTCTCATAGGCAGATGATTGAGTTTATGTTCTCCCAGAAAAAGATCTTGGGATAAGGATTTGAGTGCAAGTAGCTTATTTGGGAGATGATCCCAGGAAAAGCTGGCAAAGGAGGGTACAAATAAGACAGAAAAGGGAAGGCAGTCAGTATGGGGTACAGCATTGGGTAGGTTCTCATTACGAGCCACTGAGACTCAATCCCACTGGGAACCTCTGGAGACCATTGGGCACACATCTCAGAGCGCTGCTCACTTCCCCTGCCAAGGAGCCAGGGAGCTGGGATGTTCAAAGTTGAAATCCGCTAACTATGCCAGCACTGCTTGGAACAAGGAGGACAGCGGCTCTGTCTTGGCAAACTTTAGTGGGACTAGGGTAGAGCAGGTTCAAATTCTAACCATATGCATGTGACAAAAAAGTCCTACAAGTAAGGTTGTGGCTGTGGCCAATCAGGGGCGGCCATGTGGGACTCTGGGTCAGGGGAGCAGGCACTTGCGCAGGGAACCAGAACTGCTCAGAGAACCCAGTTCACAGTCAACGAGATATGTCAACTCTGTGCGGCAAGGCAAGACCAGAGTAGGGGCAAAGGGGAGGACAGGGTGAGAAGGGAGCCAAGGTAGGGAGATCAGGGAAGGCCCTTGTAGAGAGAAGTGCTAGGTAGAACGTAAATGCGGTCTAGGGAGGCCATGTTGACCTAAAACCTTGTGATCTATAAAAGGAATGCCAGTTGTAAAGTTTAGAGGAATTTTCTTTCAGACTAGAAAAGGAATAAGGAAAATAATCATTTCTAGGTAAATGGGATACATTTTCCAGATATGGGGGGGAGGGGCATGTTGGGACTTTGGGAAACCCAAGCTACATTTCATTCAAGGTTCAGGTTAAGTGTTAATTCCTCAGAAAGCCTTTGTCAAATACTGTCCTCCCCATCACACACTGTAAAGCCATCTGTTTTTTGGCACTTAATATCTTGATTATAATGAAATGATAGGCTGTGTCATTAGCTATCAGCTGACCACCTTCAGAAGAGTTTTGTCATTTTCACCATCTTTTTCCAGAACCTTGCACAGTACAGGACTGAGTTGGTACTCAGTAGTTCTTTATTGAATCGTAGAATAAATTTGGCCATGTGAGGTTTCTAGAACCATGTAAATGGTAGCCAAGAAAAAACTCAAAAGAGCCCCTCCTGGATGGTTTTCCACTGTTTTTGTCATCCATGTCTTTTGGCTGTCTCATGCTAGTCCCAGATCCTTCTCTTGTGGGCAATGCACAGTTCTTTTCTCAGCAACATCCTCAGCGGGCAGCTACTGCTTGTCTTGGTGGGTGAACATAATGCTGTGAACTTCTTTCAAATTTCCATATACCTGAAACCCCACAATTGTGTGGTTAATCATCGTCCTAGGTATGTTCAAGATTAAAATTCGAGATAGTGGCAAAGGATATTTCTCTTCTCCAAGTTGTCTATAGCCTACCGGTAATTACCCATGCCCAAATCCTCCCCTCACGATCCTTCCACTGCAGGCTTTGAGCCTAGCCATTGCCTCTGCCTTCCAAGGGGTCAATTTCAGGCACCTAAGGGCTTTCATCATGAGTCCAAACCGTTTCCCTCCCCTGTGGAGTGGGGGGACACTTGTGTAAGAGTTCTAGGGATATCTTGGGGCATCCTATGATTGCCAACCTGCTTGTGCAAATCAGTCTCGCATACAAACCCTGGGGGAACATTCATCTTCTAGGAGATGTGAGAGCGGCTATGAACTATCATAGTTTTCTACAGTATTTGGTTTGTATGGTTTTGTGTTTTGTTTTCATTTCAAATGTGAGACGTTTCACAAACGTGCATGCCATCCTTGCACAGAAGCCAGGCTGATCTGCTCCGTATCATTCCAATTTTAGTATGTGTGCTGCCGAGGTGAGCATCTTGCATGGTTTTCAGATACAAAATTTTCAGATATTACAGTTAATAACAGCAGCAACATAGTTCTAATTTCTGCTACCATAGTATTGATATATTTAACCAGGGTAATTGCAAAAATACAAGCTTCACTTCTAGCTCCTTGGTCCACAAATAACAGCTCTGTTATAGGGCAGGATGAGGGGCACCCCAGGGATCCCCAAACCTGCCTTCTCTAACTGGGTCCTGCCATCGACTGCATAAAGACAAAATATGCTCTTCGCATGTAAGACCTTCAATAAAAAAGAACTTTAATAAATTAGTGGGCAATAAAGAAGATAAATAATATAATTAAAATTGTTTCCAATTAGACACACACAGTTACCCATCCTTTTGTGGGTAAATGTCCAGCCAAACAGGGTTCGCCCAAAGTGGGGTCGCTGAGGCCTGAGAGCCTGCCACAAGTCTAAGGCACCTTCTGGTGGGGACCCACCAGAAGGGCAGTGGGACCAGCTGAATCTGAAAGGAAAAGAGCAAAATCAAAATCAAGATAAAGGCTGCCATTGTCAGCCTCCCCACCATGTCTGTCTCTTCCAAGTGTCTTCTTCCATATCTCCCAAGTCCCTGGTACAAGTCCAAGGTCAAGAAGCAAGCATGGCTTCTTCCTCACATACCTCTCTGCTCTATGTGTCTCCTTCAGGTCGTCTTCCTTCCTTTTCTCTAAGTTCTTTTCTCAGTCTTTTCTCTATGCTCCCTGCTCAGCTCCACCCTCCTTTGGTTACCCAGCAGGAAACCTGGACTCTCCCCTTTCTAGGGTAACACACCATTATAGCTGTGCCTCAGTAAGTGACCAGTCACACCACATCTTTCAAAACCTGTTCATGATTGGTCACTGTCCATCTGATATTCAGCTCACATGGGGGAGAGCAAAGCATGTACTAGTGTTGCCTCCTTGTGACCCAGTGATAAAGTCACATGCCATTTTACAAAAATGGATACTCAAATGGGAAATCAGCCAACAAAGATGAAAGTGTAGCGAGGAAATGAAAAGTGGTATACCAGAACTAAATTTTAATTGAGTATAAATGGAGTTAGAAGAAATAGCTCACTGTAAGAATGCTGACCATGTCTCTATTCTCAAGACACTCTAGACGTGTTACAGGGCAGGGAGAGGGGCACCCCAGGACCCCAAATCTGCCTGCTCTAAATAGGTTCTGCTATCCACCACATCAAGACAAAACATATCAGACCTTTAATGGAAAGGAACATTAATACAATTAGTGAACAATACAGAAAAGATGAAGAATATAATTACTAAATCAAGCACACAAAGTTATTCATCCCCTCGTGGGCAAAAGTTTAGCCAACAGGATTGGCCCAAAGCAAGGCCCACAAGCCTGCCACAGTCCAAAGCACCCTTTGGCAGAGACCCATAGAAAAGAGTCAGAAAGGGTCAGACAAGTCTGGGAGGAAAAGAGCAAAATCAAAATCAAGATCAAAGCTGCCATTATTAAGCTCCCCAGAGGTTAACACTCGCCCACGTCTGCGTCAACCAGTCCAGGATAAAGAAGCAAGTGTAGCTTCTTCACATGTCTCTTTGCTCCATGTGTCCCTCCAGGTCTCCTTCTTGCCCTCCATCCTGCTTCCTTCTCCAGTCTCCTCTCCAGCTTCCTCTCCTCCCTGCTTAGCTCCACCCTCCTTTGGGTTGGGCAGGGAACCTGGAACGTTAGTTCCCTTTTCCTGGGGATCACCCTGTTACAGATATGCAATGAAAAGAACTTAGTGGAGAACTGATCAAACTTAGAATGGGACTATTTTTTATTTTCTTAAATTTATTCACAACAGAAAGCTTAATGGTTTTGATAACAGTTTTTAAAGGTCACTGGACAATTCCAGCATTTCCAATTGCTTAGAATTGTTTTGCCCTGTTAACAAAACGAGGACTCCCTGTAAGTTGTTGCAGTGGCTTTGACTTTAGCGTTCAATGTGTATAATCATATTCCCAGCTATAAATATGCCTATAGATGGCATTCGCCTCAATCAACACTTTCAAGAACTGGGAAAGGTCTGAGGTTTTACTCTACTTGTAAGTTAACAAGTGAGCTTAGCACTGTTTCACTGGCTGCTCACCAAAGACACGAGACTCCTGAGTCAGAGACCAGGGACAGTTTCTTCCTCGTAGCCACCACAATGGCAGGAATATTCACATATGGTGCAGGCTCCCTAGGTCTCCAACCTCACAGGCAACACAGAGGACCAGGTGACACCTGCACATGGGTGGGTTAGGTTGTAGGAGAGGGAATCTGAGTTTAGAGAACTTGAATCTTTTATAAGGTTCAAGAAGTTTGATTGACCTTTGCTCTAGGAGTTCTTACCTTTCTAACTAATGGGATAGTAAACAAACTTGTCCTTTGTTCCCAAGAGAGACAACGTCTCTGTCTTAGTCTCAGACTGTTGATATACAAACAGCTAGTCTGGGACAAAGGCAGTCAATGTCTCTGCTTGTAAGGTGTCCAGAAACACAAAAGACCCATGGAAAATTGTCTTCCAATGTGCACCCAGCGCCATTTGTCCTGTCAACCTTGTATTCCCTTTATAACAGGTTCTCAGTCACGCAAAGAAGGAATATTAGGTGATGGAGGCGCAGAGTAAAAAAAAATGGGGATGGAAGCATCACAAGATCAGAAATTGGACAGGGAGGTAGAAATAGTGAATATCGTTGTCAAACTAGCTAAAGAAATGAAAATCCGTAGGTGCCAACTGCTCTAGAAAGTATCCACTGCTATGGAAAGTATTAGGGGTGCAGACCAGCAGCGAGGACATGGAGATTGAGGGCCACTACAGAGAAGCCCTGCCCTTACCAATCAACCTAGTCACACCCTACAAGTAATTCATCCAACAATAGCTAAAAATTCCACAAAGGAATGAGCCCCTCCCCAAAATGTTAGGGGGAAAGGTAGTCCTAAATGGATTATGGGTGTGTGGACTCCAACCCCCACTCCAGACCATCAGTGTTCCAGAACCACAAATCCGATAAGATGATTATCGAAGAGTGGATCACTGGGACCTGAGGGTGAGGTTAAGCAGCCAGGCTGGCTATAAAGCCAAGGTGAGCCTTGGGCACACTCTCTCTCTTACTGAGGAGCCAGACTCCTTCCTTCGGAGCCATCTCATTCGACTCGGAACCAGCTCTCAACGCGCCATTGCTTAGATCTGGTAGAGTATTTGTGGATTTGTATCCCTTTCTTTTTCCTTTGGTGTTATTACTATTTTATTCCCTTTTCTTTCATAAAATAAAACGTGCTAATAACTTTTGCCACGTGTACCTGGAGTTGGGACTTTTAAGTCTTCTGAGCACGCAGGTGGAGAACCCAGTGTGGGGAACCCAAAGAACTTTAGTACCATTAGTTTGCAATAGAGAGAGAAGAGAAAGAATATAATGAAAATAATTCCCAATTGAACACCCAACGTTACCCATCCCCTTGTGGGTAAATGTCCAGCCAATAAGGGTTGGCCCCAAAGCTTGCCCTCCAGCCTAAGGCACTTTTTGATGGGGAACCAAGGAAAGGGTCAGAAGGGACCAGGAAGTTCTGGAAGGAAAAGGGCAAAATCAAAACCCAAGTCAAGATGGCGGCTGCCATTGTCAACGTCCCCATGCGTCCTTCACCCACATCTCTGTCCCTTCAAAGTGTCTCCTTCTCTGTCCCCCAAATCCCTGCTATAAGTCCAAGGCAAAGAAGCAAGTGCGACTTCTTCACATGCCTCTCTGCTCTTCCAGTCTTCTTTCTCCATATTTCTCCACTTCCTTTTTCTCAGCCTTTTCTCACTTCTTCTCCCTGCTCAGCTCCGTCCTGCCTTGGGTTGGGCAGGGAACCTGGAGCTTCCCCTTTCTATGGCTATCACACTGTTAGAAGCACAGAGCAAGTTTATTAAGGAAAGGGGGAAAAAAGAAAGAAGGATGCCTGCGTAGACACAGGCAGGCCATGAGCTAGCTGTGTTTTGCAGAGCAAGAGGTGTTCTTTAATAGGGTTAGGTTTTTTTTTGATGGAATTATTGTGGAAATATCTTCAGGTCTTCTGTGACTGACAATCCTCTCTGCCCCTAACTCTGGCTGATAATCTTTTTCTGACCCCACCTCAGATTCCTGGAAAGTTTCATAGCGGATTTAGTCTAAGATTCATTAATCGTCCTTATCTCCACCTCTGGTGTTCATCCTTGTGAGGCCTTCCATCCTATTTTTCTACTCTCAGTTTCCATCATAACTTAATTCGACTGCCTGTGTCTGTATAAAAGTCTTCATGTCCTGGGTAAACTCGTCGCAAGCCCCTAAAAGGGGAACTCTGCTGAAGCTTTTCTCAGAGGTAACCCAAGGACCCCGTTCACTGAACCCAACACCTCATCACAATGACGTCATTCTGTATGAGATATACTGAATATCCATTCACTCATTCAACAAATACTTATTACACACTTAACGATGATAAGAGATGTGCTGGAAATAAAAACTTGAAAAAGAACCACTCTCTTTTTTTTTTAAAGATTTATTTATTTATGAATACAAGAACTGGGGTAAAGGCCAGAGATGTGGGGGTGAGAGTATTCACCAGAGACAGAGTGCGCAGCAGAACAGCAGATTGACTGAAATACACTGCTGAGGGAAGCAGCAGGTGAGGCAGGAGAGGTCTGCCCCGCCATGTGGGTTCCTTTCCTCGCCGGGGATCGAACTCGTGCTGCAGTGGCTGCAGATGCTTCACGTTGCTGTGCTTAACCCCTTAAGGTACTTTGAGTCTGGCACGTAATTTGGCAGTTACAGTGGACTGTAGCAAGTACTGCTTGTGGGCAGAGGAGGGGTTCCCCACTGGGGTTGTGTGGGGGTGAGAGGACTGGCTGTAAGGAGGAAGGTTCACTTCAGTAGGACTCTGACAGGGAGTGACAGGGAATGAAAGGTGGAGAGGATCAGCCCAAGGATGTCAGATAGAGAGGGATGGTGAGTGAGGAAAATGATTGAAACAGAGAAGGGGTGAAGCCATGAATTTAGTGATCCATGATCACAACTGTGGATATTCCGGAGCACTGTGGGAACAGTCTCAGGCAGAGAGACTCGTTAAGAGGCTTTTGCCAGAGTCTGGACATGAGATGGCTGGAAATATGCACTGAAGATGGAGTGAAGAGGACACAGATGAGTGACATATAAGAAGTGGAATTGATCAGACTGGCTGATGAACTAAATGAGGCAATGAGGGGACAGGGCAAAAGCTGATAGTGCCTATTTTTTTGACTTGGGTACCTGAGTGATTGATAGTGACAAACTGAGGTAGAAAAAAGAGGAGGAACAAGTTCTGAGTGAATACAAAGAGTACGAATTTGGATACTCTGAGTTCAAGGCACCTATGAACCAAGTGAAGATAATCAGTAGGTAGGTAGACATACACCATATTAATCTAAAATATTATTTTTAGTTTTTAGTATTATATTAGTATTGTTTAGAAAGTAATTATTTCAACATATTAAATTGTATGCAAATCAATAATTGCAGGCAAGTATTATATAATAAGAAGTATATCATGATCTGTAAATAATAGAAACAGTTAAGAATGTTGTGTGGGCATACATTAAGCAGGCAATTCACAAGCTTGAATACAAACCCAGGATACTTAATAATGCGGTCTCCTCACCTAACACATCTTTTAAGGAAAGGAAATAGCACTTCATTTTGAGACAAGGTGTCATTGCCACTGTAACTGCAATCTACATATTGCTAATTCACTAGCTGACAATTTGTAATTTTAAAAATAGCCTGAAAGTTCACTATATCATAGTTAACGATTACTAGAACACTCTGTGTGCCTATAGTTCACCTTTATCACCCAAAAGTTATGATGAAATAGCTAATTTTGCCCATGTGTTTTCATCACATTATTGCCACAGCAAAATCAAATTCCAAATTGTTAATGAACTGAGTGAATGAACTGAGTAGAGTTACTTTCAATGGGAACTTCATAAGGTAAAGACATTTCCCATTAAATATAGCATATGTATTTAATGTTCTAAACAAATAAAGCACTTTACATCAAATCTTCCAGTATATATTTTCCACAATCAGGGAGAACACAAATGAACAGTATCAAGCATAATTGGATACCGATTGTCCCTTCATCCATCACTAATGCTTCCAATCTGTTAAAGTCATGATTACCCTTTCTGTGGGTCAGGCTACAGTTCCTATTTCCCATAGAATCATTGTGGAAACATTAACCAATAGTGAATTCCCACTCAACACCATTCTGTCTTACCTTAGTTACAAGCACCTTTGTTACTAGGGAAAGGAGAAGTGGATAGATAATACAGTGGCATTATCTACCTGAAATAACAGGACAAATAATTCAAATTTATTAAATGCAAGTTGTAGTTCAGCCAGACAGCCACTGTTTCAGACTTTCACTTTTTATTTATATTGCTTTTCTTTCCTGTTAATTCCAGCTATCGTTGGACATGTCTGTATTATTTCCATTACAAGCTTTTTAAAAGCCAGCACTGTAAATATTTTGGAATGCTAAATATTTCTTTCCAGGATGACATTGTAGAATGGCAGATTTTCTCCTTCTGAAGAATATATTTCAGACAAGTGTTTACTTGTCAACTGTCTTTCTTTAACTTTTTCCTTTTCATTTTCCCTGAAAACGTAAAAGCAAAGTTGAAAGGCTCCTAGAAAATTATTGTGTGGTACTTGAAATGCAGTATGATTGCAGAAAAGAGGTAGGAAATCATCAATTCTTTTATACATGTGACAGGGTAATCAAGGATTATTGGTTGATATTGGTTTTCATTTCAGAACCAACCAACCACTGTAATCTTTGACTTTTCTGCATCTCCTTGTTGAAGTTGAACAATTCCATGAAGGTGGGCATTTGGACAGCTGATCTGTTGTTTCAGTGGAAGCCAGTAATAATTCTGGGGTTCATTCCATACAGAGCCTGTCAAGGTCAAGGTAAATCTTCCTTCTGCATCAAAGTCCCTTTCATGCTTGGACAAATTGCCTCCTTACAGGCCCCCAAATTCCAGGGGCTTAATTGTGATTATTGTTCTCATTTCTTTTGAGAACAGCTCAAGTCTGGGGTGCCCCAGAATCTTTATGGCTTGAGTTTAATAGGTGTGGGTTATTAGAACAGATTCCAAGAACAAAAATAAAACCAAGAAAGTGGGGATCAACAGAGGTGAATGGGTCCTATGGCAGCCACTAGCCATATATGGCTATATATCTTTGAATTAATAAAAACAAAATTAAATATTGTTCCTTAGCTGCACAGACCACATTTCAAGTGCTAGATAACCGCAGGTGGCTAGTGGCTACCACGTAGGACAGTGCAGCTCTAGAATATTTCAGTCACTGCAGAAAGTTCTATTGGACAGAACTGATTTAGATTTTTTTAGATTCACTCATGTCATGTAATTCAACCTTTATATTAAGAAAGGCAGCTTCTCAGTGTATCATTTGTCAGCCTTTCTGCATAAAGATGCTCAGAAATTAAAAGCACTTTTCAATTAGGCTGCACTCCCTAGTTTGGGGTCCTGGAAATGACAAAGCTATGAAAATGAAAGCTGGGCCTCCTTGGTGGAGCAGCGGGTTGAGAGTCGCACTGTGAAACATCTGTGACACAGCAGCACGAGTTCGATCCCTGGCCAGGGAGGGGACCCATTTGGCCCAGCAGACCTCTCCTACCTCGCCCACTGCTCCCCTCAGCAGTGTATTTCAGTGGATCTACCTGTTCTGCTCCCTGCTCTGTCCCTGGTGGATCCTCTCACCTCCCATGACTCTGGCCTATACCCCAACTCTTATATGCATAAATAAATTAATTGAAACAAAAAGAAAATGAAAGCTGAGAGGAAAACTGAAGTCCTACCCATAAAGTAGGTGCACAAGCCCAGTCACTCTTTCTGAGCTTGTTATTAGGGGGAAAGATAGTCCTGAATGGATTACACAGATAAGTTTATGAACTCCAACCCCCATTCCAAACCACCGGTATTCCAGAACCACAAATCCAATAATATCATTATCGAAGAGTGGATCACTGGGACTCACGGGTAGAGTTAAGCAGCCAAGCAGGCTATAAAATCAGAGAGGTGAGCCTTGGGCTCTCTCTTCCTTTGGAGCCATCTCACTTGACTCAGAGCCAGCTCTCAATGCGCCATTGCATTCCAACTCTGAAGATCTGGTAAGATATTTACGGATTTGTATCCCTCTCTTCCCTTGGTGTTATTTCTACATTATTCCCCTTCTTTTGTAAAATAAAACCCTTTAATAACTTTATCGTATGTGCCTGAAGTTGAGGCTTATTATAAAAGTCTTCTGAGCGCACAGGTGAGAACCCGGTCAGAGAAACCCATTTTATATTACGGTTGCCCTGTAACAACGTAGACATTGTGCTGTAAGGCTGATTGCCTGGGTGGAGTGGGGTGGTGGAGGAGTGGGGTGTAGCTACAGGTACCCTGGGAAAGTCCCAAGAGGTATGTTTGGTTCAATTTCTCTGGACCAATAAACAAAGGACTTTTCTGTTGGAGGCAGAAGTGGAGGAATCACTCAGCTTTGCTTTGATATTTGTCTTGCACTTGATTATTACAATTGAAGTAGATATAATGAAGAAACATAGAGAAGGAAATATAAATAAGAATCAAATACCAGCTAGACAATTTGTGATCTGAGTTGGTTTTGTTTTGCCAGCTATTTCTTTATCCTTGTCTGAAGATATCATATTTATCAGTCTCTCTCTAATGTATTTTTGTATAGACTAAGACATTCCTTTCTAAACTAATTCTTTTTTTGACATCATAAAGTTCAGAGATAAAGGAGCCCTCCAGGATTTTTATAAACTGAGCTGATCTAATTCTACTACTGTAGTAGTGATTTTGGTGCTCACACTTGGAAAAATCCAATAAACAGCCTCACTGAATGGCTTAGTGAGATTGACTTGTGTCTAGATATTACAGCTTAAAGGGAATGGCAACAGGAAGGCCACACGAACTATCATCATGCCTGGAATTCTTTCATTATTGATTAAGTGTTTGAGTTATGTAATACTTTATATATTTGCCCAAAGTATATGTGTTGCCCAGCACTTTTGTACACATCATTTCACTTACTCTTCGCAACAATATCATCCTTCACAACAGATGAAGGGACTGAGGTTTGGCAAGGGAGAGAGAAAAGTCACTCGCTTAAAGTCACCAATGAGGTTGGCAGATCTGAGAACTGGACATTAGAACTCCAAGGCCAATTCTTTTCCATTACCTAAAGCCATTCACCTTCATTCTTAGTGTCCACTTTAAAAAAAGATTTATTTATTTATGCATGCAAGAACTGGGGTACAGGCCAGAGGTGTGAGGGGTGAGAGGATTCACCAGAAACTGAGTGGGGAGCAGAACAGGCAGATTGACTGAAATACACTGCTGAGGGGAGCAGCAGGTGAGACAGGAGAGGTCTGCTGTGCCATGTGGGTCACTTCCCTGACTGGGGATTGAACTCGTGATACAGTGGCTGTGGATGCTTCATTTTGCGATGCTTCATAGTGAGGTTACTCTTGCACCACCAGGGAGGCCCTTTAGTGTCCACTTTTAAAAGTGCAAATATCCTTATGAAATCTAATATACTAAACATTCATAAGCCATTCACACCTTAGTATAAATTGGAAAATCATCTTGATTTTTTTGGATGATAAGAAGTTTAGAAACAAAAAAAAGTCACTTCTGCCAGTGCTGGGTGCTTAAGGAATGGGAGTGTTATGGTTGGGCTAAAGAGAGAGTCATCTAAAGCTTGAGGGAAATGTTCACGTGTAACAGGGTAATCCCCATGGAAGGGGGAGGTTCTAGGTTCCCTGCCCTACCCAAGGAAGGATGGAGCCAAGCATCAAAAAGCTAGAAAAGACTGGGAAAAAGACTTAGGGGGAAGGAAGAAGACCTGAAGGAGGCACATGGAGCAGAGAAACATATGAAGAAGCCACGCTTGCTTCTCAGCCTTGGATCTGTACCAGGGATTTGGGGGGCATGGAAGGAGACACTTAGAAGTCTGAGACAGAGACTTGGGTGAGAGACCCATGAGTAGGCTGACAATTGCAGCCATCATCTTGACTTAGGTTTTGATTTTGCTTTTATCCTTCCAGACTTTCCTGACCCCTTCTGACCCTTTCCTATGGGTTCCCACTAGAAGGTGCCTTAAACTTGTGGCAAACTTTTGGGCTTTGGTGACCCTGCTTTGGGCCAGCCCTGTTTGGGTGGGCGTTTACCCACGAGGGGGTTGGTGCTTCATGGGGAAACTATTTCAACTATAGTCTTTCCCTTCTCTCTATTGCACACTAATTTTTTTTTAAAGATTTATTTATTTATGCACACAAGCACTGGGGTACAGGCCAGAGGTGTGGGGGGTGAGAGGATTCACCACAGAGAGCAGGGAGCA
>JAGFMF010012069.1:1078533-1148914 GCA_019455555.1 Galemys pyrenaicus | reverse complement strand
TCCCCACGGGTCTCTCACCCACATCTGTTCCAACCAGTCCAAGACCAAAAAGCAAGCACAGTTTCTTCACATGTCCCTCTGCTCCACATGCCTCCTCCAAGTCTCCTTGCTGTTCTCCATCTTCCTTCCTTCCTCTTCTCTTCTCTGCAGAAATCTTCTTATCCTCAGCTCCACCCACTTAGGGCGGAACCAGGATTTTTGGAACTTCCTCTTTTCCTGGGACCACCCTGTTACATTCTGAGTAAAATTCTGCTGTAGAAGTGAATGCCAGACTTCAGATAGAAAAAAAAAACCAAAACCAAAAACACAAATCATTCCCTGCTTTTTTCTGAGACAATGTTACAGGGTAGGGAGAGGGGCATTTTAGAACTTTTAAAATTGTTTTTTTGAATGGTTTTTGCTATTTGCTGTATTAAGATAAATATATAAGATTTTTAATGGAAAAGAACTTTAACATAATTAGAATATAATATAGAAAGGACAAAGAATATAGTTATTAAGTATTTAAAGTTACCCATCTCCTTGAGGGTAAAAGTTTAGCTAAATAGGATTGGCCCAAAGTAAGGCCCAAAAGCCTGCCACAAGTTTAAAGGACTTTTTAGTAGAGACCCATAGAAAAGGGTCAGAAAGAGTCAGACAAATCCGGGAGGAAAAGAGTAAAATTAAAATTAAGATGAAAGTTGATATTATTAAGCTCCCCACGGGTTTTTTTTTAAAATTTATTTTTGTTTTAATTAGTTTAGGACTAAAAAGTGCGTGCAGTTTTTTTACATGTCCCTCTGCTCCACGTGCCTCCTTCAGGTCTTTTTGCTGTTCTTCATCCTGCCTTTTTTTTTTTGTCCTGTCCTCTTTGCAGAACTTTTTTCCCTGCTCAGCTCCACCTGCTTAGGGCAGAACCGGGATTTTGGAACTTTCCCCTTTCTTGGGGACCACCCTGTTACAATAACACTAATTCAAAAGGCTTATGGGCTGTGGTGGAGGGCTATGGATGCCTTGATGGTGGATTTAGTATGGTAGCATATATCTGAACCTGTACCCTTAAAACATACATGGTGCTGTGTACCAATGATACCTCAATTAAAAAGAAGTACAATTAAAAAATGAAAATAAAAAAATAATATAAAATTTGTTTAAAGGGCATGACCTATTAATAGTCAAACTTGCATGACGGAGCACCATAGAAGCCTAGAGAGCAGCAATTCTCTAACTGTTAGGGGGAAAGACCCTCCTGAATGGATTACACAAATAAGTTATGAACTTCGACCCCCATTCCAGGCCTACAAGATCCAAGGACTACAAATCCCATAAGGTCATTATCGAAGAGTAGATCACTGGGACCTGAGCGTAAAGTTAAGCAGCCAGGCTGAATATAAAAGCAGACACGTGAGCCTTGGGGGGTCGCTTTTCCTTGGGAGTCAGCTCTCAGGGCACCCTTGGGTTACAGGGCAGGGAGAGGAGCACCTAGAACTCTTAAGCTTGCCCTTTTTGAATGGGTTTTGCCATTTGCTGCATTAAGATAAACACAGAAAACTTTTAATAGAAAGGAATTTTAATATAACTAGGGTACAATAAAGAAAGAACAAAGAACATAGTTATTAAGTTAAGTATTTAAAGTTACCCATCTCCTTGAGGGTAAAAGTTTAGCTAAATAGGATTGGCCCAAAGCAAGGTCCAAAAACTTGCCACACATTTAAAGGACCTTTTAGTAGAGACCCATAGAAATGGGTTAGAAAGAGTTTGACAAATTTGGGAGGAAAAGAGCAAAATTAAAATTAAGATGACAGTTGCTATTGTTAACCTTTTTAAGGGTCTCTCACCCACATCTGTTTTAACCAGTTTAAGACTAAAAAGCAAGCACAGTTTTTTCACATGTTCCTCTGCTCCACCTGTCTCCTCCAGGTTTCTTTGCTGCTCTCCATCTTCTTTTCTTCCTTCTCTTCTCTGCAGAAATTTTCTTATCCTCCTCAGCTTTACCCACTTAGGGCGGTACCAGGATTTTTGGAACTTCCCCTTTTTTTGGGACCACCCTGTTACAATACCATCTCCAGAATTTCTGGTGCAGTAAGTTTGGATGGCGCTGAGAATTTGCATTTCAACCAGTTGTCTTGTGATGCTACTTGGGCCCAGAAGCGTACTTTGAGAACTGCTGTTCTATAAAGTCTCTCAAACTAGGGATCCTGACTGAGAATCAAAGACCGTCTTGAAACAGATGTTTTACCCAGGTATGGTAAGGTGACAGACACCAAGATGATTGCATTTGAGAGGAGCTTATTCCTCACAGTTCCCAGGTGGAGGGGCAATGTTCCACCTGTGGGGCCACATGGGGAAGTGCCAGAAGCAGGAGTGAGGGAAGACTGTGGCCACAAGCCTTTATTGTGGTTTTCACAGGAAGGTATGGCACGGGAGGGCAAATATTAGGATTTGAATAATTTCATCAGGCTCTGGGCTACAGGGTGATTCCCTGTTAGCCAGTGCTGCCCCTGGAGTGCTTCAGGGCAAGAGGACTTTTGACTTGGGGTGTGAGAGTTCATTACAGGAAGTGCCTGCGGGTATGGGCTACGGATTACTTAGTTTGCCTATGAAAGGCGCACTCAGGGGGCAAGTTGTTTACCTTCTCCAAAAATTAGCTAGCTGTGGGAGACGAGTGTCTCCAGGATTATTAGCCGGTCTCCAAGTCAAAGCATGATAAAATAGAGACTATTTTAAAAATACTATAATGTGGAATTTTCTCTTTTGTCTTTACTGAAATAATAATGTCTTCTTGGTGCCAGTTATAAAGACCAATCCTTTCTTGGTGGTAATTGCAGTCTAAAGACAGTTTCATAAAATGAGAGTTTATGTCTACAAAGTCATTGCCCTTAAAATTGGGGACAAAGGACTCTTGGAAATCCAAAAATATATCTTTATGGGTCCGAGAGAACATTTTTAAACCATTAATAGGACTCCATAGCTCAATTAACTCAATTTTGAGAGACATACAGTATTGGCATTCACATTCAGCTGTGCAACACCCCCCTTCAGCTGACGAACAGCAAGCATTACATTTTTTATTGTTTTTCAAAAGCTAACCTGTCAAAAACAATATCTAAGGAATCAGCAGTTCAAAAAATCATCAGATCATTCTCCCTACCAAGTCATTCCTTACTCTTTTTATCTCCTCACAAAACTTTCATCAATCCACAACACTCTGTGAGTGTGTGCACGCACGCGCGTGCTCATACAGAGGGCTTTATTAAAATACCCTGAAATACAACTTTCAGGAATGCTTATGTTGGTCACGTAATTGTTTGTAGGGTCAAATAATTGTACCTATGTGGGGTGGGAGGGGGCTGAGAGTATTTTTCATCCTATCTGTGGAGAGACAAATAGTGGGAATAAAATCCACTTTGTCAGAGGAGAATCTGGTGTAACACAGGGATAAAAGCGGCAGCACGCTATCACTTCCATACACATTGTTGCTGCTCAATGAGCAGGTGGCTATTTATAAAGTGGCATCAGCTGCTCAGCATTGGAAGTGTTTTCTGAAAAATCAGTTCCTTCCAAACTTTATTCGGGTCATTGAAGCTGAGGTTTCAGTGATACTTGAAATCTTTTCTGGGGTGAAAAGTATAGAGAATCCCCCAACAGAACCATAATACAGCCTGAAAATTACTTCTGGCTGGGGTACAGTTTCCATGGGGGACTTTAAAAGCCTTAAGTGTGGGCTTAGTTGGCTGTAAGGGAAGCCATGCGCGCACCCCAGCAAAATAGAGCAGCGCACAACGAAACATTTCATGGCCCACAAACTGTCCACTACTAATTGGGATAACTGGGGCACAGAGTTTATTTTTCCTCATTTTGTTTATTTTTGTTTTGCAGAAAATCGACGGCCTGCTAAGGCACATCTACCCCCCCCCCACCCAGCATCATTTTTCGAGTTTTTCTCACATTACTTCTTTCTCCAACCTTTTATTTCTCTGATCCTTGTTGCATGGTCCTGCCATTTATTTCTTCTAATATCAATCATGAAATAATTAGGTCAAAATTTATTATGTTGCCTAAATATTTACTAACATCCACGAGTAAAGCACCTCAAGGAATATATTCCTGACCTCAAGGAATATATTCCTGACCTCAAGAAATATATAAGTTTCAATCTTCTACTACCCGGGATAGGCTCTCCTTTTTCTACTCCCATAAAGCATACCTTTTTGAGATTGTCATTTTCAGTAAACGCATCAGCCAGTGCTGTGACTAGAGAAACCCTGTAAGGTAGAAAAGTTGCAAGAGCTGACTCTGGCGACAGAAAGTAGAGAACGTTGGGGCGGTGGCGGTGAGGATGTGGGCTGGGGTTGGGGTCACGGAAGCCATAGGATTGTATTCCTGGAAGGGAAATTGTGCATTCAGGAGCAGAAAATACAGAGATCCATTCAGAAACAAGGGTAAAATTTTCATTTGCTCACAGCAAAGATTTGAACGCTGGAGAGCATTTGCAGAGAGAAAGTCAGCTATTCAGCTATTATGATTTAGGGGGTCCCAAAGAGGAAAATAACTTATATTTATTGAAAACCAAAGTACTAGGTACTTAACTGGATGTTTCACATACATAATCTCATTTAATCTTTTAAATAACCTTGTGTGCTAGCTGTTAGTAGTGCCATTTCATTTTTAAAGAAATTATGCAAGGTCATACAACTAGAAAATGGTGGAGTAAGGATTTGCATGAAAGTGTTTCCAAGTACAGAGACTGCATGTTGCTTCATGTCTTATTTCATGACCCAGTGTGAGACTGTGTGCTTACATCCACTTGCATATCATCTTTCAGGGAAGTTTCATGTGCATATTAATGTTTTGTTATTATGATGATGAATCTGGAAAAAATACAGAATTTCAAATCACTCATGACTCATTTCTTCCCATATACTATCACAAGGGTTTCTTTTATGAAAATATTGAATACAAACCCTGGGAATAAGAAAGTGTTTTCTACACATAGTGTGTGTAGAATGTAGAAGCCCCCAAAAGAAAATTAGTGACCTTATTAATCCAGTTCCTTCCATATAAAACTCCCCAAAGTAGTCAATATCCCACAGGATTCCACCTACATAGCAAGTCTTGGTGCAATACTTTGAACAAAGACATTCATCTCAAGAATACTCCGTGTGATGGTTGAAACCACTTTCAGGACAGAGAGCTTTCTTTCCTCTGTAGTTAAATGTAAAGCTATAAAAGTTCTAGTGCACATGAGGAAAATCTTAAATTTAGTGGTGCAGGACACAGATGGGTACCATGTTCATGATTTCCCTCAGTGGGCAAAGCTATTTTTGTGAATCAGATGTAAAGATTTATTAAAAAAAAGGGCAGTCACATGCTACCACCTACTCAAGCTGTACTGGAAGCAGATACATGGGAAGGATCAATATTTTCTTCACAAGCCAGAAACTGTTTTAGCCTTTCTTTAAGCTGGACATCAATGGATAGGAATGGTCACTTAAAGTGAAATCCATTTACCATTCCTGATCTAAAAAGATCCTTCCTGGAAAAAAATCATGTGTAAAATTGTACATTGCTGTTATCTTCTAGAACCAAGCCTAGTCCATATAGTTGATGAAACCTTCTCGTGACCTCCAGCAGCATATACTACTTGAAACTCTGATTAGTATTTGGTATAGACTGCTGGGTTTTGTTTTGCTTTCTCAAAAATGTAGGATTTATTTTAAGTCCCCTCTCCACTGGGGGCCACATGTCACATAACTCTCATACTATCCTGTGGTGTTGTCATTTACTTATGGAAGGTGCTTAATGGTGTGAGGGAGGATGTCAGGCCAAAGCTTGTTGGTGAGCATTTGGAGCAAGGAGCAGTGGAAGGGGTGAGATGGCACAGATGACCTAGCACCAATTCAGCTCACTAGAGAACAACTTAGTGTCCTCACTTACTGCTCATGCATCAACAGCATTCTTTGCACAGGAAAGAAAAGGCATTTTTTTTCTCCTAAACAACACTCTCATACGCAAGGAAGAAGGAGGGAGACAGGAACAGGGAACTCCCTATTGGTTGGTTGCTTTCTGTTGGAGAAAGGTTGCTGGTACATGATAGGACCTTTCCATAAGGGCTAGGATTCTGGGGATTCTTTATGGATCTCTGGGGTGTAAAGAGACTTCTGAAGCTGCTGGGTCTAGGTACGTGCTTCAAGTTTTTCTCTTCTCTATCAGGCTCAGCCAGAAGCCTACAGCAGAGATTTCAGCTGCTGGACTCTCTCTCTGCCCACGATGGGGCATCCAATCCTCTCCCTGTCTCCACGAGACCTCTTAACCATTCTTGGCTCACTGCCTCAACACATGCACCCCACACAGTAGTAGAGTTTTTTTGGGGGGTACTTCCTTAGTTCTTTCCCTGTGCTTAGCATTTTTAAGTAAGAGCTTGCTCTGCCAGCATCTTAGGCAATAAAGAGAGATATTTATAATATATACTTCATATATGTCACAAATCATATATATGTATTTGTGTGAATTTATTCAAATAACAATTCTGATGTGTTATCTTTATATATAACAGTTCCAACTCAGACAATATCCCCACAGCAATTCTCCACCAAATATAGGGTCATTTCAATGTTCTGAGGGGAAAGCAAGTTTTCCAATGAGTAAGTATGAATAAGTACTTGTCCACACCTCATATAACATTTATTATACTACTGGAAAATTATTTTTAAGTAAAGGCAAATTACAGAGAATAATATAACATACAACCAAGTATGCAGAACACAGAATTGATTTTGTCATTTGCTTCAGGTATTTTAAAATGCAAAATCAAAATTGCAAGATAGAATTAAAGGTTTCTTTGTATTGTTCTTCAGTGCTATTGACCTTTCACTATTCTAAATATTGTGTCCTAAATATCTTTCCAGTGTGTTTAATCATTTTTTCACATATATATTCATAGTGTGTTTCATGTATACTCGTGTATGTTTACATATCTTTTATCATACCATACACATAATTGTACAATTTGCTCTTTTATTTGAACATAACTCAGTACAGTCATGTGTCACTTAACAGCAGGGATACATTCTGAGAAATGCATCTTTAGGTGGTTTTTCTCATTGTGCAAATGTCATAGAGAATAATTACATAAACCCAGATGGCACAGCCTATTTCACACCGATGCAATATGCAATAGCCTATTGGAATCTCCATTATATGTATGGTCCATTGTGGAACTAATCGATGTCAAGCAATTTGTGACTGTGTTTTTGGAGGAGAGTCAGTTCATTTATAACTGTTGTATAGCACTTCATTTTATGGCTAGATCCCACTTTTATGAACATTAAGTTACTACTACTTTTTGCTATTATACTAATCCTGTTACACACAACACATTTCCTTGAGCATAAGTGAAAGTTTCTCTTTCACACTTTAAAGTGGAATTGCTAGGTATGTATGTTTCCAATTTTGGTACATCACCACATTGTACATGTTCCAGTTTTGTTATTATTAGTGGTGTTTGAGTGTTCCCATTTCACTATAGATACATCAAAACCTGGTATTTTCCACTTTTCATATGTATTGATTTGATGGTGTGAAATAGTATCTAATTTTTGGTTTTCATTTGCATTTTCCTGATTATTTGTGAGGTTGAGCCTCTTTTTATATTTATTTGTCATTTCTGTACCCTCTTCCATCAACTGCCTGTCTTTATAATTTACACAGTTTTTGGTTGTCAATTTTGAAAATATATATAGCAAATCTTTACTGAGTTCTTGACAACAGTCATCTCACAGGGCCTCCCTGGTGGCACAGGGGTTGAAGTCTCAGCACTATCAGGCTATTGCAGTGCGAGTTCGATCCCCGGCCAGGGAGGGGACCCATTTGGCCCAGTAGACCTCTCCTGTCTCACCCGCTGCTCCCCTCAGCAGTGTATTTCAGCCCATCTGCCTGTTCCACTCCTCACTCTGTCTCTGGTGACTCCTCTCACCCCACCACACCTCTGGCCTGCACCCCAGTCCTTGTATGCATAAATAAATAAAAATCTTTTTTTTAATAAATAAAAATCTTAAAAAACTTTTAATAAAAATTAAAAACCCACCCATCTGATAGTTATACACACCAAATAAATTCTCCCAGCAGATATTTAACTTTAAACATCATTTATGATGTAACTTTTATACAAAAGTTTTAAAGTTCAATGTAGTCCAACAGTCTCAGGACATAAAGTTAGCCTACATTTTTTAAAGTTTTGATTTTCACATTAAGGTGCATTCATTTGAATTTTAATTTTTGTCAATGGCAAGTGGTAAAAAAAAATCTATTTTTTACCACATACAGAGAATTAAATGACCTGAGACTACTTGTTGAATGGTTCAGAATTTCCCCAGTGTCTTTTAAGGCTATTTCTATACTGATATTCATATATTTGGTCTGTTTTTTCAGCTCCTTATTTTATTTCAATGATTTATCTATATTCATGCTAACACACTCTTAATCACTATAGTTTTATATACTTCTTTATATCCAGCAGAACCAATGTCCTTTCCTTGTATTTTTTCAGAACTATCTTGAATTTTCATTAGAGTTTTACTCTTTTATATGAATTTTAGGACCAGTTTGTTAAATTACATAAAATATTCTGGTAGGGGCTTAATTAAAATTGCAGGTCAACCACCTTAAAATAGTGAATATTCCCATCCTTGAACAGATATACCTCTCCATTAATTAAATCTTTAGTTTTCAACATCTTGCAATTATGTCTGATATATCTTCACTTCATTTGCTATTCTTATACCTAGTTAGTATGTAGCTTTTGTTGTTACTGTAAATGAGACTTTTTTCTATTGTATTGCCTAATTTGTTATTATTGATATATTGACACTTTACTATTATTGCTATGTTGATCTTATAACTAACAATCCTTGTCTGGTATATAGATAACCTGGTTGTATACAAATAACAACAAAATTTATTTCATAATTTCCAATTCTCTCTTGTTTTATTGTATTGTCTGGAAATAGTGATGCAATATGAATACTCAAAGTCATAGTTGGAATCCATCTCTTGGCTCTCATTTTTTGTAGGTAAAGTTTTAAAGTTTGGCCATGAAATATAATGGTTGCTATAAGGTTTTGGTAGCTTTTCATTTCTTTTTTTTTTAAAAGATTTATTTATTTATGCATAAAGAGCTGGGGTACAGGCCTGAGTCCAGGGAGGTGAGAGGACCCACCAGAGACAGACCAGAGAGCAGAACAGGCAGACTGACTGAAACACACTGCTGAGGGGAGCAGTGGGTGAGGCAGGAGAGGTCTGCTGGGCCATGTGGCTCCCCTCCCTGTGCGGAGGCAGGGATCGAACTCGTGCTGCAGTGGCTGTGGTTTGCTTCATAGTGTGTTGCTCAACCCACTGTGCCACGAGGGAGGCGCCAGCTTTTCATTTCTTTTGAAGAATAAATTTCTTTATCTAGTTATCCTAAAGGTTACCTTTTAAAATAAGGCATAGGTTCTAAACTTAATTAAATGATTTTCCACATCCATGCAGTTGGTCATGTTTTATTTCTCTGTGCTGCATTTTGGAAAATGTATATCATACGTTTGAAGAGGTGTGAACCTGTACTTCTAAAGCATATATAGTATTATGAAACATTATAATAAAAAATAGAATGATAAAAAAATTTCAATCTTCATAAGTATAGTGGCACTTGGTTTGTGTCCCAACGTATGATTTATCCTTGAGAATGTTCCATATGCACTTGAGAAAAATGTAAATTCTGCTATTTTGGGGTGGACTGTGCTCCAATTTTCTGTTAGGTCTGTCTGATCTATCTTGTCATTGATTATAATTTCCTTATTTATTCTATATCTTTTTCATTGGTCCATAGTTGATAGAGGCGTGGGGGTGTTGAAATCTCTTAATAAATTGTGTTGTTGCCAATGTCATACTTTATTTCTATTAATAATTGCTTTATATATCTTGATGCTCCATCATTTGGTACATAAATATGAATATCCTTTTGTTGTAATAACTCCTTTTTAAAAAAAGATTTATTTATGCATACAAACACTGGGGTACAGACTAGATGTGCAGGAGGTAAGAGGATCCACCAGAGACAGAGGAACAGAACAGAGAGACTGACTGAAATGCACTGCAGAGGGGAGCAGCAGGCGAGGAAGGAGAGGTCTGCTGCGCCATGTGGGTCCCCTTCCTGGCTGGCGGCAGGGATCGAACTCGTGCTGCAGTGGCTGTGGTTTGCTTCATAGCATGTGGTGTTGCTTAACTTATTGTGCCACCAGGGAGGCCCTGTTGTAATAACTCTTAATCATTATATAATGTTTGTATCTGTCTCTTAAAACTTTTTAAATGGAAATTTATTTCATCTGATACAAGTATAGCTTTACTTGTCTATTTTAATTATTGTTTGCTTGTAGCATTGTCTTTCATCCTTTTACTACAAACGAGTATTTGTCTTTAAAGTTAATGCAGAGCTTGCTCTAGATAGCAAGTGTTCTATTAATTCTTTAATACTTTGAATACATTTACAATATGTATAATAATAGATGTTAATCTTTCCTATATTCAACACTTGAGTCTATCCAGAATTAGTTTCTTTGATTGCATCTTTATTTTCCAGAGTATGGGTCACATTTTCCTTTATCTATGTAGCTCTCATAGTTTGTTATTGAAAATTATATCTTATGGCCTCCCTGGTGGGGGAGGCAGAGGGAGTTAAGTTTCAGTACCATGGAGCTGTCAGCAGTCACTGCAGCAGGAGTTTGATCTGCACCCCCACCCTCGCCAGGGAACTAACCCACAAGGCACAGCAGACCTCTCCTGTCATGTCCACTCCTCCCTCGGCAGTGTATTTCAGTCTGCTTGTTCTGCTCCCCACTGTGTCTCGGTTGAATCCTCTCATCCCCTGCACCTCTGGCCTGCACCCCAGCTCTTGTATCAAAAAATAAATAGCTCTTTAAAAAAAGAAAATTACATTTTATACAATAGATTCCAGTGTTTCTGACTTCTGTGTTATTTTTATGTGGCTTGAGGTTGGATTTTTTTTTTAAAGATTTATTTATTTATGTATACAAAAGCTGGGGTGCAGGCCAGAGATGTGGGGGGGTGGGTGAGAGGATTCACCACAGAGATTGGGGAGCACAGGCAGATCAACTAAAGTACACTGCTGAGGGGAGCAGCAGGCACAGCAGGAGAGGTCTGCTGTGCCATGTGGGTCCCCTCCCTGGCCGGCAGCAGGGATTGAACTCATGCTGCAGTGGCTGAAGTTTGCTTCATAGTGCGTTGCTTAACCCACTGCGCCACCAGGGAGACCCTGGATTTTTTTTTTTTTTACTTGACTTAAACTATAGAATCTGTCTCTCCCTTGTTGTGTGGCCACTGATAACTCTTTCCTGATTTTTATTCTTGTTTTTAGTTTTTAGTCTGATTTCTTAAGCGTCCCTCCTGTTTCTGCATATCTTAATGACTAGGCACTGATTTGAGCAAAGTTTATGCTGAAACACCTCAATATTCAACTATGTGGCTAATTCACAATTCCATTTGGCTTTTGTCTTTTGCTGAGTTTTCAGGTGTTTTCCCAGTGCATGTGTGTAGTTTTTCAAACATCCAAAGATATATAGATTTTATCTCAGCCTTTCTATGGCTCTGTTATTTCCAGGGTCTCCCTGTTAAAATATGGCTTATTTGTTGCCCACCCAACTGGGACTACCACCCTGGGCTACGAATGCTGAGAATTCTCCTCATGCCATCCACCTCAAGTTGAATCTTCACAATCTAGCAGCAAAGGTGTTAGTTTTCAGAGCTAGTCCCAGGTTGATAAAGCTATGTTCATACCAGTTAAGCTGGGAGCAGGGTATAGAAGCAGACCCAGAAAAGGAAGTCACAGACTCCTGCTGTTCTTACCTAGAGCTCAATAAATTTCTTAAACAGAAATGTTTCTCAATTTTTTGTCTACCTTTGATCAATTCCAAAGTCCTCAAATGGCTGCTTTTGACACTTCTGTTCAGTTTTATGCTTTTCTTTGCTGAAGGGATCCATCATTGTCTTCGGTCTTCATATCATAACCTGAAATGTTTCCATGTTTTCCTTTGAGTGACATCCTTAAGCTTTCTCACAGTCTCTGTATATCTTCTCTTGGCAGAAATATCTGGATCTCTTCTCCTGGCTTGATTGGATTTGACAGCACTCTTAGTCATTCATTTCCATGAGCAGAATTTCCATCTGATTCTCCTCATCCTCATCATGGTGTCTGGGACCTTAGTTCCAGCAGAGTAAAATCTTCCCTACATGGTGTGAAGTTTTCATGTGCCAGATCTCTTGCACGATAATGGGATTAAGTGGACATTCAAGTAGTAATGTTTTTGTTATTTTACTGGAAGCAACCTGAAATTTGGAAGAATTTCCCCTAAGACTAGAAATCTAGCAACTTAGATATGGATATAAGACAGAAAAATAGTTTATTTGGACTACATGGAGGACAAAATTTGGGGTTGAGTTATTCACAAGGACCTTCGAAAGAATGAGTGCTAATTAATGTAGGACTATGAGGCCCATTATTACAAACCTCAATTCACAAGGCAAGAAGGTGTCCACAAGTGTGTGGGAATTGTGTGGCATGTGTTCAAACCAGCCAGGGGGCATAATATTTACTGTCTTTAAGCAAATTAGAAAAGAGCTGGATCAGAAATATTTTTGTGAAGGGGGTTACTGTAGAAGGAGGATGAGTGTTAAAGTCAATTGTAAATCATTGCATTATGGTGGGTTTTACCAGAAATGATTCTCTCAATTTAAGAGAGGCAATATTTTATGGTAGCTGACAGTATATTTGTTAAAGTCAAATGCATTTAAAAGCACTAAGGAACCAGAAAGTTTCCCTGCCTAACTTTTCCTGACTACACCATCTTAAAGACCTGATACTTTTTGCAGGGAACGTATTCACCAAAATTTATTTTTACCTCCAATTTATAGCTAAGGGGAAACTTTAGGTTTGGCAAGTTTAAAAGTTCTAATGACCATGAATAGGTAAGGTTTTTGCTTTTTTTTTTTAAAGGTGTGGGGATAGTGTCTTGGAAGTAAAAAGAAACCAGTGGGTAACCCCCACTCATGTCCCAGTTTTGTAGCTTCTAACAGGACTCCACTATACTTCGGAGCAGGGTTTGTCTGGGTTTATTTGGGGCTTTGGGTCCCATCAGAAGGAAGAAGCACTCATGGTGAGAAGAGCGGTATGGGAGTGACGAGGGAGGGGAAACGTTCAAGATTCGGGAGGATAGCTATTTTTAAAAATGGTCCTTGAAGGCATTCTTTCAAAACAAAACAAACAAACAAAACAAAAACAAAACCCGTCCATGCTGGAACGATACAATCTCATTAAAAATTATCTTATCAAATACAATTAAATAAATCTAATAAAAATAACCCAATCAAAAAATGGGCAGAAGAACTTAAAAGACACTTCTCCAAAGAGGACATACACATGGCCAATAGGCACATGAGAAAATGCTCAACATCCCTCATAATCAGGGAAATGCAAATCAAGACCACAATGAGGTGGCACCTCACACCGGTAAGAATGGCACACATTGAAAAAACCAACAACAACAAATGCTGGCGAAGATGTGGAGAAAAAGGAACCCTAGTACACTGCTGGTGGGAACGCAAGCTAATCCAACCTTTATGGAAGGCTGTAAGGGGGTTCCTCAGTCTACTAGAAATGGAACTACCATATAATCCGGCAATCCCGCTCCTAGGAATCTATCCAAAGGACACAAAAACACTGATCCAAAAGAGCACCTGTACTCCTATGTTTATCGCAGCACTATCTGTAATTGGTAAGACCTGGAAACAACCCAAATGCCCAAAAAGTAGACGACTGGATCAAGAAGATGTGGTACATATACACGATGGAATATTATTCAGCAATCAAAAATGAGAAACTAGGGGCATTTATAGAAACATGGATGGAACTAGAAGGAATTATACTCAGTGAAACAAGTAAGAAGGCAAGAGAAAAATATCGGATGGCTTCACTATTAGGAGGAATATGAAAGAACAACAACAAAAAAGAATAACTCAAGGAAATGGGCAATTCTAACCAAAAGCAAACAAAAAACTCAACAAGACCAAAAAGCCAAGATAAACCAAAGGGACCATGGTGGGGGAGGGAAGTGAGGGGAGGGCAAAGACAGAGATGAGGGCAGAAAGCACAAGGGACTGAGGTGATGGTGCACGGGTGGAATGGTAGTGGGTACATAATTAATAAAAAAATAAATAAATCTAATAAAAAACAAACATACTGCAGAATCATCAAAAAATGATCTTAACAAATTTTCACATAAGTTTGAACCCTTGAGATAGAGCCTATGGCTGGTGCTACTTGTTCACAAGTGTAGAGGAAGCCTGTAATTCACTGCATGCAATGAATAAATGAATACCTGCAAGCTTCCACTTTTTCAGCACTTTGCTAAATACCATTAATACTACAGTATAGATGTTCTCTTTGTGTTTTTTGATATCAACACTCAAAACAAAATCTAAAAACATATTTTAAATATAACGTACTTTATTTTCTTGAGAATCCCATTTCCCCATTCCGAAACTGGAATAGACTTCCCAATCAACCTATACATTTAATATGGTAGTATTCTTTATTTCTTTACATTCATATTAAGTCAAAGTTGTATCTTATAACTATTGGGTCATAGACGAGTCAGTGGACAAATGAAGATCATGAACTGTTTTTAGACATTTAAATTCTTACTTCATCAATTACTGGTTCTGTGACCTTGGACCAGACATTTAATTTTCTTTTTTTTTATTAATTTCTTTATACATATTTGACAGCAATCATAGTCCCCATGGAGTTCCCATCACCATTCCACCAGTGAACCGTCACCTCTCAGACACTTAATTTTCTAAGCCTCAGTTTTCCATTTGCAAAATAGGAACGATAATACCTACTTTATAGGGGGTTGAGGATTAAGTGAGATGGCACATATCAGATAGGAGCTGATGGTCAAATAATAAGCTATTATAATATACTCATTTTTCCTTCCTTTTTTCAAACCTTTGGATGACAAGTATTATTTGACTTATGCTTGAGAAATCAGATTGAAGGAAAATTTATGACCACTAGTATTTATGGAGTATCTTTTATATGTTCAACACTATAGTGCAGTTTGAGAAAAGCTAAAGACTCATAATATGTTCTTCACCCTCTGGGAACTTATAACCTAGTTGAGAGCAAAAGATCGACTCATGTAAGTGACTTGGTATTATATTATTATGTAATTTACCATCTAATTATGTAAATGAGGGTAAAAGTGACTTAGCACTCCTTAAAGGGAGGAACAATGGTTCCGTTGGAATAGAATATGATTGATTTTAGAGGCGGATCAAGGTTGAAATCCTGATTCTATCAATGATTACCTATGTAACACTGTTTCCTGAGCCTCCATTTTCTTGTTGATATAATGGTGCAACAATATGTAAGTTACAAGGTTGCTAGGAAGTAAATCTAAAGTCCATGGCCTCCAGCAGGTACTTAATAGGTAATGGTGATTATTTGATATGTCTTTGTTACTTCATAGCACAGCACCTAACTCCAACGACCATACAGAAATATGTAATCAGCAAATGTTTAGTGAACTGAAAAATTAGCATTTGTTCCATATTTCCTTCTCCAGGCTGTTTTATTCACTGGTATGATATAGAGTCTCCGGTGATTATCTAGGTGAAGTAAATTGGTGGACAATTTGGGGGTTGTCATATTTTCAGAACCCATCTACTTTTTGGAAAAGATGCAAGAATTTAAATTAACTGAAAGGTCATTGTCGTCACTACCTTACTGATGAATATTCTAGCAGTCAATTCTAGCAAGTAGTGGTATAAATTTCCTCCTTGGTATTTATTGTACTTTATATGTATTATGCCAAATACACCATACAGACAAGTGCATTACTTTCCCATTCAATACTTTTAAGAAAAACAGCAAATTATAAAGCTATTCAGTGAGTTTTCCCATTACAGAGATCACTTTCTGATTACTTTTCCAGGGAACATTTGATTATTCTTTAAAAAAAGCCTCCTTTTAAACTAAAAAGTATCCCAGGCTTAATTTTGCACTAATTGGAACTAGGGCTTTCTTAATTTTTTTACAAAAATATGTACGCTCCCACAATATGCAAGGAATTATATTAGAGGCTATGGGGCAAAAAAGATATACAAGTGGTCTTTTTTACTTTTCAAGGGTTTTATTCAAGAGAGCGGTGTGTGTGTGTGTGTGTGTATAAATATAAATATATAAGCAATATATAACATATTAATATATAATGTATTATATATTATATATTTTTGATTTATATTTATATAATTATGCTATATTTAACACATTTATATGTGATATTATATCTAATTATATATGTGATTTATATTTATATAATTAATATATGTTATATATAACATTTATATGTGTTATATGTTATACATACCATATGTATATATATCATATATATAACCTATTTATAGATGGTATATATAACCATATTTATATATGGTTTAACATTTGTTTAAAACACTGCATACATGCTTTAGGGAAATAGGTTCACACCTCCTCAGAGTAGGTTACCATATCACCTCACCACCAAATCACCCATAATACTTCATCCTAGGCCATTGGCTACCTACCCCCTTTGTTCCCACCACCACCCTCTCTCCCCCTCTGTCAGCTTTAATTTTGTTAAGTCCTATTTCTAGCATTTGTATTAGTTTAGTTTTATCATTTCCTTTGTGTTTTTTTACTATATTCTACATGTGAGTGAAACTGTCTAGTATTTGTCTTTCTCCATCCGACTTATTTCACTTAGCATAATCCCCTCTAGTTTCATCCATGTTCTAGCAAATGCCCAGAGTTCATCTATTTTTGTAGCTGAGTAGTATTCCATTGTGTCTATCTTCTTAATCCACTTTATTTTCTAATCCAATGCTCTGTTAATGGGCATTTAGATTGTTTCCATAACTTGGCTATTGTAAATAGTGTTGCAATGAACACAGGAGTGCATATATCCCAGTGAATTAGTGATTTTGTGTTCCTTGGGTAGGTACCTAGGAGTGGAATTACTGAATCATAAGGTAGATCTATTTTCAGTATTTTCAGGAACAGCCTTACTTTTTTTCCATAAAGGCTAGGTCAGTTTACATTTCCACTGAAAGTATATGGGGGTTCCTTTTCTCCACATCCTCAGCAACATTTGTTGTTTTTCTGCATTTTTGAGGTGGGCCATTGTCACAGGGGTGAAAAGATATCTCATTGTAGTTTTTATTTGCATTTCCCTGGTGATAAATGATGCTGAATATTTTTCATGTGCCTGTTGCCCATCTGTATATCTTCTCTGAAGATGTGTCTATTAAGCTCTTCTGCCTACTTGTTGATTGGGTCCTTTGTTTTCATTTTGTTAGGTTGTGTGAGTTCTTTATAGGTCTTCAATATGAGCTCCTTGCCAGATATAAGATATGCAAATATTTTTCACACTCATGAGGTGACCTTTGTTTTAATGATAGTTCTTTTGCTGGGCAAAAGCTTTTCAATTTTATGTAATCCTATCTACTTTTGCTTTTGTTTTCCTTCCCATTGGCCTCCAGTCCCCAAAGACATTCCTGAAGCCAATGACATAGAATGTTTTGCCTGTTTTCTTCTATGCATTTTATGGTTTCAAGTATCACATAACTCATCCATTTTTGAGTTAATTTTTGTGTATGTTATGAGAGAGTTGTCTATTTTCATTTTTCTAATGTGGCTGTACAGTTTTCCCAGCACCATTTGTTGAGCAGACATTCCTTTTTCATTGTATACTCTTGGCTCTTGTGTTGTAGATAAACTATCCTTATAAATCTGGATTTATTTCCAGGCTGACAATCTATTTCACTGGTCTTTGGGTCTGTTTTTATTCCAATACCATGCTGTTTTGATTACTACTGCCTTGTAGCATAGTTTGAAATTTGTGAGCATGATACCTCCATTCCTTTTCTAATTTGTCAAGACTGCTTTGGCTATTTGGGATCTTTTGTGAGTAACACCTATTTTCTTTCTTAAGCTTCCCCTTCACCTCACTTTCACAAACTGGCATTCTTTAGGCAGCCAACCATAAATATACCAGTCTTCTTGGTTCCTAACTTAGGTCAAATTATATCATGTGAGTTTGTTTTTTCTAAGGGCATCACATTAGGAATTGACTTTCTATTCCTGACAACCAGTTTTAGCTCATAAAAATATCAAATTTATCAATAAAACAAATTTCAAAGGGAAATTACAAACACATGTTGCTTTAGCATATAAATATTTATGAAATATGTAAATCCAAGCACTTATAAAAGCTGCATTTTAAATGCTCCTTTGGAGGATTTTTCTGGGAGACAGGTAAGTTAAAGCTTCTAGAAATAAATGTTTAATGAAGTTTGGATTGAAGACCCTGTCTTCTTTTTATTTCCTGGTGAATCTCCTTCTAGTAAGCATAGGCATCATAATTAGGGTCATGTGTCTTGAATTTTTTTTCCTGTGCTGATTTGTTGTGGATAAATGCTTCTTAAAATCTCTGAAAGGCAAATGCTAGTGGGAGGCAGTTTCCATGGTGATTTCAGAGTTTGTATTGTTGTTTTTAGACATCATAAATATGGGGGTTGTTTTTGCTTGTTATTGTGCAGCTATTTCTCATGGTAAGGAAGGTCATAAGGTAGAAGGTGTGGTAGGTGTGGCCAGCTGAGTGGTCTAGATCTCCTGTGGTGTTCATTTAGAATATATGTCTCTCTTGTCTACGTATGTAATTATGTCACTTGATGTTGATTCTCATCTGGGGTGAACTAGTAACTCAGATACCCCGATTACGCACCAGAGAGATATGAAGGCAGCATACAAAATGGAGTCAAGGGAGGGGCTTTCATAACAAGTGAATGAAAGTTGATGAATGTATCTTAATAAAGCAGAAAACATGTTACTTGTTTCCTGACAAATTCATTCCCTCTCTAAGTAAAACTATTTTAATGTCTAGTGTAAGAGGAAGAAGAGGTATTACTTCCTTCAAATTCAAATTCATTTCCCTTTAGTATCATAATGGACATTAGAAAACATTAATATTAAGAGAAAGAAAACCTGCACATTATCCATTAGCTATAATATCTTTATAGTAGGACAAGCACTTCCAGAAAATACAGAATTTAAATCTTTATATATTTTTTTTCTTCAAATGCAGTTTTACAACTTGTGTAGCAAAGAATTTAACCTTGGTCAAAGTGAATTCTGGCCATTGTCCCATGCTCCTGGGAAGTAATCTCTAAGACCTTGGAACGTCTTACCCTGTCAAAGTGTCTTTGTTTATCTGGGGGCTTTGGGGTTGCCTCAGATAGTCTGACAACGTGATCTGGAGGCAGGGCTTTGGGTCATACAATATCAGTCTGACCTCTAGAGGGACTGGAGCTGGAGAGTTGTCCACTGGGTAGATATCCAGATCTAGATGACTGAGCTTTAGTAAAAATTCTAGACACAAAGGCTTAGGCAAGCTTTTCTCATAGGTAATATTCTGTATCTATTTCCACACATCGTGATCAGGAAAGTAAGTGCTATCTACAACTCCACTGGGAGAGGCCAGTCGGAAGTTCTGCATGTAGAACTTTTGCAGAATCGGTCCTGTGTGTCTCTTCCCTTGGTTGATTTTAATTTATATCCTTTTGCTGTTATAAACTATGAGTATATCAGCTTCCAGTGAGTTCTGTGAATCCTATTAGCTAATTATCAAACTTGAGGGTGGTCTTGGGGACACTTGAACTTAAAATGAATGTCAAAAGTGAGTGTGATCTTGGGGATTGTTTTCTAATTTTGCATATCTTGAGCTAAATTAGGACACTGAAACATGAAGAAGTTGGTGAAGTGCCCTCCTGTCAGAGGTTCGATCCCCCAGGAAACAGTTTTGAGACTCTGAGACTTGTGTGCAGGAGTTTGACTAGAGAATGCTCTAGGAGCAACCCCCCGTGAGGGAACAAGGGAGGCAGGGCTGGACAGAGGAGATGAATTGTGATAGACTAACATCAGATCTCAGCAAATCCCACAGGAAGCTCTGAAGCTGGGATGGACCTTCAGAGTTGTCATGAATTGAGGTAGAGGTGTTGAAACCTCTTCACCCACTCCTCACCCACCCAGTCATTAGATGTGGTTCCATCTGGGGAGAGTAGGTAACTTTGGGGGAGGCAGCAACCTTTATTTGAGGGAAGTGCCCGAGGAGAGACTCAGCTGTGAGTCATCAGCAGCCCAAACTCCCAGCAGCTGGGGAAATTAGTGCTTCAGGCATAAAACTCTGGATGTTACACCGGATTATCCATTAGAACTCCCTTGTAGATTTTTCTCTGGATTCTTCCAAATTATGTTCAGGCCAGAGACGGTCTAATTGACTCTCACTTTCTGAGATAAACATAGGGTATGTGTGTCTTATTTGGAAAATGTCATGTAAAGTTTCCTGTCCCTACAAAATTGAAGAGTTAAAAAAACATTATTTCAATTTACCTCTGTCCTAACCTGGAGTACCCCTAGGGACTAGAGGAGGTGGTGTTGGCCTTAGCTGATGACATGAGCATGCATGGCTGCAGGCAGTAGGGGACAACTGCAGACATATGTGCAATGATGAGTGCTGGGGCCAGCCTCAGGGACAGGGCCAACTGCAGGTAGACAAGCAATTACGGATGTCAGTATGGACTCGTGGCTGCAGGAACTAACCACAAGTGTGTGCTCGGCACTGGGGGCAGCCGATGGGAGTTGGACTGGTGGCATGCAGTTAGAGTTGCAGAGGCTTGCTGCGAGCACTTGCAGAGGTACAGGAGTCAGGGCTGGCTCCAAACCCACAAACAGCTGAGCTTGCCTTGGCTGCTGTCATGCACTGGCGTGACTGAGGGGCTCACCATAGGCATATGCACAATGGTGGTGGCCGGTGATGGCAGCTGCGGCCGGTGGTGCCCAGGTGCACCACTGCAGGGGTAGCTGTAAGATGCACAGCGATGCAAGCCAGTGAAGGCACTCAAGGTCAGATCTAGACCTGAAAGCATCTGGGGGAGAGGGGGCTTGGCTGTGGGTGTGCATACACAGCTGGCTGCCAGTGTAGATCTGGAGCTCAGGTGAGGGCTAGGAGGGACTGGGAACGACTCAGAAGAAAATGTCTGCTAGCATGAAATTGGGGCATAAATGCCTCAGCACGGGAGAGTTGCGGGGTTTGCGGTGGCTGTGGTGGGCACGGTGTGTGCTCCAGTGGTGAAAGCTGCTGGGAGCGGTGCGAAACAGGCTGCTCGGTCCACAACCAGGTCCTCAGCCATGAAGACTGAGGGCTCTGTAGTGTCCCTAAGGACTGCTGAGGTCCTTAACGGCGAGGGTTACTGAGTTTCTTTGCAGCCCAGGCCACTGGAACCACCAAGTGATGGATACTGTTAGCCCCTGTCCTTCTTCCTTGTTCCCGGACACCTGTAGCCTCCGTGTGGGATGAAAGCAAAGCAAGGTCCCTCGCGCCGGTCTTACAAAAGGCTGCGGAAACTGGTTCATCCCTCTCTGCTTTTCCTAGAGATGGAAACTCTCTTGATTCAATGAGCTCCCCCTCGGCGCTGAACGATACCTATATGCGGGCTGGAGCCACGCAGGCAAAGTGAAACCATTTTCCCCACCCTTTTCCTGCAGCCTTTCTCAGGTGTTTTGCTCCACTTGGTTGCTGTAGCTCCTTCGTCAGACTCCTGAACTGTCAGAGATATTGCATTGATGGAGAGCTGTCTAATTGTCATTCTTTGTGGAGAGACAGAGGCTGGGGCCGCCTACTCTTCCATCTTGGTGATGTCGCTGTTTGACCTGTTATGTTTTCAATCTTTGTGTTTCCTGTGTACCTGGAATATATATCCATATATATTTATATACTATATACAAAAACATAAATATGTAGTTTATCAGTGGGTTAAAGCTTTATTAGATCAAACTTCCAAAGTTTTTGTTCAAATATTCTTAGCTTTTACTTTTTTTCATGTTCTCTTTCTATATCCACGTCTATAAAGCTGTGTTAAAATTCTTCACTACGCTTGTGCATTTGATGATTGCCTTTGTAATTCTGCCAATTACTGCTTTATATATGTTAAGGCTGTATTGTTAGGTATCTAGAATTCATGATTATCATATCTTCTTGGTGAAATTTTGCATCATATAGTATTCTTTATTGTTAATGCCTTTGGCTGAAATTCGTTTTTATCTTCCCTTATCCTATTGTTTTGCTTGTCCTCCAGTAATTATTTGAAAGATAGTTTCCCATTTCTTTATTTTAAAATATCCTGTTATTTTATTTTCAGTATTTTGTCAGCTGCTTTTTAGACATATTATTTTGAAATAAATTGAGACTCAGAAGAAGTTACACAAATATAGTTTCTCATGTACCCTTCAACCAGCATCCCACAATAACACATCACACTGAATAGGCTTTTTTTTTATTATATTAAGATCTTTCAGTCTATTCTTAATACTCTTAATTACATTTTATTTTTTAAGCAATGTTTTTCTTTCTGTTATTTTTTAGTAAATTTCTCAGTGCTGTCTTCCAATTACTTATTGTGTTTTTGAACATATTCCATCTAGAAATTATCCCATCTAATGAGTTATTTATTTCAATGAGTATTTTTAATATAGTGTTTTCTGTTTTACACTTGCCTACTACTTTAATTGTTGTATTTTTCTCTATGGCTTTTACTTTTTTAAAATTGAATTTCTCTATATTTTGGCTCCTGGAGGGTCCAAAATCTACTTATTTTTCTGTTTCTCAGTGTATTCTGCAAAATAAATTTCATCTGTAGTGAATCACCACACTGATCTTTTTGGATGCCTTGATACTCTATTTCTTTGGGTTGGAGAATACTGTTCTTCATACTCATTCCTAATGTCTTCAAATTCACTATCAATCCTTCCCCCTTTCCCTGCTGTGTCTGTGTTTATATAGCTTTGTCAGTATTTCCAATTCATTCTGGTGTCACTCAGCGCAGAATCAGGTCTTGTCCTGACATTTTGGGACTCTTGACCAGGTGATGGTGCACACAAGGAGCTACCACGGCAACCAACAATGAGGGCCTGAAAGCGTTTCTCTGTTACCACCCTCCTACCAGGGTGTAGCTGCTCACAACGAGGTCCTCATCAGTCTTGGTTTTCTCTCCAGCCCCCTTCCAAGAACAGAAGAGCCCACTTAGACCTCGGTTTCGGGCGCTAAACAGGCACCAGTCACTCACATACTTAGATGCACATTTGGTGCATTTAGCGCGCAGAGAATACGTCCTAGGCTCCACACCTACTTCTCAGACTGAGTCCAGGTGATCCTGTCTTCATTCCTTTGAGTGATTTGCATTTCTGATCCGCTTCTGGTCCAAAGAAATGCGTATCTTGTTTTTGAACTGAGCAGCATTCTCTTGATACTTCATCTTTTTTTCTTTTTAAAGATTTTATTTATTTATGCATACAAGAGCTGGGTACAGGTCAGAGTCCAGGGAGGTGAGAGGATTCACCAGAGACAGAACAGGGAGCATAACAGGCAAACTGACTGAAACACACTGCCGAGGGCAGCAGTGGGCCAGGCAGGAGAGGTCTGCTATGCCATGTGGGTCCCCTCCCTGGCCGGCAGCAGGAATCGAACTCGTGCTGCAGTGGCTACGTTTTGCTTCATAGTGCGTTGCTTAACCCACTGCACCACCAGGGAGGCCCCAATATTTCATCTTTTATTGATGTGTGCTGGGGGTAGATGAAGCAAACGTCACTTAGACTTGGCATCTTCAGCTTAATGTTATTTTCATAAAACATCTAGATCCCTGCTTATAATCTTCAATTGCTCTCTAGTTTCTAGAAAATAACACTTAATCTCCATTAGACTGCTATTCAAGACATTTCCTGAATTGAAAGACATGCCCCCAGCCTTTGTAGCTTTGTGTTTTATCCCACGCTGTTTTTTTGTTCCTTCTATCTTATCTCCATCTCTCTATACACCCTTCCTCATTCTTCAAACCTGTCTCAAATACTGTTTTCTTTAAGAAACTCTCCCATATCGATACAGTAATTCTCAGGGTTGAAACCTGACAATATTTTACTGTTTTTCATCTGTGCTCTAACAGTAATTTCTACTCTGTTTGCTAATCACTACCTTGTGCACCATGTTGGTCAATATCTTTCACAGTGTGAATGCTGTAAACATTTGCTGAAAATGATTATTTGGTGAAAATGTTCCATTTAAGGTTAATGTGCTAATCTGGCAATTAATGAAAAGAAGTGTATTTGTTACTTGATTGTCATGAAGTTATGATATTTTTTCAAAATACAAAATACAAAATGTCTAATTCTTTTATATAGTACTGGCCTCCCCCAACCCACCCTTTTGTTTCTGCAACTGCCCAACGAAATTTGTTTCCAGATTAAGCCAGCAACATATTCTTTAGCATCATCAATTGGCAATTTTATGAGACATTGGTTTATAAAGATCATGTTATATGTTTGTCTTTTTCTGTTGAATCCAAAATATCACTCCAATTGCTGTCAAAGGCATCACAGCTGTAAGGCCTCAATTAGTTTAGTGCGCGTAAGTATATGTAACATCACTAGAAAGACATAGTCTCTTGCAACTTATGCTCCCCACAGTTACCTATGGGGAACTGAATAAAGGTAGGGGGTCATCTTAATTTTATCTTTAAAAATTAGTCTACTCTAATATTTAATCCAATATCTGGTAATTGTGGGAAAATTTATCACTACTAGCCAGATATAAGCTACTATTATCTCTCATTTGAATTCCTACTGATTCTACTTTTGCCCCCCCAAACCTGCATCGTTTTTTTTTTTCCCCACACAGAAGCCAGATGATCTGTCAGTCTCACTCTGCTCAAAACTTCCTGGTGATTTCTCATCTCACTCAGAGTAAAATCTATGTTTCCATTATGTTATTTAAGGCCTGCATGATCTAATTCCTTGATAACTCTTTCACCATATCTCCTGTTACTCAAACACTTCATTCCAGACTCACTGGCATATTTGCTAATTCCTTGAACTCATCACACACACTCCCATCTCTGGCCCTTGCACTTCTCTCTGCCAATAAAATACATCCCTCAAATATCCATTTGTCTCATTCTTCATGGTCTTTAGATATCTTTTTGAAGATTACTTTATCAAAGAGGCTTCCCCTTTCCAATAACAAAGAATATTCTCCATATCCTTCCACACATTATTTGTGCATTGCAATACTCATCAGTCTTATACATATATATGTATGTTTATATATATATATGTTATTTGCTGTATGTAAAATATTGTATATTGTACATCCCCCTAACTAGAATGTCACTACCATGAAGGAAGTAACTTTTTTTTCATTAATATAAATTTTTTAAAAATTACATATATTTGCCATCAATTGTAATCCCCATGTACTCCCCATCACCATCTCACCAGTGCACCATCACCTCAGTCCCCCATGCTCCAATCTTCCCTCATCTCCCCCTCCCCCTCCCCACCAAATGTCCCCAGTCTGTCCTTGTCTCCTCATTTTTGGTTTTTGTGCCTTTATTGCTGTTATTGTTATTATTACTGTTCTTATTCCTTTCCTTGATCCTTATTTGGTTCCCTTATATGCCTAAGGGAGGAACCATCTGGTATTTTTCTTTTGCCTTCTGACTTACTTCGCTGAGCATAATCCCCTCCAGTTCCATCCATGTGAAGGAAGTAACTTTGTTTGACTTGCTCTCTATTATATCTTTTAGGACTATACCTGGGGCATAAGTAAGTTCTTGGCAAACACTCATTAAATTAATTACTCTAGGTATAATTACTCCTATGTCACACAATGAGTCTCAGGCCCACATAAGCACACACTGGCTCTGTTTCCGTATAATTACAGGTCATTCATTTTTTACCAGACTAGGTCAGTGGCAAGTATGTCTAACATGGTCCTTCCATTCCTCTCCAGGAGTGCGTAAGCTTTTCAAGGGCAGGAACTATGTCCTGACTCACTAGATGTGTAAATGCCTAGAGCCATAGGGGAGAAAAATCTTCTATGCTATTGAATGGCGAAAATGGCCAAGTAGTAAAGGGCCTTTGTAGTCCTTTTTCTAGCCCACATTATCTATGTTTCTATAACATATGATGGCATCTAAGAGGAACGTTGGTAACATGTCTTGTTTAAAAAACACTCATGGATTTCTAAGGCCAGAAAATTCTAAGGCAAATCCTTGGTCATTATTGTGTGATTTTTTTTAGTAAGCTCATTTTGATAACTATTTCTCCACAGAGAAGAGTAGGTAAAGGAGAGTCAAAAATATTTAGGTTTTCTTTTTTAAAGCCTTGATCAGAACTCTTGGAGGAATATGAAAGGTAGCATTCTTTCATCTGGCAATAGTCAGGATCTTTGACATTTTTTCACTGATATAACCAAATCTTCAGAAGAACCATCATACTAAGGAAAATTGAGCAGATTTTTTTAAGTCATATGTTTCTTCCCCAAGATGTTTTAGTGGATACAGACCTCTATATAAGCATACATAATTACAGGTCATCCATTTTTTTTTTTTACCAGACTAGGTCAGTGGCAAGAATGATATAAAGATGTGGCTCTCCAGGAGTCTCATTCAATTTAAGGTTTTGCTTATCACTACTGACTGACACAGTTTTAATGCAACAGGAGCAATCAATACATTTAGTGTTTCAATGTCTCTGCTTAACGAAAATACTGAAAACTGTAATAACTTGCACAATAAAAAAATAACTTTCTAAGCTTATGCCAGAATGCCCTGTTTGCACAACATTGTTAATGGAAACAGAAAGCATTAACTAAAGACTGCAGGTGTTGTCTCATGGGATTGGTAATTAATTCATGCAATAAAGCACTAACTTACCTTTCCATGGGTAATTACAATATTGAATCACCAATGAAACCCAGTAATATTTAAAAATTTTAAAGTTACTACCAGATGTGCAAGCTTTGGAATAATTCCACCCAGTTTCTTACCAAAAATGCATGCTGCTTGCTTTCTTAATTTTAATTGACTATTTTTTAGTCTAAAATGAAAAGAATTTGAGTAGCAATAAAATGGTATCCATAAAAATAAAAGTGCTAAGGGACTGAGGTGATGGTGCACTGGTGAAATAGCGATGGGGAATACATGGGGATTACAAATGATGTCAAATATATATAAATAAAGAAAAATAAAAAAAATAAAAGTGCTGCTAGTTTCACATTTGTAAGTTAGGATTTGGTCATCATAAAGCCTGAGTTACTAGATTCTCAAGTGTATAACTTCATTATTACACTAAACATCTGAAATTCACCACTGAAAAGATCCTAGGAAGCAAATACCGTTTTCTCTTGGGAAAACGCTAATTGGCAAAAATGGCTTCTTACTGGTGTTTCCCCACACTGGTTTTATTTTGAGTTGGAGGAGCCATTTTCCCAAGTCTGACCTCTTTTTCAATTTTGAATGAGCATTTATACAGCCCTTGACCACTCAGGAAATATCACTAACACCTCTCCTTCTTCTATCCATTGACCACTAACCATTGTAACGTGACATTTGATATCACAGAAGTAGTCTTGAATATTTTGGAAGAATATTATAGTTTGCTTCCAAAGTATTCATTTTAACCCTTCACTGCATCACAAAACCAATACTAGTGTGTGTGGTACCAAGATGGCAGAATAAAGAGAACTTGTACTTATCTCCTCCAATGATCACAACAAATCAACACCTATATATGGACTAAACTATATAGAAGCAGACCTGAAACCTGAATGAATAAAGTTTCCATGACAAAGGATAAAAAGGCAGCTGCAGAGGGGGAATTGAGACATAGAGATGCTCTTACCAAGGAAGAAACCACATGATGGGGCAATGAGATACAATCAGGAAGAACTCCCTAAGAAGGAACAGAAAACATCTACAGACACAACCATGAATCAACTAGCAAAATGGCAATAAATAGATATGTATCAATTGTCACTTACATGTAAGTAGGCTTAACTCTTAGATCAAAGGACATAGACTGGCTGAATGGATAAAAAATAAAACCCAATTAAAAAAATAAAACCCAATTATATGCTACCTATAACAGAATCACTTTGGGAATAAGGACACTCATAGACTGAAAGTGCAGGGTTGGGAAAAAATCCATTCAAATGGAACTGAAAAGAAAACTGGGTTGGCTATACTCATATCAGACAAAATAAACATTAAAACAAAAAATAGTAATAAAAAAAAGATGGACATTATATGATGATAAAGGGTTAATCTATCAGGAAGCTATAACAATCATCAACACATATGCACCCAACATGGGAGCTCCAAAATATAAAACAAATATTACCAGCTCTAGGGCCTCCCTGGTGGCGCTGTGGGTTAAGCAACACACTATGAAGCAAACTACAGCCACTGCAGCACAAGTTTGATCCCTGCCTCTGGTCAGGGAGGGGACCCACATGGTGTAGCAGATCTCTCTGCCTTGCTCACTGCTGCCCTCGGCAGTGTGTTTCAGTCAGTTTGCCTGTTCTGCTCCCTGTTCTGTCTCTGGTGAATCCTTTCATCTTCCTGAACTCTGGCCTGTACCCCAGCTCTTGTATGCATAAATAAATAAATCTTTTAAAAAAATATTACCAGCTCTAAAGGGGCAACTTTACAGCAACACAATAATAGTAGAGGACTTTAACACCCTACTTATATCATTGGACAGATCCTACAAACAGAAAATCAATAGGGAAACATTGGTGTTAAGTTGATATAGTAGAACAGATAAATTTAAGAGCTATATACAGACCATTCCATCCAAAAAAAGAAGAATATATATTCCTCTCAAGTGCACATTAAACATTCTCAAAGATAGAGCACGTTTGGACACAAGTCTCAATAAATTTAAGATGACTTGAATTATAACAAGCATCTTTTCCAACCATAATATCATATAGTTAGAAATCAACAACAAAAGGAAAACTGGGAAAACCACAAATACTTGGAAAGTAAACAACATACTACTAAAAACTATTAGATCACTGAAGAAATTCAAGGCAACATCAGAAAGTGTTTAGAGATGAATCATAATAAAAATATTTCCTACCAAAATCTTTGGGATGCAGCAAAAGCAGTATTAAGAGGGGACTCTATAGCAATACAGGCTCATTTGAAGACACAAGAAAAACCTTAAATGAACAATCTAACTCTATACCTAAAGAAATGGAAAAAGAGGAAGAAAGTCCAAAGTGAATAGAAGGAAGGAAATAATAAAAATTAAGCAGAGATAAATGAAACAGAAAACAAAATACAAAAGATCCATGAAACAATGAACTGGGTTTTGGGTTTTTTTGGGGGGGAATCAACAAAATTGACAAACATTTGCCCAGAATCATTAATTAAAAAAAGAGACAGGATTCAAGTCAGGGATAAAAGAAAAGATATCATGACAGATAGCACAGAAATAAAAGAGACAACTGTGAAAATCTGTATACCCAAAAATTAGACAACTAGGAGAAAATGGAAAAATTCATTGAATCATAAAACCCCCCAAGACTGAATCATGAAGAGACAGAACCTCTGAACAAACCTATGAAGCATAGAAATTGAAACAATAATAGAAAACCTCACAAAAAACAAAAGTCTAGTGTAAGATGGCTTCACTGGTGAATTCTACCAAACACTGGAAAATCTAATATCTAGTCTTCTCAAACTCTTCCAAAAATTTGCAAAGGATTCAGTGCTTTCTAACTCCTTTTATGAGGCCAGTGTAATACTGACACCAAAACCAGACAAGAACAGTACAAAAAGGAACAGTCCCCCATTTTGCTGCAAACCTTTGTTTACCTTCCAGAGTACGGAATAAGTTTTTTTTTTGTGACATTTTTGTAAATGTTCTCATTGTTTTTAAGCAGGAGCAAAATTTTAGAGTTTGTTACTCCAAAATTTTCAGAGGCCTTCTTTTCTTATATTTTTGGTAATTCATCTTCTAATATAAAATCATCCATTTTTTAAAAATATTTTTAAAAGATTTATTTATTTATGCATACAAGAGCTGGGGTACAGGCCAGAGACCTGGGAGGTGAGAGGATTCACCAGACACAGAGTGGGGAGCAGAACAGGCAGATTGACTGAAACACACTGCTGAGGGGAGCAGCAGGCGAGGTAGGAGCGGTCTGCTGCACCATGTGGGTCCCCTCCCTGGCTGGGGATCGAACTTGCGCTGCTGTGCAGCAGATGCTTCACAGTGTGGCACTCAACCCCCTGTGCCACCATGGAGGCCCCAAATCACCATTTTTAAAAGCAGTGATAAAATTCCATTTGCACCTACTATGGGCTACTATGGTTAATGAAAATCTTTACTTTTAAATCAGATTTCAACATGCCATATTATTGTTATTTTAGATATTTTCATTGAAAAGATTTTTTTAAAGAAAAAGATATCAAATTATAATTAAGAAATCAACTTTAAAAGTCTGAATCAACATTTCTAGAATCACAGATTCAAAGAATCATAAATGTACACAATTTTGAAAAATGTTGTTATAGAGAAGCAAGCAAAAAGAAAAAAATCAATATCTACCTAGAAGAGTTTAGATTTTATATAATGTGAAAATTATAATAATACACAAGCTATCACAAGTCAAAATTAAGATCAACACAACAATGAACCAAATTCTATTCATCTTTTTTTGAAGATATTATAAGTTTGAATAAAGTGTCAACTATCCTTAACTTGGACTTCTTTATTACTTTGAAGAGTTAACCTGAAACATATTAGTTCTATCATTTGGAACTGAGTTGTAGGCTATTTCCAAGTCCTGTACATTTTCCCCCTAAAGAAAATTATGTAAACTTCTGTGAAAAATTTTCCTGAAGTAGGTCAATAGTGAAACTGAACTCAAATTGAAATTTGGGTCATTTAAAGTGCAAAATATCAGAATTTCTCACAAAAATATTTATATAGTGACATAACCATTCACAAACCTGATGTGGGATGTGGATTAATTTTGAAATATTTTATAAATTTGCTGTCAGGATGGACATGTTGTGTTTCTTTTTCTGTTGTTGTTACTACTAGATTTTTTTTCTTTTAAGATTTATCTTTGACATCATTTGTAGTCTCCAGGGTTCTGTTCATGTGCGTGTGTGCATGTGCATGTATATATGTGTGCTTAAAAAACAGCTTGCCTTATTTGATATTTGAGCATGCCTTGTATTTCCAATTAACAGTAAAGGAAGAGTTGGCCTAAAATTAATCAGATTAGTGGCATGTGGGTTGGATTCTGGCAGCATCCAAATCGTCACATGAAAAATAAATGCAAACCCTGGAGCAAAAACCACATGTCATATCTGGGACCTGTGCAGAAAGAAAATATGCAGGATGTACTACATTTCTGTTCTCTGTACATTCAGCATCCTCCTAAACATATTCTCTCTGTGCAAAATGTGATACAAATTCTGTTGCCAATATCCAGATTTCAAATGAAAATAGAAACTCTGAGGACAACCCCTGAGTGCTTTTATCTTTATGTTTCAGAGGCAGACAGTGTCTTCAGGTATTAGTTTGGGGTCTAGAATTTTCATTCTAGTTTTTTCTGTAAATAGATGTTTTACTTCATGGAAGAAACAGGGAATGTTCTGATTATGATGATTAAAAAAGACAAAATGTACTGAGTCCCCCCTGCATGCAAAGCAAGTCATCAAGTCATATAGTGAGTTAACATTCACAGTCATAGTCCTGCAGACACTTCAAGACTGAAGTAGGCAGCATTGCTATGGTTACACATAAAGGAGAACTGCACAAAACAAGCCCATTGCACCGTGTTATGCACATACTGTGGGCAGAGCACAAGGCAAGCAGGAGGCTGTATGTTTAGAGAATGTGGGAATAAAAACATGCCCTGTCATGGAATGGTCATGGCTCTAACGTAGTATATAAGTTCTGATGTGGTCTCCTTTAATTGTTCAAGACATAATCAAGCTGAATTCTTACTACTTAGCTACTCAGTATCATTCATTAATTCAGATATTAAATATTAATAGAATACCCACCATGTGCCAGGAGTGGTTCATGGAGAAACCATTTGGCATTGGGAAAACAGCTACAAAACACTTCCCTGTGAAGATTACATTAGGAGCTTTCTTCACACTTCCAAAAAGCAGATTTTTGCAGGTGAAACTTGCAACTGGAGAACAGTGGAATTCATTCCTTAATACATACCAGTTGTTGCTCCCTTGCCACATCTCTGACACTGGACCTTGAAGAATTACTAGCGTTTAGGTAGATGGACAGAGAAAATTTTTCTGATAAGGGGGATAGATTCACTAAAGGCATAGAGGCAGCACTAAATAGAAAGCAGAGAGAAAAACCTATATATATATAATTTATATAATTATAAAAATGCCACATTCTAACTGTAGATTTCTCCAGAAATGTAGTCCATCATTTTGATCAAATTAAATGTCATATATAAAAACATTTTGAAAATTTTTTAGCTGTAACAAATGCAATATTCTTACTTTCTTTACCTGCTCCATCAAAGGAAGTAAGAATAAGAGTGAAAAACTGTATGCGGGCTATTTACCACGTGGTGACATCTTCCTGAAACCAAAGTATCTTCTAAAGTTGTATTTCTTTTCTTTATTGCTTTTCTTTTTCCTTCTTTTCATTCATGTATTCATTTATTCAACAGATATTTAATCAGTGCCTTATTTTTCAGATACTGTTCATCAAGATTATCTAATATGTTGGTTTTCAATTGTTCATCATCTTTTTTTTCATCTTTCTCACATTTTTTTTGCATTTTTTTATTAAAATATTTTAAAATTTACATATACTTGCCATTAATTGTAATCCCCATGTATTCCCCATCACCATCTCACCAGTGCAACATCACCTCAGTCCCTCGTGCTCCCATCTTCCCTCAACCCTCCCCCTCCCCTCCCCACCAGGTGTCCCCAGCCTGTCCTTGTCTCCTCATTTTTGGTTTCTGTGTCTTTATTGCTGTTATTGTTATTATTATTATTGTTCTTATTCCTTTCCTTGATCCTCATTTGGTTCCCTTTCATCATCTCTTTAATTCCTTTTAATTTATGTAGAATGGGAAGTAATAGCTCCTTTTAAATTTCTGGTGTAGTTATTTCAAATTTTCTCTTTATTTCTTATTCTGTTATCCATTTTTAGTTCTTTTTAAGTTTAGTTTAAGGTGATTGGAGAGCTTTCCTTTTTAAAAAACTTTTTCATTGAGGTAATGTTGGATTACCACCCTGAACATGATTTAAAGGCACAGGCGCACGCCTCAGACCCTGGTCACCACACAGCACGCCCACCAGCAAAGCATGCAGTGCACCACAGTCCACTGTACCCCCTCCCGACTTCACTTCGCCCTCCACCTTCATGCTCTGTAGCCTCAATTACACAGTCGGATTTCTAGGGTTTGTTATTGGATTGGTTTTGTCTGACCCTTTGTTTTGTTTCAGTATATTCCACCTATGAGTGAAGTAATCTGGTATTTTTTTGTTTTTCTCCTTCCTACTTATTTCACTTAGCCTACTCCCCTCTAGTTATACGTATGTTGTTACAAATGACATGATTTTATCACTTTTATTGCTGAGTGGTAGGTATCCCATTGTGTACGTATCACTTCTTTTTTTTTTTTTAAAGATTTATTTATTTATACATACAAGAGCTGGGGTACAGGCCAGAGTCCAGGGCAGTGAGAGGATTCACCAGAGACAGAGCTGGGAGCAGAACAGGCAGACTGACTGAAACACACTGCTGAGGGGAGCAGTGGGTGAGGCAGGAGAGGTCTGCTGGGCCATGTGGGTCCCCTCCCTGGCCGGCAGCAGGGATCGAACTTGTGCTGCAGTGGCTGTGGTTTGCTTCACAGGGTGTTGCCCACTGCGCCACCAGGGAGGCCCACATATCACTTCTTAATTCACTCAACTGTACCTGGGTTGTAATGAATAAAAGAGTGAATATATACCCTCAAATTAGTATTTTTGCATTCTTTGAGTAGATACCTAGCAGTGCAATTGCTGTAGCATGTTAGATCTATTTTTAGAAACTCCATATTGTTTTCAATGGGAACTGGACCAGTCTACATTCCCTCCTAAAGTATGTAAGGATTCCTTTCTTCTCCACATCTTTGCCAATACTTGTGTTTCTGGTCTTCTTGATACGACCATTGCCACAGGTGTGAGGTGATACATCACTGTGGTTTTGATTAGCATATCCCTGATAAGTGATGCTGACTACTTTTTCATATGCCTTTTGGACATCTGAATGTCTTCTTTAAAGAAGTGCCTATTTAACTCCTCTGCCTATTTTTTGATTGGGATATTTGCTCTCTCTTTTGAGTTATTATATGAGCTCTTTATAGATCTTGGATATTAGCCTTTGTCATATGTATGATGTACAATCCAGTCTCTATCAAAGTTTCAACGGCATTCTTCAGGGAAACAGAATAAACGTCACTGAAATATTTATGAAACCACAGAAGATACCAAATAGCCAAAGCAATCCTAACAAAAAAAATAGATCAAAGGTAAAATACTCCCAGACTTCAAATATAAAAAAATATAATCAAAACAGTATAGTGTTGGAATAAAAATAGATACACTGACCAATGGAATGGTCACACCTATATAAATCCACACATATATTTATGACAAAGGAGCAAAGATTATAAAATCAAAAAAGTAAAGTCTCTTCAGCAAATGATGTTGGAAAAAGTGGACAGTCACATGCAAAAGAATGAAATTGGACCACTCTCCTCTCACACCACACATAAAAATTAACTCACTCAAAATAGATTTTTTTCAGCTGGAAACTGANAAAAAAAAAAAAAAAAAAAAAAAAAAAACAAAAAACAAAAAAACCCAAAAACGAACCACTTCACAATATTGGTTTTGGAGACTTGACTCAGATGGCAAGGAAAATAATAGCAGAAATAAACAAATGGGACTATATCAAATTAAAATGTTTCTGCACAGTAAAAATAAACTATCATTAGACACCCCACTGAATGGGGGAAATGTTTACATATAATACTTAAAAATAATTCTATAACTATAAATTTCCGTTTCAACATGCTTTCATTGCATCCTGTATTTTTTTACATTGTATTTATATTTTCATTTGTGTCAGATATTTTCTAATCTCCCTAGTAATTTCTTGTTTGGTTACTTCAGAGTCTTGTTCAATTTTCTTTCTATTGGTGATTTTTTTGTTTCATTCCTTTGTGATTGGACAGGACACTTCATATGTTTTCAGTCTTGTAAAGTATAAACTTGTTTTGTGGTCTAACATGGTCTAATATGATGTATACTGGAGAATGTTGCATGTGCACTTAGGAAAAATGTATAGTCTGCTGTTGATGGGTAGAATGATCTGTGTATTTGTGTTAGGTTTAATTGGTCTATAGTGCTGTTCAAGTACTCGCTTTCCTTGTTGGTCTTCTGTCTGTTGTTCTATCCATTATATCTTCTTAGTTAATTGACCCTTTTTCATTATATGTTAATAATATCCTTTGTCTTTTATGATTTTTTTCACTTATAGTCTATTGTGTCTCATATTAATACATTGACCCATCTGTCTTTTGGTTACTATTTGCATGGAAAAGCATTTTCTATCTTTTTATTTTAGCATATTCATATTTTTAGATCTAATGAGTGTCTCTTGTACACAAAATATGGCTGGATCTTATTTTCTTATCCATTCAACCAGCTTTTTTTTTGATTTGGGTATATAAGCCATTTATACTTGAAGTGATTACTGGTAAGGGGGATTTATTTATTAACACGTTTTTATTTTCTGTATGCTTAGCACCCTTTTTCTCTTACTTCTCTATTACTGACTTCTTTCGTATTTAGTGGGTTTGAGATTACACAATTTTATGCTTTTATGATTTACTTATATACATACACAAAAGGTATTTTATTTGTGGTTACCATGGGGATTACATATAAGATGCTAAAGTTATGATAATCTATTTCAAACTGATAACGTCACTCATATATAGAAACTCTAATCTTTTACAATTCTTCCCTGCCCATTTTGATAAACTATTGATATCACAAATACAGTTTTATTGATCACCTACCTATTAACATAACTTAAATAATTTATGATTATTTTTATTCTTTCATTTTAAATACTATGTAGGATTGACAAGTGGAGTTAAGAACCAAAGTGGTAATAAAACTTGTTTTCACACTTATCATTACTTTTACTTTATATTTCTCATATGGTTTTGAGTTAATATCTACCATACTTTGATTTCAACTTGAAGGACTTCCTATACCATTTCTTGTATGGCAGGACTAATGATTTTGAACTCCTTTGACTTGTGTTTCCCAACAATTTTTGAAGGGCAGTTTTCCCCCGATATAGAATTACGATGGATTTTTTTCCTCTTAGTGCTTTAATTATATAATTCTACTGTCTTCTGGCCAGCAAAGTTTCTGCTGAGAAATTCACTAAATTTTATTGAGGATCAGACTTGTACATGATGAGTCACTTTCCTTTTGCTGATTTCAAGATTCTCTTTGTCTTTTGACAGTTTGATTATAGAGTAACTCAGTATGGGTCTCTTTGGTTTATCTTACTTGGAGTTGAGTATTTTGTATTTGTATACCCAAGTATTTCTTCAAATTTCGGAATTGCTATGTGCTGTGCAAGAGAGGAATGGGGCCAGAGTGAGTAGAAATGCTACCAAATCACTTCGCTATTATGAATATGACTTTTTATGACTGGACATTTTTTTGATTGCTGTAAATCTCCAAATGATTTTGAGAACAATTATGTGACTATTCTACTCAACTTCTACTTGTTTTTTTTATGATTTCCATGGAGCATCAAAAACCTGGAGCTTCTTTGTCATCTTGCTGATATCACTATTCTGGCTGAGTTTTAATTATATACACATATATAAATCATATTAGTATTTTCTTAAATTTATATTTAAAAAAGTTTACAGACTCACAAGAATTTACAAAAACAGTACAGCATCCTGTGTACTTTTCACCTAGCTTCCTCAATGGTAACATCTTCAATAATACAATACCAGTTTGAGAAAATCAACTTGGCACAATCTTATTAACTAAGTAGACTACATAACCTACTCAAATTTCACTATTTTTTACATTTATTCATTTGTGTGCATGTATACATGTATTCATTTTTATTACAAGTGTAAGTATATATACCTACCATTACAATCAGAATGTGTAACTGTATAACCATGAAAAAGATTTCCCTTATGCTTTCCCTTTTACAGCCTTACCCACATACTCATCATTTATTGTGATAGTCACCTATTCTTTATCTCTAGTTAGTCGTTTCAAAAATGTTATATAAATCAAATTATACACTATATAATTTTTGATGTTGGTTTTTTCATTCTGCATAATGCCTGTCAGATCCATCAAAGTTGCAGCTTGTATCAATAATTTGCACCTTTTCATTGTTTAGTAGTGTTCCATTCCATAAACCTACAAGTTTGTGTATTCATTTACCTAATAAAAGGCATTCATTAATTTACATATTAGTTGCTCATCTTAAAATAAAGCTTTGTGTTTTACAGGTAAGTTAATTCAGATAATTCTCAACTACACAGTTCATTCCTGACACGTTTGTTGCTGTGACTCTGTATGTTCGGTGACGCAGGGATGAGCCCAGCAGACAGGGTGTCGAAGCGAGGAGATGGAGGGCCATTGCTCTCCTAGGCAAATAGCAGTCCTCCTGACCTCTCCATGGCCTTTTATTGAGCCTGAGAACAGTTAACAAGCGTATGTTACTTGCTACAAGAAGCACAGCCCCGAAGTACAAGGTCACACAGTTGTGTGCCAAGCCCTCCTGCATGCAGCTAGCCACTACTATCATCTAACAACTTTTTGTTCCCTCATTATCTTCTTCCAGAGTGAAAGAGCGTACGCCTCGATCCTAGGAGTCATGTGCAGTTCCTGTTACCAGACTTGTTTGCAAGTCTCGCAAGGATCTCGCCATAGCACCCTTTTCTGTCCTTGATTGTTGCTTATGGCTCTTGCAGCCTCTGGCTTCCCCAACACATATTCAATTTGTTTATTGGGCAGCACTGTACACTTGTAAGGCATTGTTTGAATATCTTGGTGTACTGTTTGTGTATTGAATCCCTATGTTGCTGCATATTGTTGCATATGAGTAGTAGATTAAAAATAAACATGACTATAAAGACATAGTGATTGTGAAGGCAAAGAACAGAACTTGAGTTATTTATGTTGAAATTTTGGAACAATGCAACTATAAAAGTGCAATATTTTAGTTTGGTATACAATATTTAAGTTCACATGACCAAAATATTTTACTGGATTTGAATAATTTATAGTTAGTTTGATGATTTTAAGTTGCCAATTATTTAAAGCGATTAATGAATCAAGATGCTAATAACTACTACATTGTTACTGTAAATAATTTTGTCATATAGAAGAGTGGGATATGAAAACAATTGTTCGCTTCAGGTATCAAATATGCTAGGTATGTCACCACAGACACTGCTTCTTGAATTAAAACATATTCAACAGTACACTGGCTGTTTAGAGATTGACATTCTCACTCAATACTCACATTCATTCTTAGAGGAATCTTCATCTTCTCAAAGGTTACAGTGCAGAACTTCTTGTCTTGGGGGTATGACAGAGATTCCCAGTGTCCAATTCTAAAACAAAGTGCCAGAAAGTTTATGTAGGACTTGCAGAACAAATGGCAAAACCAATGTGCTCCCCTCGGGTCATCATATGCACAGAGCGTGCAAAATTGATAAGGAGAAATTATTGTGTAGGTGGGGAAATTCTCTTTAGATAAGGGTTCCTTGAAGTACTGTCATGCTACCCTTTTTTCTCCTTTCCTTACTTGATGGGGTTAAGAAAAGCACTTGGATAGCTGTGCCCTCTGGAATTTAGAGGCTGCTGGCATTGGAATGGAACTGTGCCCACAAGCTTCCCTGAGGATAACCACAGAGCCAACATGGAAATGAACAGTACTCCCACAGGTGGGTGGGGAATTTAGGCATGGGGGGTGAGGAATGCAATGATATAAACATTTGTGAAAATCTTGATGTTGTCCTCCATAATATTGGATTCAATGCCCCCCTTTTCTATAATATTTTATACTGTGTTCTTTAATATGTGAAATTTATAAATAATATAATCTATCTGAACACATTAAAAATAAACGTAATGCTCTAACTGTATTGTGAAGGAGAAATAAAATAGGGGAAAGCCATTTAAAATAATACACATTTGAGGGGGGAGGGCAAAGACGGGGAAGATGCCAGAGGGTGCACAAGGGACTGAGGTGATGGTGCACGGGTGAAATGGTGGTGGGTACCCCCTGGGGACTACAAATGATGTCAAATATAACTAATAAAAAAAAATAATACACATTTGAATACATAAATTACTTGGCATGACTATACTAGATGATGACAAACAATCAAATGGTTGCAACAACTGATAAACAAATTTGTATTGAATGAAATAACTGCATTCAATGAAATAAAGTCAATGTTTTTTCTATTTGACCATTTCAATAAGGACTAAGCAAGTGTATTCATATATATATATATATATGCATAGAACCACCATGAATGAAATGACTATTAATAAACGAATACAAGTGCATTGTATTGGTTATTTATACATCACAAATGATGTAAATTGATTTTCTGAAATGGTGAAAGACACTTCACAAAGTTCTGAAGAAGACATTTCCCAATAGTTCTTTGACTTACTCAGGTTTCACAGTTTGGGACAATTTAGTGTATAGTAAACAATAATATAGCAAAATAATACTTTGTACTTATGTTTTTCACATATATGAATATCCACCAGGACATTCAAAAGTCATGCATCACCAGGGACAAATGTTCATTTACTGGAAGAAACCTTAGTCTCTGGCCTTTATTCAGTCAAATGCCTTTGAATCTCACCTCCCACCAATGAGCAACCAAAGGTACCCCATGATTTTCAATGTCCCCAGGGAGTGGTGCAACATCTTTTGATAACCACGTTTTGAGATTTTATTGGAACTTTTTATATATGAAAACCATCAAACAAACTATGCGATCCATGCAGGATTTCACTCAGGGCTTAAGAAGAAACAAGAAGGCAGTAGTAGGAAAGAATACAGTTACTTTGTTTGTTCTCTATAGAGTTTAACTGACCAAATGAAAATCTGCAGCATTATGCCAGAAATATTAGAACAATGGTCAGTAAACAGCAAGTACAAGGACTCAGAGGTAATAAAAGAAAAAAAAAAAAAGCTTAACTTGTTTAAGGAATAGTAAGATGGCTACAGTGGCTGGAGTATAAATGGTAGGGGTATATAAAGCAAGGAGGAGAATGGAAAGATTTAAGGCAAAGGATTGACTAGATCATGTAAGACCTTGTAGACCTTGGAAAAGAGTTTTATTTGAAATGCAATGGGAGAAAGAGATATGACAAACTGATTTGTGTTTATGAGTTTAAAATTTTACTCATCTGAGGAATAATAAGTAAGAAGTAAGAATAAGTAATGATAAGAAGAAAGACTGGATCAGGGTGAACATTTGAAAGGCTATCTTACTCTTCCAGGCAAGGGTTAATGCTGGAACAGAAGCTGTCGAAATGAAAATACTAAAACACATCCAAGAGGCTAAGGGTCTTTCTAATGGAGAGCAGAGAGAAGCCATAAATGGTTTTGACTCACTTGGGAGATGCTGGTGCCCTGGACTGGTATGAGGGAGATACTTGAGAATTTTATAGACCATTAAAAGGACAATATCCACCCCCTTTAATGGAAATATGTCTTGTAAAAAGAAAGATAAATGCGTTAAGCAAATAGTAAAGGACTTCCAATTAGAAAATAGCCATCTCATAATCTTCACCATCACGGTCACTGATTAATATCTTTATGCAAAACTGGCTTGACCATAGCTTTCAGAAATTTCCACCTAAAGTTCAAATCTAAATGCCACTCCCTTTATCTTAGCCCATGATTTCAACATAATTTCTGTATCCAAAAATTTTTATAAAGGATAACTAATTCCACATGATATTATGAGAATTAATTATTGAGAGATTTATGAATCCCAGCAAATATTAAAACTGATATTTCAAGAGCTGCTATTAAAATGAGTGTTTCTTAGTATCTCTAGATTCAGAATGAGAACATTAACAATGATGTACTCATTCTAATTAAATCTAGGGAACAATTGTAGAACTTTGTGTGCCAGACACAGGTGTTAGGGGGGATCTTGTGTGGGTGGGCATGGAGATGAGTCAGATGGGCATGGTTCCTCTCCCAATTAAACCCCAGTCATTGTCCATACACGGAAACAAAAATTGAAAACAACCTGAATTAGCACTGAATTTAGACCATAATCGAGGTGAGCAAAAGAATCAAAATATTGTGTCTATTCAAAATGTTGCAACTCCTTTAAGATGACATTCTTTCTGGCAGATTATAGACACCATAACTTAAAAGTGACTTTATGGAGCTTCTAGTTTTCTGAACATGCCAATGGAGAGGGCTTCTTTCGGTGTTATTTAGGGCAAACACACCACATTAGCTCAGGATCTGGGGCAGTGCTGAATCAGGGAAAGAATGATCCAAATTACAGGATGGGGTCACAACTTAGCAGGTGACAAAAGGATAGACACAGCATAAGGTCAATTGGGGTTCAACATCAGGGTTGAAAGTAATGTTAGGAGAAGTAAACAGAAAGGGGAATGAGGGCACCAGAGATCATGGCATATATTACACTATTTTTCTTAGGGCTGCCTGATAGGGAAGATGACAATGGGGACGTTATCTTGGAGGAAACTGTATTGTCATGACCCTCTAAGGTACTGGAATAGAGAGAAAATTTTTCTCCTCTTTTCCTCCTTCCCACCCTATCTTTAGCTACCCTTACTTCTCTGTGGTGGAGGTGGAGTAACTAAAAATAACCAAGGTAAATCTCCCACTGGTGGTACCCACTAAAGTCTTCATTAGTGAGTACTTGGCCTCCTCACCTCACCTAGACACCCAGAGAATTTCAGCCTCCAGAAGTCCTTTGATGAACTGATTTCCTTTTGTCTAACTGGAACAACAAAAGGAGAAAACGGAGACTTCAGAGGAAATTGCAATCTGTTCGTAATCTCTGATGTAAGACAGCTTGCTTGGGCTGAGAAGAGAAGCAGCATCTGTTCTGAACTGTCACTCATAGTGTTGGGTTTGATGGAAGGAGTGGGCCATGTAAAAATGGAGAGTGGATTACCTAAACTAGTAAATTTTGCCTTAATATTGCTGAATGACAGCTTCTGTTGAGTGAGAAATTAATAGCAAGTACAATAACATGTACAAATTGCTGGGCTCATCCTAAATCTTAAATAGATCATTAAAAATAAAATGCTTGCCTATGGTCAAAATTCACAAAGGGCTTGTATATTATTTTTAATATTTTATTTATTTATGCATATCTGAACTGGGGTATAGGCCAGAGGTGCAGGGGGTGAGAGGATTCACCAGAGTGGAGAGCAGAACAAGCAGATTGCTGAGGGGAGCAGTGGGCGAGATAGGAGAGGTCTGCTGTGCCATGTGGGTCAGCTCTCTGGCTGGGGATCCAACTCAGGCCACAGAGATGATATGGTTGAAACAACCCCTAGGCCACCAGGGAGGCCCCTAGGTTTGTATATTCTTGCAGAATTTGACAACAGTGAACCCCATCAATTCCAAAAACCAAATGGATCTTTTATGCATCCATGGGAGCATGAATGAATTTTTCACTCAGCTCTGTGACTACCAATGTTAATTTGGTATGGCAGCATAGGCAACTCAACACAACTGGACACGGAATGTACCCTGGAAAAATCTGGATGTAGACTCTCATGTTTTCTCTGCCTTATTTCACTGTCCTATCCTCCCCTGCCCACACTCAGTCACTTATACACTCAGTCTCTGCCCTCAATCACTGATGTATTTCCCTCTTCTCACTCTTACTGCCTTTGACAGGCTCGTGCCTGGGCTTCCCCAGGCTCCCTTAGACCATCTCGGTACAATCATAATTGATCTCGCTGCCTCTGGTCTCCTCACTGAAAGCTCAGTGCATGCCAGGCACTGATCCAAGCACTTTATGTACATTATTTCATTCACTTCAAAACAACCCTATGAAGATTCTCAGTTTATAGATGGGAAAACTGAGGGCCAGAGAGCTTAGGCAACATGCCTTAGGATACAGAGCTAAGGGGGAATCAGGATTTTTCCTCTGACTGCCTGAGCTCATAATTATCATAATACAAATTCCCCAGGTCCCCTCTCACTTTGACTACAGAACTGTCTTTACAAAACAGCTAGTACTAAGTTATTTCCCTCCTTAAAGACGCCAGTCATCCATTCCAGTCTTATGCCTTCACACCAGATTAAACCATTTCCCTCAGATATTCAGACTCTATTTACATGAAATGGATGGGATTTACAACCTCGTTTTGAAGCAGTGTAAAACAGTTTAAAAAACTCATCAAGAGACACTTAAAACAGTACAGAAATATACTTATATCAGTGCTAAATAGGTTCAAAGGACAGTGCCCATGGTAGGGGACAGGTCACCACCAGTGGGTTCTGACCCATGCGCACAGCTGCAAGACTACTCAGGCTCAGGGTTCAACAACAATAGGGTTTATTCAACACACAGGAGACTGGGGGAAAGGAAAGAGATTGTAAGGCCACAATTGGCTTACAGTCTCACCCCATCCTACAAACCTGATTGACCATTTTCAATCCTAAGCATCTCATTCCAGAGTTTAGCACCTATCAGCTCACTTTCCATTTTTCAATGCAAATAATTAACTAATGAACTGTGCTTGAATCTGATTGGTCCATTTAGCTCACACCTGATTGGTCCATTTTGCTTGCACCTGATTGGTCATTTAGGATCCTAGAAACAAACAGAAAGGGGGAAAGCCCAGCCTGGCCTGTTCTCAGATCAGGACAGGTTCTAGTGCCTGTTGGTGCCAGCGAGCCATGGCCTGAGATGGCCTCGTTGGGGTTGAGGGAGGGGGAACACCCACAGGCTAAGGCTGGCATGCCTCAGCCCCAACAAAACTGCCTTGCCCTGCAGCCTCTGACTGCTGCAAGGATCTGGTTACAACTTGGCTCTAGATTCTTAATCTATTTCAGTTCTGTGTATGTCTCAACCTGTGGAGTATTTCGCTTCTGTTTTGATCTCCCTCCCATCTGCTTGGGAATTGATGATTAAGCTCAGTTTTCTCAGACTTAATTTGAGTGGTCATATTTCACCTTTACCGTTCTTGGTTTCTCTTAGCACATGGCCGCTCATTCTTTCTCAGATTACTGTGATTCCATACTGACCCTTGTTTGTTCAGTTTTCTGATATGCCCATCTGTCACACTTCAGTCCCTCAGATTGACAAAGTACTTGGCATTCTAACTCCAAACTGCTTTTCCAGCGTGACCTCCTCCTTCTTCCTTATGGTATGTAAGTCATTTAAAATGATTTTTAAAAGCAATTTTGGAAAATTCTTATCTCTTTAAGTATTGCTCATGCTTTCTCCTTCTGGAACTCAAATGAAATGTAAACAAAATCTTATCACGGATTCTTGTTATTATTCTCTGGTCCCTATTTCCATTCTTTTTACTCTGCATGTTTGAGTCTTGATATTTTCATCTATCTTCTAGTTCAATAAATTTTCCTTCATCTGTGTCCAATATGATTTTGAACAGACCACTAAATTCTTGATTTTTAAAAATTTATAAATTCTTGAATTTTCTTTCTTATGTCTTTTATCTTGTTCATAGCAAATACAATTATTTTGAAGTTGTTGACTGATAGAGACGCCATATATTGGTGTTATGATTACATTTGTACTGCCTATTGTTTCTCTTGGTTTTCAATCATGTACCTTTTCTTTTTCAGTCCCTACTTACGGGGTGTGTGTGTGTGTGTGTTGGACATTATATTTGAAAGATTGCTGGTGAAAGTTATTTGGGGCCTAAATTATTGTTCCTCTAGAGGGGATTTATATTTGATACGATCTGATACTTGGTATTAGCAATCAGGAATAATTTCAGTTCAAGTCCAGTGATTGAGATAATGGTTAATGAGTTGAAGTCTCAATGGTGGACACTTTCTTCAGATCTACTCTTCTACTAGAGTACATTCTCACCAGTGTGAGGTGGTATCTCATTGTGGTTTTGATTTTCATTTCCCTGATTATAAGTGATATTGAACATTTTTTCATATATCTGTTGACCACTTGCATTTCTTTTTTCAAAAAGTCTCTTTTTAGCTCTTCTGCCCAATTTTTGATTGGGTTGTTTGCTTTGTTTTTGTTGAGTTGTATAAGCTCTTTGTTCCTCATCAGTTGCATGGTTTGTAAATATTTTCTCTCATTCCGTGGGGTTTCTTTTCATACTGGTTATCGTCCCTTTTACTGTGCAGAAGACTTTTAGTTTAAAGTAGTCCCAGCTGTTTATTTTCGCCCTCATTTTCTTTTCTTCTGGGATGAGTCCTCAAAGATGTTTCTGAGGTATATAACATGGAGTGTTTTTGCTTATGTTTTCTTCTACATATTTTATAGCTTCAATTCTTACATTGAAGTTTATCCATTTTGAGTTGCTTTTTGTGTATGACATGAAGTAGTAGTCTACTTTCAATCCTTTGCACATAGCAGTCCAGTTTCCTAGCACCATTTATTGAAGAGACTGTACTTTTTTCATGACTACTATTCAACATGTTACTGAAAGTCCTAGCTGGAGCAATTAGGAAAAATAAAGATATAAAAGGAATCCACATTGGAAAAGGAATAAAACTATTAGTGATGACATGAAACTATATCTTGAAAATCCTAAAGACTCCACTAAAAAACCATTATAAGTAATCAGTATAGTAAGTAGCAGGCTACAAAATCAATATACAAAATGTCTGTTGTGTTCCCTTATGCAAATAAGGAACTAAAAGAGAAAGAAATCAAGAAAATAATCCCATTTACAATCATAAATTAAATATCTTGGAAACTATAATTCATTGCTAAAAGAAATAGAAGACACAAGGAAGTGGAAAGATATTCCATGCTCACAGATTGGAAAAATTAGCAGTTAAAAATTCCAGCTTTCCCAAAGCAATTTATAGACTCAATGCTATCCCTATTAAAATTTCAATGAAATTATTCAAAGACATATAAGAAACACTACTGAAAATTTTACAGAACCATAAAAGACCCTGAGTAGCCAAAGAAATCTTGACAAAAGAAAAATGTTGAGATCATACTACCAGACTTCAAGTTATACTACAAGGGATCAGGTAATGGTATTGGGATAAAAGTAGATATACAGACCAATGGAATAGAATTAAGAGCCCAGATATGAGCTGACATTTATGTGGACAATTAAGTTATGACAAAGGGGCCAACAGCATACAATGGAGAAAGGAATGTCCCTCTAACAAATGGTGTTGGTAAAACTGGGCAGTCACTTGTAGAAAAATGAAATTAAACCACTATTTCACATCATACAGAAAAATTAACTCTAAATGGATTAAAGACTTGGAGGTAAAACCCCCAAAGCATAAAATACATAGAAGAAAACATAGGCAAAACATTGGCTCCAGTGATATGTTTAGGGGCTCAAATCCAATGGCAAAGTAAACAAAAATTTTAAAATGGGACTACATTACACATTAAACTAAAAAGTTTCTGCACAGTGAAAGAAACTATAATAAAAAGACATTCTACCTAATAAAGAAAATATTTGCATAGCATACATCTATCTGATAAGGGGCTGATATCCAAGAGCTATAAAAATCTCATACAACTCAATACAAAGAAAACAAAACCCCATCAAAAAGTGGATAGGAGAACTAAACAGATTCTTTCCCAAAGAAGACAAATCACAAATTGCTAACAGGCAAATGAGAAAATGTTCAACATCATTAGTTATCATGGATGGCATCACTGTACTCAAAAACTAAAACAAAAACACAAAACAACCAATTTTGTCAAGGATATAGAGAAAAAGGAAGCCTCCCAATGTTGGTTGGAATGTGGAATTGTATAGACCCTAAGAAAAACATTGTTTCTCAAAATGTTAAAAATAGATATATCATATTATCCAGTAATTCTACTCCTTGATAGTTATCTAAAGGATGCAAAAAAAATAATTTGAAGAAATATATGCACTCCCATGATCATTTGAACACTAATTTACAATAGGAAAGTATGGAAACAACCTATATATCCAACAACAGAGGAATGGATTAAAAAGATGTGGTATACATAATGGAACACTACTCAGCTATGAAAAAGACAAAACATTGCCATTTGTGACAACATGGATGAACTAGAGAGAATTGTGCTATGCAAAGTAAGTCAGAAGGAGAAAGAAAAATACTGAATGATTTAACTTAGGTGTGGAATATAGAGAAATAAAACAGAGAGACTGACCAAGAAGTATGACTGAATAATTGAGACTACAAAAGAGGGTTAGTAGTGTGGTGGTGTGAACAAAGGGGCGGGGGCTGAATGGTCTATGGTAAAGGACTATTGGTGCTTTGGTTGTGGATGTGACATGGTGATATGAACCTATTTCCCTAAATCATACACAGTATTGTAAGTCAATATTACCTCAATTAAAAAAAAAGAATGGGAAAGTGAATAAAATTTTGGCAGAATTTAGAGGGAATCCCATATAATTTGTTGTATTATGTTCTTTTATCAATGCCTAAAATATAAGAAAAATTTGAAGTGTTTAATTAGTTCATACTTCATACCACCATGCTAATTTTTAGTACTTTATTCTTTTTAATGTCTTAATTTTATTTTCTCACACGTAAAGTCCATTATTTTCTTTTTTAACCTTCAATTATAAAATCAATTGTTATTGTAAAAAGTATTGAAAGTCTAAAATTGTAAATAAAATTTTAAAAGTATATCTAGAACTGAGTTAAAGTAGCAGTTGGAAGTCTGGAACAGGAAATAAAACCATGAGTGGAATTAGCAGAAAATTGTTAAATTCTGAAGTAAACATGTAAAATTACTTTGCCTCTAGATAGACATTAGTTTGTTAGTATAATTTGTAAATACTTAAAAACACATTTGGTTTAAAAAAGTATTTCTGAGTACATTTGCATTACTGTATTTGACTATTGTTCAATTCCCTTGTAAACATTTATAACTAGTACTCTAAGACATCATATGAAAGGCTTTTTAAAGCAAATTTATCTTACCTTTCAAATTAGTCTTTTTTTCCCCAGAAACTAGCTAAAAAATCTAAGACTTTTCTATACAGACATACTTTCCTACCACTTTTTAAACCACAATAGCTTTTCCATAGCAGTGTGGGGAGAATATGCTCCATCACATGGACTCACTCTTTCTTATTGATGCCTGACTCTCTGTCTTTGGTTGCACCTGCCCACCTAAAAATCAACCATGGATCTCCCAAATGATTCTACACTCAGGCTCCTGAGAGCTACTTAAGAAATTCTTACAACCCACATATTTGCCAGTAGAAATACAAGACCTCCAACCTCAACTGGATGATCAACTATTTGGTCTCTAATTCACTCATTCTCCACTCCCAGAACAGCTATTCCAAACTTTTACCACTTTTACGTAAGCCTTTAACTTATACTCTTAACTTTCAGCAGACCCTCTTTTCTCCTATTAAACAGAGCCTTAAAACTATCTTCTAAGTAATACAGCCATCTTCTACCCAACATTTCTTAGTTGATATTTTTCAGATATTTATGGAAAATGTATAACAGTAAAACTAGGCAGAATATAAAAGTCTTATGTACATAGATAGCTTCAATAATTATCAACTCATGGCCAATATTGTTTCATTGACCTATGTGTTTTCAGAACTGTATCTAATCATTCTTTCTTAAATCCTTCACGATTCGAAAGAACTTTCCCTTCTAGATGAGATCATTGTCTGCATCAAGATCTGAGTCTCATCCCTATCAGCCTCTTCAAATCCTTGTTCTACTATACCCCTTGTTCTATTATACACCTACCCAAAGAGATATATCTATAGCGCTATCTTTATAGATATCTTTAACTGACATCTTATTTTTCACCTTCCATTTGCTGTCAAGAATCTGGAAACAGTGAATACTGGTTTGATAGCCTTACTATATCCCACCCTCAATCTAAGCAAAAGAATTTCTAGCCACTCCACTTAGCTGATACTGCTCTCACTCAGTTCCTTTTTGATATGTCTTCTCAATTCCTAATCCATGTAACTTGGGAAGATTTTTGATGTTGATTTCTTTCTACTTTTATTGATCTCTTCCTTCCCTTTGGTCCCACAAAAACAATTTCTCCTGTATTTCTTCCTATATCTCTGGTCTACTTTCTCAATTTCCTTAACTCTTCTTTGTCTCTTTCATATGGATGTTCCCTGGAATCTGTCTTTGGCCCTCTTCTCATTTACACTATCTTGGCACAATCTAACCCACTGCCTATGTTGATCACCATCTGTATAGTTTTTCTCAAACATTTGGACTCTGTTGGGATAATGACACACACAGCATAATTTTTTAATTAAAATACCAATTTATATTCATAAAATGAGAAAATGAATACAAATTACTCTATGAAATAGTGGTAATATGTACACAACAGAGAAAGGGGTGACATTACTTATAATATTTCTTCACTCTATCTGGCTTTATGTGAAATAACTTGATTTTTAGGTCAAGATCCATACTTATCTGCTCCTTTTTCTTCTTTATACTAATTTAGAAGATTTTAGCTCAAAATTTGGATCATAGGAATGATACCAAGTGTTCACTGCATTTACCAGATAAGTTTTTAATATTGGATTAAGCATAGAACCAGAAATTATGACGATAAACTAATTGTCAGCTGCTAAGCAAAGCAGCAAACCACAGAAAAAAACTAGAGGGATGACTGTTTTAACTGGGAAAATGGCAGCAAAGGGATGTTGACCTATTTGGCTATACTCCATTCTGAAAATATTTTTCTATTTTCCAATGAAGTACATGGAGGTGAATTTAAAATATGGTCCATGATATATCATGACTTGTTTTTTATGAGTAAAATGAGTGGAAAAGTCTCAAATTTGGTGATTGACAACTTTGTTTCATAGTCTTTTTAAGACACCCTGACCTCTTACTTAAAAGGGAAAACCATGACCTCGGTCCAAGGAAATAGCGTGAAATTATTGAGGATATTTCTAAGTTATTCACCTTGAGCAAACCACTTAAAAATAGTCTTTATTGGCATTATTTGTGATGAGGAGATATTGCTATCTCAACCTTTGCTTCAAATTTTTCTCTTACCAATTTCCCCAGCCAACTTACTTCAGTGTAAGAGCAGTCCTAAATAGACACATGTTAAATTTCTTATTTCTAATTTATAGATGATACAACTGAGGTAAGTGGTTAAGTGGTTTTACCTGAAAAGAAATTTGCAGATTAATTGAAAAATCAGTAAATTTTAAGAAAAATCCAGGTTGAACTGCCTTCGATTAAATTTTCTAAAAAACTGGCATTAGCAAAGCAGGCACATTTTCTTTTTTATGTTCTCAGTTTTTCTTTTCCCTGTCACTCTTGCACTTTGAACACATGACCTCCAAATTCGCTGAGACTCCTGCAACTGAATTGCAATATATTTGCCCTTACCCTTGTGTGGTGCCAGCAAGCCACAGAGCAGTTCTCAGTGATCCCCGCAGACAGCTCAAGGAGGAGTCCTGGAGCCCTCGGTGGCTTTTTCAGGTTTTTATTGCACCATTATATCAGAGGCGACCAAGTACACGGCAGGCAGAGGCCCCAGGAGGCTGGCAGGCCTCCCCCCGTGCATCTTCATTCGCTGGGCTCCCCTCACTTCTCTTTCTGGAGTCTCTCCTGGTGGCCTCATGATGCCACCCTTATATGGCCCATGTCTGAGTCCAGGTGTGCCCACTTGCGCATGCCCACACCCCACTTGGGGGGGGGATGCCTGCTGTTAGGCATGCGTGCAGGATCGCAGGTATCCATCATGGACACCAAGGGTGGGAGGGCAGGAAAGCCTGATCACTTTTCCATTTACCTTACACCTTGAATCTGGGCTTGTGGCTGCTTGATCAGTTGAATGTTACTGAAGTGGTATCATGCTAGTTTATGAGTTCATGACTTAAGTTGTCAGCTTCAGGGATTCTGGCAAGATAGTAGCAGGGTTTACCTCCTCCATATAGTTGCCACTAAAGTGCAGCTGAATAAAATTAATAAACCTTGAACGATAAACAGATGACAACAGCATACATCCAGAGCCATGGTCTAGAGGAATGCAGTAGGAGAAACTAACTGATGTGTGTTTGCAGCAATCCCAGGGTGGTGTAACTTATGAGAGGGAGGGGAGGCTGCTGCACAGTGCCCCCTGCTGCTATTAACGCAGGGCACATACCCACATCAGGGACTCTGGAGACCAGACACTGCACTGGATAAAGGGGTGCACAGAGCAAATGCACTGTTGGAGAATTACAGGTGTAGGGGTGCGTAGTGATGATTACTGGATTGATTACTCAGCTTGAGCCTGACACACCCAATATCAAACAGCTGGAGCCCAAACTAGTAGAGAGAACCAAGTCAAATCACCTGTGTCTCCTCATAGATGAGGCTGTTATTTGCAGCCTGAAGTTGTGATATTCAAAACACCTACCTTACCGCCACCACCATCCAAGACAGCAACCAACACTGTTGCTAACCACAGTTTAAACACTTGGATTTAACAACAGAAGCAGGGACCCCAGGCCCGGTGTACTGGAAAAGCAAAGAGATCAAAGCCCACTGGTTGCCTTAACTAAACTGCAATGTGCACCCAGCGCTATCGTTACTGCTCAGATACAGCATAGGGTTGAGGCTGCATTAGACTTTATGAGACATTTAGGCCAAGGAACTGGCCGGTGGATTCCTCACACAACTCTGACACACACAGTACAGTAGAACGTTTGAATCCTTGAAGCTCACTGGAGGCAACTAGATGGTTTCCTACTTTCCTAGTTCTCTCCTACCTATTATCTATTACCCCTGCTGGTACCTGTTCTCTGCCCATCTGAATAGGTGCAAAGGAAACAGTTTGAAGATTTATCTCTAGCACAACATATTAAAAACTGAAACAAAGAGACAGAAGAACATATCACAAATGTTGGAGTAACATAATTACTGGTAGAAGCCTCAATCCAGCAGAATTGAAGAACATACCTGTAGCGGCAGGATGGGGGTGGCACTGGAGCAAGGTTCGGGATGGTTCTGGGCAGACGGGTCAAGGAGGGAGAGTCTTGGAGCCCTCGGTGGCTTTTCATGCTTTTATTGTCAGCGGTGGCCAGGTACATGGCAGGCAGGGGTGCCGGGGGGCCGGGAGGCTGGCAGGCCTCCCAGCCCCCAGCGCATCTCACCCTCTCGGCTGCTTCTTCTCTCTCTCTGCTGCTGCTGCTGCTCCTTCGTCCTGTTGGTTGGTCCTCACAGTTCTGTCTGTTGACCCTCACAGTTCTGGTGTCCTCATGACGCCGCCCATTTATGCCCGTGTCCAACACAGGTGCGCCCACTTGCGCATGCCCACCCTGGAATGCTCGCAGCACCACAGGTGTCCATCATCAGTGGTGGGAGGGTGGAAATACCTGATCAACCTTTACCCTACAATACCTGAAGAGGAACTTAAGGTAAGAGTTATAATAAGGATTGCTGGATTTAACAAAAAAGGATGATATAAAATAGGACTAGATGAAGACCAAGACAATATGAGACCATTATTGTTAGAACTACTGGATCTGGAAGAAAACACTATAACTGAATTAAAAAAGATAAAGAGGACCTCAACAGCAGACAAATGCAATGGACAGAATTAGTGAGCTCAAAAGCATAATGTTGAGAACACACAAATCAACAAAGAGAAAAAAGAAAACATGAAATTAGTGTAAGTGTTCTTTGGTGTGACCTAAAGAAAAATAACTTCATATCATGGGGGTGCCAGAGGAGAAGAGGAAGACAAAGGCATAGGGAATTTATTTAAAGAAATAATTGCTGAAAACCATCTCAAGCTGGGAAATGAACCAGACATCCTGATCCAAAACTCTTAGAGTGCCAAACATAATACCAGACAAATACTCTCCCAGACATATTATAATTAAACTGTTGAAAGCCAATGATAAGGACAAAATATTTAAAACAGCAAGAAAATAAAGAATAACTATAAGGTAACACCAATTAGACTTTCCATGGCCTTTTCAGTAGAACCTTACACATGAGAGAAGAGGATAGAGGGACATATTTAAAGTTCTTAAGAAAAAGATTTCCAGCCTGGAATCCTTTTCCCTGCAAGATTAATGTTCAAGATAGGAGGTAGGGTAAGGAACTTCACCAAAAAGCAAAAACTAAAAAAGTTACCAATACCAAGCCACCACATGGATGCAGTTCTAAAGGGGTTACTATAAAGGACCAGAACAAGAAATGTAGAGGTAACTAACATCTAAATTCTGCAACATGGAGGAGGAGAGAATAGCAATGAGGCCCCTGAGAACAAGTTTGAGACCAGACCGGCCAGTAGACCACATATAAAATCCATCATATACGAACCACAGCATAAACTTCAAATAACAGTCAATAGAAATAACACATAAGACAATGGAAATGAAATCTAAACAAAACATAAAAGGAAGATGTCAAAAAAAAAAGAAAAATAAATCAAAAAAACCCAGAATAGTAATGAGCAGTTATGTCTCAATAATCACCTTATAAAGTAAATGACCTGAATTCACCAGTTAAAAGGTACAGAGTGACTAAGTGGATTTTGAAACAAAGTCCAACCTTCAGCTATGTATAAGAAACCCATCTGGGCCTCCCTGGGGGCACAAAGGGTTGAGTGCCCCACTGTGGGGCTTTGGCAGCCACAGCAGTGCAAGTTCGATTCCCAGCCAGGGAGGGGACCCACATGGCGTAGCAGACCTCTCCTGCCTCACCTGCTGCTCCCCTCAGCAGTGTATTTCAGTTGATCTGTCTGTTCTGCTCTCCACTCTGTCTCTGGTGAATCCTCTCACCTTCTGCACCTCTGACCTGTATGTAAGAGCACCCCAGCTCTTGCATGCATGCATAAATAAATTTCTTTAAAATTAAAAAAATAGTAAGAAACCCATCTTACTTACCAACAGAGACAAGGATTAAAGGCTAGAAGACAACCCTACAACAAATCGCAGTCAAAAAAAAAAGCCAGGAACAGCTATACTTACATTAGAAAGAACTGACTTCCAATTTGAAAAGATAATGATGAATAGAGCTAGACATAACATTATAATTAAGGGGCAAACATAATAAGAAGAAATAACACTTACAAATATATATGCACAAAATGATGGAGCACCAAGATATATAAGATAATTACCTATAGAACTAAAGAGAGATACTGGCAACAGCATAGCAATACTAGGAGGATTTTGATTTTTTTCCTATTTTCTTTTTTTATTATGGCAAAAAAACTAAACACATAACATAAAACTCACTCCCCTAACAACTTCCAAGTGTACAGAAAAATATTGCCAATTACATGTAGATTTTTGTGCAAGACATCCCTAGAACTTCCCTGTTCTGCATGACTGAAACTCTGTATGCATTAAATAACATCCTAACTCCCTGCCATTCCATTTATCACCACCAGATGCTGGCAGATTTTATTCTATTTTCTGTTTCTATGAGTACTGTGGGACTTTAATACTCCACTTACCATGACAGACAGGTCAATAACACAGAATAAATAAACAATAGCCTTAAGTGAGGAGCTAGACCAAATAGGTTCAACAGTTATCCACAGAACACTTCACCCCAAAACAGATGCATACACATTTTTAATTTGTGCACATGGAATATTTTCAAGAACAGACCATATGCTGGGATACAAGTCAATGGTCCATAAAACCATGAAGATCAAAGTCATACCAAGTACGCTTTCTATCCGTAATGCCATTAAGCTAAAAATCAACTATAAAAATAAACAGGAGACTAAACAATATGCCAATTAATTGCTATTGGATAAGAGATAATTAAAACAAATTTTAAAATACCTTAAGGTTAAAGAAAATAAGGAACCAAACTACTAGAATCTATGAGATGCAGCAAAAGTGGCCGTAAGAGGCAAGATGATTGCAATTCAGGTCCACATTAAGAAGCAAGAAAAATACCAAGTAAGTAATTTCATACTAAAAGCAACCCAAAAAGAGGAACAAATGAGACCCAATGTTACCAGAAGAAGAAAATAATAAAAATCGGAGCAGAAATAAATGAAACAGATAAAATACAACAGAGCAATGAAACTAAGTGTTGGTTCTTTGAGAAGATAAGAAAATTCATTAAACCTCTAGCTGAGTTAATAAAAGAAGTGAGAACACATTAATAAAGCAGACTCAGAAAGGAAAGGGAAGAAATTACCACAGAATACACAAATAATAAAGGATTACTATAAACAACTATACATCAATAAATTCAATAACCTTGATAAATGGATACATTTCTAAATCAATATTGTTTACCAAGACTAAACTGGGAAGAAACAGAAGAGTTAAAAAAAAAAAACCCTATCACAAGCATGAAAATGTAATCACTAACCAAAAATCTCCCAAAAAACAAAAACATAGTGCAGACAATTTTATAAATGAGTTGCATCAAACCTCTAAAGAAGAACTTACACCTAGCTTGCTGAAATTATTCTCTAAAGTCCAAGAAGAGGGAATGTTCCCTAATACATTTTACTACGCCACCACCACCATAATACCAAAACCAGATACAGACAGCACCAGAAAAGAAAATGACAGGCCAGTATCCCAGATGAACATTCATACAAAACAATTCAACAAAAAATAGCAAATTGAATTCCACAAGGGCAATGGAATATAAAGGGTGTTGGTAGAGGAAAAAAAAAACCCAAAAAATTGCACAATGAAAAATGCAACCATATTTTCAAAACCTACCTTTTAAAAATTTAGACTGGAATATATTATAGTGTAGAAAATTTATATTTGATATAACCTTAAGCCAAAAGAAAAAAAAATCCTACATGATAAACTGTACGTGATGGTGATGATTCTCTGAACAATATCATCCATTTGTTTCTATAAGACACTTTGCCAGAACTATTACAAGGGACACTGTCAAATAAATTGTGATAAGTAACTCTAAGAAAACATCAGTCTGTGAAGACCTCAGTCAGTGTTTTAAACATCCATATTACTATGGAAAGTCAGCAATATTACTTGATTGTTCACTTATTCCTCCTATGTCATCCTACTGTTTGCAAGACAATGTATATATAATGTACTTTCAGTAAATGTGAGAAGAGTAATTGTAATGCTTAGCAGTGGACAGAGCAGAGTATCCCTAAACCAGGGAGTATTAGACATGTAAGGTAAGAAAGAATCATGAACAAAAAAAAAAAAAAAAAAAAAAAAAAANAATTAAAAAAAAAAAAAAAAAAAAAAAAAAAAAAGAAGAACGAACTGGGATTTGAGCAATGAGATGGTCTCCACCAAGCACCATTGGATGCTACTTCTTGGGTATTCTTTTCGTTTCATTTGTAAAATCCTAGAGATTAATAATAAAGTATCCAAAAAAAGGGAGAAAAAAATGGTCAGTTTCTACTCCTTGTCTCTTGGGGATTATAATCACTCCTAACCCAGCCACATGCTGTGAGAAAATCCAGGAGACCCGATGGAAGGGGCTAACATGGACAGGGACCAATAGCCAGTGCTAACTTTCCAACTGTCAGTGCATCATCTTCGACGTAGAGGTTCGGCGCAAATGAGATCAGCTTATGTCAAGCCGCTGCAGCTAGCAGGCAGAGCAAAGGCAAACCGACTCCACTGATTCCTGACCAAATTTCAGATTCATAAACAAAAAATGATGTATTCATTTAAACCAAAAAGTCTTAGAAAGGTTTGGTATGATCTAATAGGAAGCGAGAAGAACATTGTCTTTTTTTGAACCCATCTCTCCCTCGCCTTTCCCTCCTTGTTAATTTCATTTGCTTTTTCCCAAATCTGTCACAAAACCAACACATACTTTTTCATCCCGGGGAAAATTTGTTCAATATTGCCATCCTCTTGATGAAATGATCAACAGCAGGGGTTTTGTTCTTGTTCATTTCTCCATTGACTGAGTAAAAGCATAGTAAATTTTTGTCTGAGTGCATTCAAGCAGCTATAACAGAATACAACAGAAAGGTCCCACCTCCTAATACCATCTCACTGCACATTAGGATTTAACATAAGAATTTTGGGAGATTACGATTACTCTATAGTCATTTTATTTAATAGGATTGATTTATATTAGTAATGCTAACAAGTTTTTTGTTGTTTTCAATAAAAGGTGTTTGGACTACTCCAGATCTACTTAATCAGATGTTACAGAGTGGGACTTGGGGAAGCTACATTTTTAATAACCTTCCTAGGTAATTTGTACACATACCAAAGTTGCAAAACATGCTCTAGTCGTTAAAAAATTCTTTTGGAATGAGGATTAGTGTGAGATTTAAATTAGAAGAGACTGTAAATATTATAAAGAATTAGCATGGAGTCTGGCAGTTTATGAGGTCAATAACTATCAGATATTACTGTCATTGCCAACACCATTATTGCTATTTTTTAGAGATTATTTTTAATTTGGGGAGATATCCTACTCATGTGTCTTTGGGGGCAAGCAAATGTTGTTAGTGTGCTGGTTTGCCTGTTAAAGCAATAGTCAGTTGTTGCCTACAGTTCAGAATGTTCTTTGCCCCAGGCATCCGATGCAGGCTTGCAATTATCTCCAGGAGACCAGCGTATGCTTAGGCAAAACATTCTTCAGATTGTCTATTCACTTGGCTCATATATGTACAAGAGACAGAACATAACACATCATCTGATAAGTTCTTTGGCAATGGAGTAATAATTGAAACCCGTCCTTTTCAGAAAACTCTTGACAGGGAATATTCAAATATTCTGCAAGTTTGTGCCCACAAGGAAATCATAGCAAACACTTGACCAAATTCTTCTAGTTTCCTCTGGGAATACACTGGACCTGATCTCCCACTTCAACATAGAAAAAGATGTACTCCTTTATGAGCTGAATTTCTGAGAAGAGAATTGGACAGGCTGATTAAAAAGTCAGTAGCAGTTTTTAAGAAAATTCAATATACCCTATAATTTATTTTGTTTGGAGATGGCTTTTATGGGCATCTGTTTAGGTGGAAAACATTCAGACTGGGTGTTTTTTTAATATATAATTAAATTTATTTATTCTCTTACATTGTTCATTTTTGTAGAGTATTCGATTTCTCCCCTCAGGTGTAGTCCCATAGTTCTTCCAGCAATACATCACCCGTGATCCATCTTCCCCATCCCTTGTGCTCTTCCCTGTCCTGTTTTGACCCCATCCCCACCTTCTCCCATGATGGAGACCTCGGATTTATGATCAGCTTGCAAGTTTTATCATTTCCCCAACCTTTGTTCTGTTTCCCCATATTCCACATATAAATGAAACCATCCAATATTTTTCTTTTTACTTCTGACTTATTTCGCTTAGCATAATCCCTTCCAGATCCATCCGTGTTGCTGCAAAAGGCAGGAGTTTATCAAAAAGCATGGTTTTCAAGCTGGATTATTAAACCTCAAATTAGGCTGAATGCTTAGAGAATGGGATACTTTGACATTCAAATTTTTAAATGAACTTAGGTTCACAAAGTCCTTTTTTTCCAACCCCTGTTACTAAAACTGGGTTCTGCAACCCAGCAAAACACTGGGCTGGACAATATTTGGGTGTTGCTATTACATGCTTGAGAGGGGGAGTAACAATTCTCACGCCCAATGGACTATGGTGGAGGATTATGGTGCTCTGATGGTGTTGTAGTGTGATAACATACATCTGAAGAGGCATGCAGCTATACCCTAAATCATGTACTATGCTGTAAACCGAGGTTACCTCAATAAAAATATAATACAATTAAAATAAATAATATAACAACTTTCCACAATGCTTTGCCTTAGTAAGAACAGTGCAGTGAATAGTTCAAATCTGTGTAAACTAGTTAACCTCTCTCTACCTCGGTTTCCTCATATTTGAAAAAGGAATAGGGAGCCTCACTGGTGGCACAAGGAGTTAAGTCAAAGCACTATGAAGCTATTGGCATCCACTGCAGCATGAGTTCGATCCCCAGACAGGGAGGTGACTCACATGGCCCAGAGACCTTTGCTGTCTTGCCCACTGCTCCCCTCAGCAGTGTATTTCAGTCAGTCTGCCTGTTCTATTCCCCCCTCTGTCTGTGGTGAATCCTCTCACTCCCTGTATCTCTGGATTATACCCTAGTTCTTGTATGCATAAATAAATAAATCTTAAAATAAAAAAAGAATAAACTATCGCTCAAGGTTAATGTATGAAAATTCATTGGAACACAGTAAGCACTATGTTTGACTATTAGTTATTATCAGTAGTTATTAGTATTCTTATTAGCAGCAACAATAGTAGGAAAAAAACCACATCACTAGTCAACTTTTCTAGCAGAACGATAACAGAGGTGAAACCAGACTATGGATATCAGGCCGAGGCAGGCCAGTGTGACTGTTCCTTAAGGGTAATATGATCCTCTCTCTTCTTCACTGCTAAATCTTCAGGATCTTGCATCATTCCTGGCATAGGATTGGTGAGCAGCACCCTTCTGTTGAATAAATGATGGCTCCCAAAAGATGAATATTTGTTGGCACTAAGTTTTCTTCATGTCGTTTGTCCCTCTACGTAAGAGTCTGAGTGTGTAGAGTGCACTTTAGTTGACGCTTATTGTTAATTAGATTCTGTTGAGTGCCACTATTTCGTTGCTTATCTCTTGTTAGAGGACTTTGATGGAGAAAAAGAGAAGTAGAACCAGAAACCAAGAAAGAAGGTGAAACAATTCACTGCAGATTCTGTAGTCTACAATCTTTTGCCTCATCTTTGAAGTGTATATAAATGATAAGAAAAAAAATGTCTCCAACTAGCAGGATGTAATTACAGGGGCTGTATCTATAAAAGACAACAGTCCCCTTCTCAAGCATGTAATGGTAACACTCAATTATTGTCCAACCCCGTGTTTTGCTGGGCTGCAGAGCCCAGTTTTAGTGTTTAGTTCTAGGTCATTGATATAAGAATCTAACTTGATCACATGATTGGATTACTGGATGTCAAGAGCTCATGGGACTTCAGTAGCTAATCAGTCAAATATGGACATTTTCTATATGCTCATTTTTACTAGGATTTCGTTTGTATCAAATGAAAGATTCCATAAAAATGAATAGCTATGAGTAATAAATCCCTGGAGCCTCTGACAGAAGTAGGAGTTTGTAGCCTGTTCTCCTCCATGCTCCAGATCAGGAATATATTTATTCTGCTTCATTCTCCCCAGTGCCTCACTTAGATGCTTTGCTGTGTTTATTTAGAAAGCTCTGGGATGGAGTCAAACTAAGAAAAAAAAGTCACTGCTGTGTCCTAACTCACAGTGGGGCTGCCGCCTCACCATTACCACACCTCCCCACTGCTTTTAGTTACACCTTGAGCCATATGTACAGATCTTGGTTGAATGCTTGTGATGTGGGCAGAAGTGGAAATTGTTGGTAAAAATAAAGGGCTCTATTAATGGGTTTTGTCAAAGCAGGTGGCTTACAGAGAGCTGTATATAGGCTTGCAAACTTCATTCTACAAATTGCCTTTTTAAGCTTGCATATAAAAGAAAATATCAAAGCTAAAATTTAGACAAGAAAAACACACTTCCTAGCCTCCTGATTCAAGAAACCATAAGACATGAAGTATGATTTACTCTAATTGAGTGGATTATCAGCACAATGGAGAAATGTGCCTTCAGTATTAACACCCCTCCCCCCCCCCAAATTTAGTGCCTTAAAGCAACCAATTCTTTTACACTTGATTCTATAGTTGGTTGAGCAGTTCTTCTGATCTGGGTGGTCTCTGCTAGTCTTTGCTGGCAGATTGGCTAAGGGCTGGATACTCTGGAGCAATCTCACTCATGTAGCTGGTGTTTGGCTCAGCAGCAATGGTGACTGAGCCCTGTCATCACTCAGCAGGCCAGCCCTGGGTTCTACACTTACTGGCCTCAGGGCTCTAAAAGTGTGAAAGCTGAGGCTGCAAGATTTCTTTCTTTTTGTTTTAATGAACGTATTTATATATGTTTGACATTAACTGTAGTCCCCATGGAATTCCCACCACCATTTCACCAGTGCACCAACACCTCAGTCCCTTGTGCTCTTATCTGCCCTCAACCCATTCCTCTCCCCTCTCCAAAGTGTTTCTGATGTGTTCTTGTCTTTTTGGTTTTATTTTGTTGTGATTTTTATTGTTATTACTCTTTTCCTTGGCCCCTTATTTATGAAACCCGCTATTCTTGAGAGCATGTTTGATAGTAAAAGTCAATCAAAGTTACAGCAAGCTAAGAAATACAGGACCACCAAGGATTTCAGACCCTTTGAGATGAAGAACTAGACTACCCCACTGGGTAAAGAGCTGAAACCAGTCAATGTGCTGGCTGAGATGGAATAAAATAGGAAATGGAAGAACAAAGTGATAAACATCAACTATGACCACATGGCCAATTGCAGCAACAAGAAATATAGCAGCTATGCATACTTGATTATTTACTACACATGTAGTGCCTTTTTATATCATTTCTCTCTCCCAACTATTTTGTATAAGGAGTGTTGATAGTAAGAACTTGGTAATTTAACTTTCTATCACTAGGCCACCAGACCTTAAGGAGTCAGATCTAGTATTTCTATCAGGAATTCCATAAAGCCTGGAAATTTTGGACTTGAGATAGAGAAATGACTAATAAAACTTTCTTCCTCCTTTTGTTGGGAAGAGCTGCCGAGTTGTATTGTGGATAGTTTTCTCATAGCTGAAAGAAGCATGGATTTGTTAAATATAGGTATGAAGCAAGAGAAACTAACTGTGCTACTCCCGGGCTTGTTTGCCCACAGATATGTTTCTTGTCCTTCCCGAGCTCTGCTCTACGTCTTAGAGAATTGACTCCTATGTGCTACATTTCCCAGGCTCTTAAGTCTGGCTTACAAATGGACTTGGCATTGGTAGGAAATTGGAGGGTGAGAATGAGAAAGAAGTTAGGGTATCTTCACCCTTTCTCTCTGATGTGGGTAGATTTTCCAGCTGTGGCTACATCTATGGCTTCAGTTTTTGCCAGAGAAGCTACTGTATTTCCAGCTTCCTCTGGGCAATCTTGGCCCCTGAGCTTCAGTAATTATCCCTGGCATTATCCCTTGTCTTTCTGGCTGAGAGTTGCTAGGAGCTTTTTACTCTTGGCAATCTCTGGGGTCCTACATTGTGTTCTCGTTGGCTCCCAACTCATCTCTCACTTGTGTAATCAACTCTGTGTTAAATATCCCAACTGATACAATCAAATTCCTATTCCTTAACATGTCTTGTGACTGTTCCCTCCTGTCCAATTCTTATAAAGCTTACGTATATCAGGTTTTCACTACCTTTCACTAGGCTGTTAGTCATATTATTCAGACTCCACTCTACCAACTCCTCTTTTTCTTTCTTAATTAACATGTAAAGATTCTATCGCTTTAGTTTCTTCTGTACTTCAAACAAGAACATCTCAGAAATGTAGATCCATCACTCATCTTCTTTTAGAAATTAGACCTTCTAAAATTATGACAAGGTGATTTGTACCTTTTACTGGGTAGAGGGGATATGTTTTGAAACTGAGAAACCCAAAGAGAACACAGATCTATAGAGTAGTAGAAATGATATTGGAAGTCCAATATTCTTTCTTTTCCAACTTTGCTAAAAGGTAAACATTGCTAGAATTCATTTGTCTCCTCAACATCAATATTTCTCTTTGTATATTTCACAAAAACATTGTTACATTGACCCTTAGGTCAAATAGGTTTTTTTTCTTTTTTTTTTTCTGACAGTACCATGTCTGGGTATTTATGATGAATATTTTTGAAAGTTCAGAATACTATAAAGAAGAAAACCCATCATATATAATCCATAACTCCAAAACAATCATTGTTCTCAGATCATTGAATAATCCTTTATTCAATAATCCTTTTCTATGTATTTTTAAAATACAATTGAATCCCTAATACCCATGTTAATTTTTAGTCAAACTTTTATCAAGATATTTGTAGGCTCACACAGTTTTAAGAAAAATAAAAAAGAACTTCTGGCAATCACTATTCAGTCCTTCAATTCTGAATGCTGTCATTTCAAAGTTATGTAAATGGAATCATACAGTATGCAATCTTTTGGAATTGAGTTTTTTCACGCAACAAAATTTCCTAGAGATTCATCAAAGTATTTGCAGCAATATTTCTTTCCTTTTTACTGTAGTATCCCAAGGTATGGATTTACCAGTTTCTTTAACTACTCACCTGTTGAAGAACATATAGGCTGGTAAATAAAGCTATTATGAACACTTGTGTACAGATTTTTGCATGAATATAAGTTATTTCTCTGGGATACTGCCTAAGACTGTAATTGCTAGAAAATATGGTAACTGCGTGTTTAGTTTTTTGAAGAATCTGCCAAACTATTTTCAGACTCTACCACATTACATTCCTACCAGCAATATGAGTGATTTAGTTTCTCCACATCCTTTTCAGTATTCGGTGATGTCTATATAGATTATTTTAGGCCATTTTGATAAATGTATAGGGATATATCACTGTGGTTTTAATTTCCAGCTCTCTGATGACTAACGATGTTTGTCTATATAGATTATTTTGGGTCATTTTGATAGATGTATAGGGATATATTGCTGTGGTTTTAATTTTCATCTCTGATGACTAACGATGTCAAACATCTTTTCATGTGCTTATTAGTCATCTAAAAATCCTCCTTGATGACATGTCAGCCATTTCTTTTGTGAGTTTTTTTAAAGATCTATTTGTTTATGCATACAAGAACTGGGGCACAGGTCAGAAGTGCGGGAGGTGAGAGGGAACACCAGAGACAGAGTGGGGAGCAGAACGAGCAGATTGACTTAAATACACTACGAGACAGGAGAGGTCTGCTGCGCCATGTGGGTCAGCTGACTGGAGATCCAATTCATGCTGCAGTGGCTGTCAACAGATTCATAGTGCTAAGATTTAACCCCTTGCGCCACCAGGGAAGCCTATCTTTTGTGAGTTTTAAAATTGGATTGTTGGTTTTTTACTAGCTCATTTTGAAAGTTCCTTATATATTTATGATACAAGTCCTCTATTAGATATGTTGTTTTTCTCCTGGAATATCCTTTTCCGGTCATTTGCAAGGTAAAGTTTTTTATTTTGTTGAAGTCAGATTTATCAGTTTCACTTTGTACAGAATATAAGAATTCTTTGTCTAACCCCAGATTCTGATGTGGTCTCCTCTATATCGTTCTAAAACTCTTATAGTTTTACATCTTACAGCTAAGTCTGTGATTCATTTTAATTTTTGCATAAACTGAAAAATTTAGATCAAGGTTTATTGTTTTGCCTATGGATGGCCAATTGCTTTAGCATCATTTGTTGAAAAGGCTATCAGTTCTTCATTGAATTACTTTTGCACCTCTGTCAAAAATCAGTTGGACATATTTGTGCAGTTCTATTTCTGGATTCTCTATTCTATTCTATTTTTCTGCATGCCATCCTTCTGCCAATAGCACACGAGTATGACTACTATAGTATATATATAAGTATAGTATGACTATAGTATATATAGTATATACATATAGTATGACTACTATATATACTTTTAACTATTTTAACTTATATGATAAGTTTGAAAATTAGATGAACTACTTCTTCCCACTTTATTCGTCTTTTTCCAAATTGTTTTAACCATTCTAGTGCCTTTAAATTTCCATATAAATTATGGAATAATGTTGTATGTAGAAAAAATCTGATGGGGATTTTGACAGCGATCACATTAAATGCGTATATAAATTTGGAACTGACATCTTTATATGTTAAGTCTCCCAATCCATGAATAAGACATAACTTTATTTATTTAAGTCTTTGATTTTTTTTATGTGTGTTTTGCATTTTTCAGCATAGGAGTCCTGTGCCTGCTTTTTTTAGTCACATCTAAATGTTTAATTTTCTTTTCAGCATGGTCAATAGTACTATATGTTTAATTTCAGGGGCCTCCCTGGTGGCGCAGTGGGTTAAGCAACGCGCTGTGAAGCAAACCGCAGCCACTGCAGCACGAGTTCCATCCCTGCTGCCGGCCAGGGAGGGGACCCACATGGCGCAGCAGACCTGTCCTGCTGTGCCCGCTGCTCCCCTCAGCAGTGTGCTTCTGTTGATCTGCCTGTTCTGCTCCCCGCTCTTTGTGGTGAATCCTCTCACCCCCCCACACCTCTGGCCTGTACCCCAGTGCTTGTATGCATAAATAAATAAATCTTAAAAAAAAATACTATATGTTTAATTTCATTGTTCACTTGTTCATGGCTAGAATACAAAAATATAATTGATTTTTGAATGTTTATCTTATATCCTACATTCTCATTCAACTCACTATTAGTTCTTGAAGTTTTGCTATTTTGTAGATTATTTGAATTATTTTTTAACATGGTCATGCAATCTGCAACTAGGGATTGCTTTCTCTTTAAAATTTGTATGATTTCATTTCCTTTTCTTGACTTATTGAACTAGCTAGAACTTCCAGCACTATATTGAATAATAGATTATGAGCAGACATCCTCGCTTTTTTCCTGATCTTGGGAGGAACACATTTCATCTTCAAATTATGTATAGTGTTACCTGAAAGTTGTTTTTTTCCCCTTTTTTCGCAGAATTTTAAGGTTAGAATTATTATTATTCCTGTTTTATTTTCTGGAACTTTTTTTTGGAGATAACATTGGTTTAAAACATTGTATTTAATTTAGGGGACTAGTTTGACACCTCACAGATGTACGTCACCACATGGCTGCTGCCACTAAAGCACCCATAATCTATCTACCAGAATTATTCAGTGGGCCCTCTCCTTCCTTTGCTCCCCACTCTTCCTCTGCTCCCCACTCTTACCTCCCCCTCTAGTAGCCTCACTTCTTTTAAAGATTTTTGATTTTTTACCAAATTGAAGGAATTCTCTCTATTCCTATTTTTCTGAGACTTTTTATTATACATGTGTGGTGAATATTTACAAATATTTGGGGTTTTTTTGATAAATTGATATGATCATATGGTTTTTCTTCAGTATCCTATTGATAGGGCAGATCACATTGATTACCTTGATATTTGAATATCAATTTAATCTTATATACACGAAATAAACTTCATTTGATGATGGAATAATTCTGTTTATGTATTGTTGAATTCTATTTGTTGTTGAGGATTTTTTTTTAAAGATTTATTTATTTATGCGTACAAGCACTGGGGTACAGGCCAGAGGTGTGGGGGTGGTGAGAGAATCCACCAGACAGAGCAGGATGCAGAACAGGCAGATTGACAGAAACACACTGCTGAGGGGAGCAGCGGGCACAGCAGGAGAGGTCTGCTCCGCCATGTGGGTCACCTCCCTGGCCGGCAGCAGGGATCAAACTCGTGCTGCAGTGGCTGTGGTTTGCTTCATAGTGCGTTGCCCAACCCACTGCACCACCAGGGCGGGCCCTGTTGAGGATTTTTGTGTCTATACTTACGAGAAGATTAGCCTGTAGCTTCTTTTTTTTGCCATTTTCTGGTTTTGACATTGCAAACCAAAAAAAAAAAAAAAAAAGAAGAAGAAAAATGTCTCCTCTACCAAATAAGGAACGCCTCAGGGGAGAAAGTCAGCAAGAGAATGGCTTTGCTGTGAAGAAACCTGTAGCAAAAGCAAAGGAAATATCTGAAAAGTACACAATCCAAATTCGCCCTTGTCTTATGAGCTGCTGAAGAAGAATGAGATAAAGACCTGACAGCATCCTCATGTTTAAAGGGGTAACTTTTAGGGTAAGAGATTGAAATAACTTTTATTTCTACATCTTCACTTATACAGATAGCTCTAAGTTGGCTTCGTAAAATTAAAGGATTACTTTGAAGTTACGTATAATGCTTGCCTTTTATCATCAACTGAGAAAGTTAGAAACCAACCTCTTTAGTTAACTAAAAATTAACTAGATGTCTTCTTTTCTAAAAAAAGATATGTATTGTTTCTGTGTATGTAACTTACTAATATGCTGAGACCAAACCTTTGAAGGTGCATCAGTCACTCGAGAAATCTGGTGACACTTCCCAGGTGCAGGTCCTCAGTTTGGCTCTTCTCTTTTAAACTTTGAATTCACTGCTCAGTGGTGATTATTTCAGTGGTAATACTAGCTTCCTAAAATGAATTGGAGGTATTTCCTCTTCTTTTATTTTCTAGGGAGACTAGGATTGGTGTTAATTCCTTTTTAAATGTTTGGTAATATTATCCATTGAAAGTACTTGGACCTAGAGACATATTTTATAGGAAATTTCCTAAAGAGTTATAGACTATTCAAATTTCTATTTCATATGGGTTAAAGCACTGTGCTTTTCAAATAATTGGTCTACTTTATTTATGTTGCCAAACTTATGTTTGTAAAGTTGTTCATAGTATTTCTATTTTATCCTTTTAATGTCTGCAGGGTGTGTGGCTATAACCATTGTTTTGTTCCTGATGTTAGTAATTGGTGTCTTCTATCTTTTCATCTTTGTGAGTCTTACTGAATATTTGTCAATTTTAGTGATCTTTTTGAAGTACAGCTCCTTGTTTTGTTATTTTTATCTGTATTATTCTTCTGTTCTCAATTTTATTAGTTTCTGCTTTATATTATTTCCATCTCTCTGCTTGCTTTCTGATTATGTTACAGGGCAGGGAGAGGGACACCACAAAACCCCCAAAACTGCCTGCTCTAAATAGGTTCTGCCCTCCACCACATCAAGACAAAACAAACTCTAGTGTGCAAGAACTTCAGTGGAAGGGAACTTTAATACAATTAGTGTGCAATACAGAAAAGGGAAAGAATGGAGAAGAATAAAGTTAAAATCAAGCACCCAAAGTTACCCATCCCCTTGTGGGTAAATGTCCAGCCAGACAGGATTGGTCCAAAGCAAGGCCCAAAAGCCTGACACAAATCTAAAGCACCTTTCTATGGGGATACACAGATAAGAATCAGAAACAGTCAGACAAGTCTGGGAGGGAAAGAGCAAAATCAAATCTGCCATCATTAACCTCCAGCACCAAAAACCTTCTCATGTCTCTCTGCTCCATGTACCTCCTCCTGATTTCCTTCTGGCTCTCCATCCTGCTTCCTCCCTTAATCTCCTCTCCACTTTTCCTCCTCCCTGCTCAGCTCCACCCTCCCTTGAGTGGGGCAGGAACCTGGAACCTCCCTTTTTCCTGGGGACCACCCTGTTGTAATTGTTTTCCTGTTATTGTTCTAGGTTCTCGAGATAGGAACTTAGATTACTGATTTAAGACTTTTCTTCTTTTCTAAGGTAAGCACTTAGCACTATAAATCTCCCTTTCCACTGCTTTAGCTATGCCTCTATATTTTGACATGTCATGTTTTTATTTTCATTCAGTTCAATGTATTTTTCCATTTTCTCTTGAGACTTCCTTGGTCCATGAATTACTCAAAATATGTTTTAAAAATTTTTAAGTATGCTTATACACAATGGAATATTATTCAGCAATCAAAAATTATAAACTAGAGTCATTTATAGAAACATGGATGGAGCTAGAAGGAATCATGCTCAGTGAAGTAAGTCAGAAGGCAAGAGAAAAATATCAGATGGTTTCACTTTTAGGAGGAATGTAAAGGAACAAAAAAAAAAAGAGGGCTCAAGGAAATGAAAAATTATAATAGAAAAGAAACAAACAAAAAACACAACAAGAACAAAAGGTCAAAGACAAACCAAAGGGATCTTCCAGGGGGAAGGAGGGTAGAGACAGGGATGAAGACAGAAAGAGAACAAGGGAATGAGGTGATGGTGCACAGGTGAAATGGTGGTGGGAATTCCCTGGGGACTGCAAATGATGTCAAATATAATTAAATAAATCTAATTATTAACAAATAAATAAAATTAAAAAAATAAATTTTTAGGTATGCTTGGTTATTTTCCAATATTTTTGTGTTAATTCTAGATAATTCCATCACAGTCAGAGAAAATACTGTATCATTCCAATTCTTTTAAATTGTGTTGTTTGTTTTATGACCCAAGATGTAGTTTATCTTGATCTATATTTCATGAGCACTTAAAACAAACGTGTTTCGTACTGTTGTTGGGGGGAATGTTCTATACTGTTCACTAGACTGTTGGTTGATAGGGTTTTTGAATTCTAAGTCCTTGCTGATTTTCTGTGTAATTTTTCAATTATTTATTGAGATGGGGTGCTGAATGTCAACAATAATCATTGATTTGTCTTTCTCCTTTCAATTCTATAAATTTTTGCTTTATGTATTCAATATTTGGAATGCCTACCCATTTAAATTTCTTCTCTTCCTTGTAGATTGGTCCTGTTATCATAATATTATTTAACTCCTTTTTTCTAGTGATTGCTATTTGGTTTATTATCAGTTTACCAGCTTTTTCACAGTAATGTTTGTATGGTTAATTTCTTGTATTCTTTCACTTTCAATTTACCTATGCTATTGAAACTGAAGTGAATTTCTTGAATATAGCCTGTAAATGTTTTTTGACATTCTCTGTTCTCTGATTGGTATTTTTCTATGGTTTATATTTAAGGTGATTATTGACATGTTAATGTTATGCAAGTTTGCCTGACATTTGTTATTATTTTCTAGTTGGTTCCACTTAATCTTATTCCTCTGTTTGTTCTGCTTGTTTTCTGTATGGATACTTGAATACATTTTAGGATTCTGTCTTGATTTATTTATAGTGTTTTGGGTGTATCGTTATATAATATTTTTTGTAGTGATTGCACTGGGTATTATAAAATATATATGTGAGGTATCAGAGTCTACTTGAATCACCAGTTTACCTCTTAGTGAAATATGGAAACTTTAATTTAGGTCCTTTTACCTTTACTCTTTTTAAATATTGTCTTATGTGTCATATGATGCTATATTTTTGTTTTAATTATCAAACATGATTTATAAAACATAAAAGAAAGTATGTATTATAGTATCACTTCTCTTCTGTTCTTCCTGATGTTCAAAGATTTTTTTAATCATTCCCTTTCTGTTTAAAAATTTCATTTAGATAATCTTTAAGGGTAGCAATACATATTTTAGTTTTCTTTTATCTGAGATTGTTTTATTTTTCCTTCATCCCTAAAAGGTCATTTTGCCAAACATAGAATCCACAGTTCAGGAGGATCAAGGAAAGGAATAAGAACAATAATAATAATAACAATAACAGCAATAAAGACACAGAAACCAAAAATGAGGACACAAGGACAGACTGGGGA